>BGPR01000158.1:123549-202826 GCA_013235015.1 Araneus ventricosus | reverse complement strand
ATAATAAGACTCTTAGGGACTGGAATTTTAATCATATTTATAGTATATTTTCAATTTTTACTGAATCTTTGCGGATTTTTTTAATTATATTTATTGTGGCTTAATTTCCTCAAGTATTGTTTTCAGTGTCTCATCCGCTTGTGATTTTGTTTTGGTCTACAGATTTTTTATAAAGAAACTCTTTTCTACCTTTCAGTACATTAATAAAATCGTGTTTGTAAATACTTTTTATGTTTATTATTTTCTACTTTTTAGTCTGCAATACGCTTTATTTCTTCATTATAATTATTATGGAATCTTGTAATCATTTTTTCTCAAATTCACTACCAGATGGCGTTCTCTCTCATGGAATCAGATTTAAATTAAAATTATTCTATTACTTGATACTGAGACTTTGAAAATATTAAAATATTTTATAGTCTTCGGGAGCACACAGCTTTGTTGTTTTCAAAATCTAGCGCACCACGAAGTGTTTGAAAATTCGATTGCGATATTCCATCTTTAAAACGGGAAATTTATAAAAATGAAAGGAGCTAAGCTAAATAAAAGCATGTATGAAGAAGAAGATGGTATGATACTTAATTGATGAGAAATGCACAGCTTTAATGTGCACCATATTTAATTCCAAGAAAGATCAATGGCAACTTGAATTCAATTGAGAATAAAAAATATATAAATCATTTTATGATAAAATGAAATATAAAATAAATAAAAGCAGCTAGTTATGAAACTAAAAGGACTGCTGTTTACTGATCTTTCATGCCTCAGTGTAATTACTGGTAATTCTTTTAGAAGAAATCGATTTTCACCCGAAAATTTCTCATCATGATTCTCTTTCTCAAATACCTTGCTGGTGAACTAGAAAGTACAAATAAAAAGTTCAGCCGAGAAAACCGATGTTTTATCAAGAAAGAAAACGAAAAAGGTTGACGTTGATGGATAACACGTAACGACATAGGTTAAAACAATTGCCATGCCGACCCCATAATACCACTATGCGCTGGAACAATATTTTTCTCTCAACTGTCGTAGTCCATCAAAGAGAACAATACTTATTTTAAAACAATACAACTAGTAAATTGCTTTTCATCACAGTCTCAGTACTGCGTAATGTATGGCAATAAAGTTTTCTTAAAAGCTAAAAATCTGTAACTATTTCACTTGCAGGATTTGTGGAATATTGTATGGATCACTAAGCATCTTTCTATATGCTTCATTACTATATGCAGCATGTATATCAAATAAAAAATATTATAATGAAGTTTTCTTGCAGAAAAGATAATTACAATTTTTTGCATGGATTATATTACGCATTCAATATTTATTTTTTAACGCTTGATTTCCTAGTATGGACAAGTTTTCTGGTATGTTTATTTTGGATTCACAGACCGTTTTCTGATAACCCTCCGATTTAAGCAATCAAGCGCCGGTGCTTGATGCAATACACAAATCGATTTGACTATTGCATCAAGCGCCAACTTCGAATCAGTTATTTCTTTAGGACACAAAGCGATGAATTCTGAGTTCTTAGAATTTGTATAATCCTTTCTTTTTAAATCGTTTGAAAAAAGCCTTTAAAATGGCTTAATTCTAAATGGAACGATTGTAATTAGCTAAATCGTTTGGTTAAAAATTTTACCGCCAGTGATTATCTTAATCGTATGATTAACCTGCAAACAATCCTTAGAAGTCTCCAAAAAGAGCGATAACGAACAACTATGGCAGCCTTTCCACAAAATGAGACTCCTATTTTAAGTAAGCATTGAGACCAACAATAGAAACATAAAATTTAATATTTTCAAAGTATCTTTAAGCCATAACATTAGAAAACTCTATTTTAAAAATTAATTAACATCTTCAGAGTATTGAAATTTTGCAGATTACCATTGACGTAGAGCATTACCAACCTTAATATAAATAAACAAAGCAGAAAACTTGCCTATAAGTTTCTTCAACATCCTACCTTAGTTTCTATCAAATATGTGTTACATTTCGCTTTTATTTTAACAATTGATGTGTAAAGTATATTTGATTTTGAATTTCCATTATTTTAAATCTGGTGACAAATAAATAATGAAGGCTGCATGCTTTATTTATGAGAAAATATGCTAAGTTAGAAGAAGACAAACAACATCAATCACAATGACGAAATAAGAACTTTCTAAGGAAGAAGATGACCGGAATTTACTTGATAGTTTCGCCTTTGTTCGCTTTCGAATTTTAATTCCTGAAAAATTTCATTCTATATACTGTGGTCGGTTCCAAGCAGTTGCCTTTTTAGTTTAGAGAATGGGTTGCGAATCGAAAGTGTTGCTAGTCAATTGACTGACTTTCAAAAGTGCGAAGACTGCCCATAGGACGTTGGAATGAGATTTAAAAACAAATCGAATAAATGCAATGATAACTGGATAGACTGATTTGTAGATCATCGTCCACTTTTGAGAGTAAAGACCGTTTACTTCAAAACCAGGGTCAAAAGATGACAGAAGTAAACACTCTGACAGTAAAACTTCCACACAACAATAGCTTGATAATGGATTCAAATCTGATATTTAATACAAATATTAAGTCTATAAAACTCAACGCGTATATGTGTGTGTGAAATAGAATGTAAGTTTATTCCAGCCTCTCTTCCGAAGATTCCGGGAAGATTTTGATGAAATTTCGTCCCCATGTTCCTCATTAGATGACTATGAACACTGTAGGATAACTTAACACCAACATATTCCTTTCTGAGTAGTCTGAGGTGAATCATTAAAATACATGTGAAAAATAGACAGGTTGTAATGAAATTTGGTTCACACGCTTCAACATGTCAAACTAAAAATATACCGTGGGGTTAATTCTTCTCTAATCCACCCCTTAGGATGATAACTATCCCTAAGGCACGTAGGGATAACCGTTCAGAACGGCTGGCATGATTTTGATGTAACCTCATACACATGCTTCTCATTAGTCGACTAAAAATACTACAGGGTTCAAACAACTTTGACTCACCCTCTTCTGAGTAGTGTGAAGATGAATCATTGAAATACAAATAAATAGACAGATTAGCATAAAATTTGGTTGACATGTTTCATCCTGGCGTGATTTTGATGGAAATTGGTACACATGTATCTTAACGATCCACTAAAAATTCCGTTGGGTTAAAAAATAAGACTATTTGTAAATTATTGTATTGAAATTGGAATGACATTTCTTCAATAAAATAATACCAATAAAACACTATGTTATTTATGTAACATTGTTCTTCTTTCTTTTTTGTATCTAGACCTTGATAAGTAAAAGACGGGCAACGCTGGGTAATGTGCAATTTTGAGAACGAAAACAGCTACAATTTTGAATTATGAAATATTAACATAATTAATCCGCTAGCATAATTTTGTACCCATTAACTTGTCATTTAATTTATCACATCTTTTCTCCGAAAATTCTGAATTTCTTCCAAAAGAATCTCACTCTTATAGAGCCTCCGAATTTCAGTCTTAGACATTATAACTACCATGAATTTTCTTCTTGTTCTCTGGCCTTACATTGTCACATTTTTAAAAGAACCTGCAATACGATAAGAGCATAAAAACCATTAAGATAGTGAAAAATTGGTAAAGTTGGGTTAAAAAAAGGCAGACATATTTCTTACTTGCAAGTTTCCCTGAGAAATCAATAAATCATCTTCCTTATTTTCTATGACTTTGAAGTACCTTTCAATAGAAATTCAGTTTTTCAAATTTTCAAAGCACTATGTAAGCAATAAATCGTTTGTAACAATACCATATCACCTACCTCATAATGCTCTATTTATATCATTTGACTTCTAGAATACAATGTACGTAATGATATAATGCATGAATAATGCTGCATGATTATAGTAAAGAATTATGAGTAGAGGGTGTTAAAACTCAAAAAATTAGCTTTCCAAAGACTTCAGTTTAATTTCCGCGTGATTTTCCTCTTTAAATTTCATAAAATCTTAACATTTTATTTCAAAAGCCATTTGTATCAACGTTATATATTTTGAAAGAGAAAATATTGTGATTGACAAAAAAATTCTATCTCAAGATTTTAATACATTTCCCCATTTCAGACCTCCATGGGACTAAATAAGACTATTTCTGGAATTATGTCTGTCGATGAACACGATAACTCAAAAACGCAACAAGCTAGATGGATGAAATATGGTACGTAGCTTTTACATTATAACTGTTGATTTCTGTGAAATATTGGATGAAACCGTTCAGCGGGAACTATGCCTGTGTCTCTGTCTGTTTGGTTATCAAAGTGGTAACTCGAAGACCCAACGAGCTACATGGATAATATTTGCATATAGTTTTATTATTGGAATTGTAGATCTGTTCTAAATTCTGGATCAAACCCGTCAAAATCTTGATTGTCAATCGGTATGTCTATTCGTTGCTATGTAAACACATAACTTAAAAATACAATAAGATAGATAAATGGAATTTACTATATGGTCTAGATACTAAATTCATAGATCTATACTAAAATGTGGAACCAATCGGTCAATGGGAAGAGGCACAAAATGCATATATAATCCCTTTAACTACACTCACTTCCAAAAGTTAAGAACAATTCTTAAGATACGAAAAAATTGGAGTTAATATGAATACTATGGTTCGCAATCTTGCGGAGAATCGTGGGACATACTATCGTCATAACTCACATTTTACAGTGAAGATTCGGTCACAGAGCAGTTAGGACGGTCACCAGAAAGGGATGAAGGCGAAAATGGAGTTTGACTCATCCTGATTCACAGAAAGTTAATAACGAGATGTAACTTTTACCAATGGTTATGGTTTAATGTGCATAATATTTACATGTATTTTCGTAAACACAGAACAAATATTTGGGAAGATGAAAAGGTTTTCTTAGAAAATCCCAAATTTTTCTACATGTTTTTTGTTATAACATGCAGGGTTTCAACCAAATTGTACGAAACTCTCAAAATAGTTGACAATATGTAAAAGAAGCATTGTATTAAAATTTGAATTAAAAAATGTTAATATTACAGGAAATATAAGCATTTGTAGTAAATAATTTTTTACTGTGCATGTGCGAAACGTAGCGTAATTTTTCTTTCATATCTTTAGAGCCAGAGATATAGGGCAACTTATATAAAAATTCCAGTTCAATACCATTAGTATTCAGAAAGATGATGAGGGTTCTTGCACAAATTGATATTTTTTAAGCTTGAATCTTCGAATAGTATTCGTCGAACTGTACTTTAAATTACGTATTTAACTTATAAGTATACATGAGTATTCAGGATATTTAACTTTCATGAAATTCAATATTACTGTTTGAAGATTAAAGTTAAAAAAAACATCAGTTTGTGCATGAACCCTCATCATTTAGCTTCTCTTAGAGTGTACCGAAATTCCCCAAGTTGCCATGCCGATATCTTTATGTGACTTTATTGTAGCGAGCAAAGCGAGCAGGGTTTGATACGCAAAGGAGGATTGCAACGCAATCCTCCTGGGGGTTGGCGAGCTTTAGCAAGCCGGGGGCAGGGCCCCCTAGTTAAAATATTATACTTTTAGTTTACTAATAAAGTCGAGTTTGTAAATTTGACTTTATTTAATTTGTTTATTGTAAACAATTGCTAGATGCACTGGATATCCCTTTTCCAAACTTTCACACCACATCAAAATAAGTACATTTGACCCCAACGACACAAGAATCACGTGCACGGCGGAACGTCTCAAATCTGCGAGTCTCCGGTCGCAGCTTTGTCACGAAGTCAGTACGACCTCAAAACACTCTTATTTAACATATCTTAGGAAACAAAACGACTGAAAACATAAATTCTGAATTTTCCCACCACTTTTTATTTCAAATGTCTTTACAATTTTTCGTATTAAAATTTTGCAACATCACAAGAGATATAAATTTGAGGAAGGGAATTGCGACCTCAAAATACCTTAACGGAAGATGCCCGGGAAAAAGAAACAACTGAAACTTTAAATTTTGAATGTACCCCCCACCTTTTATTTCACATTTGTTAACTGTTTTCTTAACAATTAAAATTTTACAAGAACCCAAACAATATAAATTTGAGAAAGAGAAATATTGTTTAACATTACGACCTCAAAACAATTTTATAATAGATACTTGAGAAAAAGAAACAACAAAAAGCTTAAATTCTCCCTACACCTTTTATTTCCCATGTGTTTACAGTTTTCAATATTAAAATTTTGTAACAACACAAGATATATAAATTTGAGGATGAAAAATATTATTTAATATATAATATATACCTTATACAGATCGGAATCAAAACAATAAACTCTGCAAAATATCGTTTCCTGAATATCTTTGAAATTTCAGAGAGAAACAAATAATAGCAAAAAAAAAATGCTGTTAGTAGTAGACGTGATAGTAATCTCATCTTTGAAGAAGGGACTTCAGAAAGAAAACATGAAGTCTGCTTTATTTCTTAGGCTTTCTAAAGTTTTCATATAGAGATATAAAACAGCACACTACTCTTTTTTCTTGGATAAAAGATGATAAATCTTACATAATTTTGATAAGTTTTTGATAGAAACATTTTAAACGCAATATTTATGTAAATAATTTTATACGTTTTTATTTACCTTGATTTGTTTTATATTTATAAAGATGGAATTTTGTAATTGATTTTTCACTCACTTTCTGATGTGCTAGAATTTTGATATTCTGTACGCTGGTGTATTCTAAATGACAGTACAATTTTTGAATATTTCAAAAGTTATTTATCACTTAATAGATTAATTTAATTAAATTATATATATATATATATATATATATATATATATATATATATATATATATCAAAACATACAAGAAACAAAGGACAAAAAAAAAGGAAGACAAAAATTTAATAATTTGAAAAATATCATGGCAAGCCGCTCGTCAGGAAGACAAGTCCGCCTATGATATTAATAAGTGCTTTTTTCTGCTAAAGACATACGGAAAAACGTAAAAATTTTGTCGTTACCGCCTCAAAAAGCACAAACAATTAAAAATAGAAAAATTTTGAAATAAAAGACAAATACAACGAAGATTATTAAAAAAATCGAAAGCTAAAAATCCGAATACATAAGACCTAGATTAAAAATAAAAACAGAAATATTCACAAAAAATATAAAAGAGAAAAAAAGGGAGAAAAAGGCTTACCACCGCCGGGAATGAGCATTTGAGTTACTGTGAGTCGCACGAGGAAATGTAGTAGAAAGGCAAAAATGCCGTCAAACCAATTATTGTCGGTGCCAAATAGAGGAAGAAAAAGAGAAAAAAGGCCTTGCCAATAGTATCAAATTCACATTATATATATATATATAAATATATGAAAAATCCAAATTTTTTCAATAGTATTGATTGTAACAAAGTCTATATATATGTTCAAATTTTCCATATGCTCTTAGTATATGTTTAGTATTTTTATGCATTATATTATTTTTTAGATATAGCTTAATCAAAAATTTAAGCTTTTGCATTGTATTATAGATATGCTTCTTAATTTCGTTTTGAATATTAAGATATGGCATTATTTATATAATGGTTTTTATTATGCATAATAACCTATATATATAAAGTAGAGTGTGTATCTGTTTGTTCCTTATACAAATATGCAGTTTTTGTCGAATCTTGATGAAATTTGGCACACATGCTCTTGAAAACAAGAGAAAAATTACTGTCAACTTTTAAAAGTGAAAAATTTATTAAATTCTGAGTTTAATTAAGCGAAAATGTGAGGCTTTTGCATAGTTTTTTGTCAATAACTTTCGAAGGATTTATCTCACGAGAACGATTTTTACACCGCATTAAAATGCGATAATTTATCTTTCTGATGATATTATTTAAGTGCTGTAGAATATTTAGATGAGTTTTAACTAGTTTTTAAAAACATTGTTTACTGCTCGCAACTCAGCGAAAGTCTTTCGCTCGCAATTCTCCTCCGATGAGGTCACGACGGGAATTTGGGGGGGGGGATAGATGTACGCAAGACCACTCAATGGGGGAAGGCGTATTTCTATCTTCCCTGCAATCTTTTGTTACTGATACTCAAGGTTATTTGAGATACTATCTGCTATTCATTTCGCTATCTCCCTGTGTCACCTCCTCTCCTTTTCCTGTCATAAAATGCTGAACGATACTGTCTGACCCACACAACTGCCCTTTTCCCTGCTAGGTGAACACCAGTTTGCACTTGGAAGAGAGACAGAACGTTGCTTTTAAAATAGCTAAGCATTCGCATTTAATATGCCCCCAAAGAAAAGACAGTCTAGCGGACAAGTACATCCGAAAACCAGAAGAGCAAGAGTAATGCGGGCGTGTGAAACCCCAGAACAGCGTGACGCTCGCGTCGAACAAAGCCGCCTCAGAATGTCTGCGTCTAGGTCTATAGAAACACCTGAAGTACGGAGAGACCGTCTCGAAGAAGACCTCCACAGAAGGGCTGCGTCCAGAGCTAATGAGACAACTGAACAAAGGGAGGCTCGGGTCGAGGAAAATCGAGTAGGGATTGTTCAAACGAGAGAATTCCTCCGGCAGAGTAACCTGAAACTCGAAGCTTTCAAGTATGATCCACAGTACGATTACCAAGTTCATCCAAACGTATATATTAGGAAAATGGACATTAGCGCAAAAGGGCGAGTCTCCTGGGATGTGTTGCTCAGAAGGGAAAGTTAACACCTCTGCAAAGTCCACCTGACCCACTCATGGCGTACATGTCAGTAACCACATCTGAATCCAAACATTTTTTGAAATATATAAGGAAGTATAATTCTTTTTTCTAAATGACGTCATTTGGGGCAACGACAATTGCTGAGGAGGACTTCATGCCTACATTTAAAGTTCAAGAACAGATTTACCATAGAGCGGGTTCAGTTCTTCAAATTCTAAACTAACTAAAAAGAACTAATGTCCAATATAATATAACTAATTTAAACAATGTACGAAACATTTGATATTTTGTTTTGCACTCAGAATAATTATTCAATCATATGGTGCATGTTTTCATAGTTTTATATAAGTTTCCTTTTGTTGTGATAAGATGTTAAACGGGTTTTTTGAGTTTTAATACTTTACAGATATGAAGTTAATTTGTGTCAGTGTGTACAGTATCATTTATTAATCCCTTAAATATAGTATTACTATTATTATAAGATTGGCGAACCAGCTGGTCGCAGTAGGCGGCTAGTGAATGATAAATTAAACACGGAAATGTATAAAATGATTATAAAAATATTTCACTTTTTAGCACACTAATATAAGTGTGCTTTTAAAAACTGTTTATATAAAATTTATTATTGAATAAATAATTTCAGCGAGATAAATATCCTTTCATATCATTCAGTAGCATAATTCCAAGCTACATTTTTGCCGAAAAGACTAATAATGTGGAAAAATTAAAACTTATATAAATGCATAAAGTTGATAGTAATTTAAATGTGTTAAGCACTGCGAATGAATTTTTCAAGAGCGCTTACATTTAAGAGTCTTTTAATACATGCGATAAAACAGGATAAAAAAGGATGGAATCGCTTAAAATGATTCAAAAATGTATACATTTTGAAAAAAATTAACTTATGAAACTATTTTTTGTTGTTGAAATGGAAAAAAAAAATTAGAATCTGTCGTCATTAAATTCATCCTCATATTCAAAAATTTAGCCACTTACCTTAAAATGAAACTGTGACATGCGATGTCGAAATTATGTACATTCACAATGAAAGTTGAACTTCACCATGAAGTGAAAATACAGTGTTATGAAAATAATTCTTAGTTATCCAATTTTTTGAAAATTAAAGAAGTATAAATATGTTTTGTGAAAATTAACAAAATATGAATATGTTTAAATAAGCTAATTTTTTTTTCTAAGGATTCTATGAGCCTTTCTAAATTAAAGTAGAAATATTTTGAATTTAATTTTGCTATCATTTAATTATTACATATCTTTTATCTGGCAAATTCGAAAGGCAGGTACTTTAGGATTACATATTAAGGTTAATATTACTTTTAGCAAAGCCATTTAATTAGTATGTTAGTAAATTTAGTTTAAAAGAATTATATTCATACTTCAAAAGATAATACATTGAAGTACACTAACGCTAAGTGCATATCCACTGTCCTTTTTTAATTACATTGCGTGTCAAAAGTTTAAGCACAATGATAATTTTAAAATAAAACTTTAAAATATACACTCTATTTTAAATCAATTTTCATATATGTAAAAAATATAGAATTGAAATTATAATAATACAATCATGCTTTAAACTTTATTTTCAACCAACGAATTTAGCAAAAATACAAAAATAGGCGTGTCAAAAGTTTAAGCACATGAGGCATTTATTTTTTACAGTCGACTAAGAACAAAATGTTAATACTTGATTATTGTTCCTTTTTATTGAATTATGTAAAATACCTGGTTTTCCATCGATAACACTAAGTTCTCTATTAGTTATGGCTGTAGTTTAAACAAAACATCCTCAATGGCCAAAATCAGTACTTCAACTGAAGAGTATAATTTTTTGAATTTACGCCACACGTTTTCTATGAAGTTCAAATCAGGATTTAGGGCTAGACCACTCAAAACCGACCCCATGTTAGAGCTAAGCCACTCTGACGTTGATTTGAAGGCACGTATTGAAGAGTTGTCTGACGACTGGCAAGTGTCTCTTGGTAGTTTTTAGATTGTTTTCAATCCTGATTACGGCTAGGGATGTTTGACTATCGAAACAAACCGCTGCCCATACCATCAGAAATCCACCACCATTTTGTCCAATAAACATACTTCTTAGTTCTTTTCGAAAATCATGCCAATAACATGCAATTCCATCAGGTCCGTCCAAATACCACTTTTTTTCATCGCTAAATTTAGCAATAAGCCACACATCACCAAATGACATGTGATGTTTGACCTACTGTAACGTTCCACGTTTTTATCTCTTTAAAGCAGCTTCAATTCCAGAGAAATGGACTTCTGTTTTGCTCCCATACACAAGATTTTTTGTGCTTCATAATATGAAAATTCTTTAGGCCTAGCCATTTTGACCTAATGTTGTCAAACAAACAGTCAGGTTATTCTTTTATACCTGGATATCATATACGTGCGAAACTACTTGTGTGATTTCATTAATTTGCATAAAAGCAGTTTTGTACTTAAACTTTTGACACGGCAATTTTCGTTTCATTCTCAAAACTTCTGATTAAAAGTGAATTTTTAAAATTAATAATGTTTAATATGATTTTAGAATTGCAATTTTGTATACATATAAAAGGCATGTTAAAATAAAGTGTATATTTGTAGTTTTATTTTAAAATTATTGTTGTGCTTAAACTTTTGACACGCACTGTAGTGTATAAATCTTCCTAGAATGCGCAATTAATTGGTTTAAATGGATATTTCAAACAGTTTGCTGCTGTATGAAGCGAATATCATTTGGGGATTCAATCAAATATGTAAACTAACTGAATATCAGTTGAAGATTCAAGTAGTTAAGTAAGCTAGTTGAAATATCTAAGAAAACTGTCTGAAATTTCTCGAATTTCGGTATTTCTCTTGAAATAATTTTCTTCTCAAATCTTGTATTTTGATTTAGCAAGATTTTTTTTCATGACGCAACATCAAGAATGTATATACATATTATTTCTAAATGCACAATACATGATTCATTCGTCTAATTAATGGGTGTGTGCAAATATCAAAATCACAAGCATAAACCATTTCTGTCGACGAAAATAAGACTTATAAATTGTGAAATATATTTTTCTTGTTAATTTAGCCTAACTATAACATACAAAGCGAACATTCTATAAAATGTTTTCCAACCTTTACTCACTAGGTAGCAAAACTCTAATTATGTACGATGAGAGATAAAATATATTTTCAACTAATACTTATCTACCTCAAAAAATACATTAGTAAATAGGAAATCAGCCTTATCATTGAATCAGAACATAATATTATTCTCAATACTGTATGTTTTGTGTTATAGGGCAAAATTGTAAGCGATACATAAATACACCATTGCGCAGTGTTGGTTTATCAATATTTTCATCAAATAGATTAAGTTTTTCTTGGCACAATTGCAAGAAACCAATTAAATCGCAATTTTTTGGAGAATCTACGTTGTTCATATAAAATAAAAGCTAAAAATTTGTTCCTTCAATGATGGTTACATATCTCCCAAACAAATGTTAAATAAAAGCGGTCAAATGGAAAGAATTAGAGGTTAATTGGAATTTTCAGCAATTTCATCCATTCGAGCTTATTCACGGCCAAATCCAATTCACACTTACGATCATTATTGCATATGATTAATTTCATTCCATTCCCCTTAATTCATTGATTCGACGCCATGATTTAATGGGAAATAAGTGAGAATGTGATGAGAATTATGAAAGTTCTATGTACACGCAAAACATTATTAATTTCATTGAATAATAAAAACTATATAATTTTCTATCATTCCATTTATGCTTGAATTATTTTGGTGGCTGAAAGTGTAGAAGTAAATACGTAAAATCAAAATACGCAAATGAACTACTCATCAAAAATAAAAAAATAGAGTAGTAGTATGATGAATTTATTGTAGGGTTAATTATTATATAAAGAGCACTCAAATGAAAATAGGTCTAGTCTAGTACAGTTATATTAGCGTCCCGTTTAGAAGCAACACGAGGGCTATTTTGGGACGGATCTCGTAATTTTGAACCGAGGTCAAATAATGAGGACGACGCCTGAGCCGGCAGCCCTCTCTCCGAACTTTCACATCACACCAGCGAGAAGAAATTTGATCCATGACTTCAGATTTAACGTGGACCAGGCCATCATGCAGTACGGATCTTTAGAGGAATCAGGTTTCTCTCCTGAAACCGTCCTGCCATGAAGCCGAGACCTTACCATTAGGCCACCAAGGCCCTCAAATGAAAGCGGGGCTGTGATTTTAGAGGCATTATTTCATGTGGTTCTCTGGTAAATGGCTATGTGTGGCATGAGATATCAGGTGTAAAACTGAAAGTAGCGGTACGCGTTTAAGTGAAACAGAAGTGAGCAGGCAAGTAACGCCGTGCCATATGATTCTTCTAAACAGGCTGGCGCAAAGTGATCCCCTCTTTCTCGATATAAGATATTATTAGTAGACCGACATTTACAATCGAATGAAGAATACGTAAAGAACCCAGTGAATGTCACGTACTTCTGTTTCCTGAATGCACGGTTATTTTAATCGTGGACATAGGAGCACAGCTGATATGTTACGAGCACATCAATCACACTTAGTCATCAGTGTAAAATCACATCTGAAATCTCACTTCGTAACATACACTCAGTCTCACACACCTTAGACAGTAAATGTCGGTTCCACAAACACCCTCTGCCACAATCTTTTTATTATTGCGCGGTGAGTATATTTGGAGAAATCAGAGACTCGACATATTTGTTTTGATGATTCTGTTTCGCTCATCAACACACAGCCATTAACAGATTTACAGCAGATTTCTCCTGAAATGCACTGTCATCTACCAAAGAAATTTTAAAGTATTACTGTGTAGAATAATGCTGCTAGAACCATATTCCCATTTTCCTTTAGGCGTATCTTACATAACTGATTGTTAAGACCATGAAACGCCAATCTGACTATATCTATAAATCTACATTAAGTGCAGCTTCCACAGGTTTACCATAAATATTGTTTTTCAGGGAAAAAAAGCAATAAAGAGCAGTCTAAAATTTCCAATTCATGTGGCAAAATCTTACACCATCACCTTTCCCAGGTGAGAATCAGCTAATGTCGCAAATGTGTTTACTAAGATTATTCTCATTATCTAAGTAGAGAGTAATATTGAGTGTTTAATAAGTCTGAGAATAATAAATGTAAGACTTTTTGGACAGCTCAAAGCTTTATCATAATCTGTAGTCTATAATAGAGTTTACTGCTTTTACACGCACTTATGTCCTACATATCACATTAATATTAAGACCTTGATCTTATAAGTCAGCTTGTAGATAATGACATTCACATTTTCTCTAGAATTCACAAGAGATATGGAAGTATGATTCACATTCTTTTAATGATTGAGTATATTCAGAATTACATAAGCGATTCCACGGTAAATGATTGACTCCTATGCTTTGGGACTTTTTCGGATCGAAGTAATTACATATTGAATACACACAACTTACTTAATTTGCTAATTTATAGGCATAGACACAGTTACGTGTTTGAACAGAGAGAAATTATTAAAGTTTATATATACAATTACGGGCATCCTTAATAAATTATTGAACTTCATGAAGTACTAATCTTGCATTTGACCTTTATTTCCATGTATTCCTTCATGAAATTTTGCTGTACAATTTTCGTGTTTCATTTATAAGTTATTTAAACTAATACGGTTTCATATGCGCTATTTCTATCATTAAACTTGCTGATAATGTGCAGTTATAAATTTATAGGATAGTTACGAACATTAAATAGTTTCTCATAGATAATCTGAACTATGATTCTTAATAGCAAAATTTCCGCATTCATTATATATTTATTCAATAGTCAAACCATAGACTGATATATTGGATAAAGTTGCTTAAAATATTAAAAATTTGTTTAAATTTTTATGAAAATATTATGGTCTGAAGGAATTTACGCCTTTCTTCTACATGCAAAGATTTGACTATAATTAGTGAAAAATTTCGCACATATTCGTACATATATCCTATTTAATGATTTACATAAATTACCTGGTCCTCTTACTATTAAAAGAATGCTACTAAGGCGAGTTTAAAGGATGGACTGCAGAATTTTGAAAGGTCGCGACGGCCTGCCTGTAAGGCTTTTGGACCAGATGTCTCCAATTTCGAGACCCGATTCAATCCAAGATCTTTCATGTATGTAGGTCTGGTGCACGTTAATTCTGAACTGCTGGTGGCTCCACCCTTCTCTGATGTGACATTGAAGTTTAAGCATGGGTTTACCAGCTGAGTGTCGTTATCACCATTTGATCATGGATCAAAATTTAAGAGGTCTCTCCCAAAGTAGCCCTTGTATTGCTTCAAAGCGTAACGCTATTATGACCAAACTAAACTAAAACTACATAATTTAAAAACTGTTTCTTTTCATTTTTGAAGTTAGTCGTAATGACAAAAAGTTCTTTCAAGATAATTTAGTCCCATGGTTAAATTCTTTCTGATTATAATACTAATAGCTAATGCATTCATTTGTTATCGTTAATTGGCAAACTTCCGTGTAACATTTAAAATTGTTTGTTCAACCATTACGAATAACCTTCTTTTTTATTTAAGATCTAAATATTAATATCTTTTCCCTTTTATAATCTTCCAGTTTCATTTACTGTTACTATTCTTGCACATGCTCTTGGTAAATATCGGGATCTTCATAAATGTAAAACTAGCCAAAGAGCAATGTTTGTTTTGCGGAAACTCAAGAAACAGAGCCCCGTTGCGAGGAGGTTTTCTTTGCTATTGCTCTTTTACCAAAAGATAAGAAATAAAACGGGGTCTGAAACTAAGAGGCAAGGGAAATGACCTCCAGTTACCTATAAACTCTTTGTTCTGTGCCAAGAAACCTATTACTTCTCCTTTGCTCTTTCGTTAATCGAATAAATATTTTTCGAAGACATCTGCGAGCTTACATTAGTTCAACATCGGAATTTTTCTAGAGAGGAATGCCAGTTAGACAAATACAGAATCGAGACCAAATGAAGTTACCCCAACAACTATTCCTATTAATGCGCTAATACATTCCACTTTATCTGAAATCGAAGAACTAAGCAGTTCGTTTTAGATGAAAATCTTCCACTTGACACTTAGATTCTCCATGTTTTGCAATAAATAGATTAAATTTTTCTGCCTTGACTTCACTTTTAGACTCAAAAGAAGTTAAAGGCATATTTAAGAAGAAAATCTTCAACTTTTGTTTTGCATAGATTTTAAAGGTTTCTAAACATTGTATAGAAAATCTTTTTCGACTTTCTAGTGAGATTCGTACAAACCAAATAAAGATCAAATGCAATTACCGCAGCAACAACTCTAATAAGGCACTAATGCATTTATAGAAAATTTCTCAAGTTTTATTTAGTATAATTTTAAAGATTCCTAATTATTATATAGAAAAAAATATTTTTTGCTAACAATAGTGAAATTCATACAAAATTAATAGAGACCAAATGATGTCACCCCAACAACTATTCTTTAAAGCACTAATATGTTTCATTTTATTTGAAATAAAAGAACTAAGCAGTACGTATTAGATTAAAATATTTCACTGTCCTGTTTGATACCTGACACTGAAATCGTCAATGTTTTACATTAAATGGATTTAATGTTTCTTTCTCGCTTAACTTTTAAAGAAAATTTCTCAACTTTTTAAAGCAGTTTTTAAAGATTCCTAAACAATGTACAGAAAATAATTTTCGTCATAAGTATACTTTCTGGTGAAATCCATACATGCCAATGAAGATCAAATGAAATTACCTTAAAAATACACTAATAATTTGCAGAAAATTTCTGAACTTTTGTTTTCTATAATTTTTAAAGATGCCTAGACATTGTATAGAAAATTCTTTCGTTAATAAATTGCTTCTAGAGTAATTCATAAAAACAAAATGAATCACCACAAAACTATCCCTATTGATGTATTAAAATTGATCTGCAATTAAAAGGATGAATATTTCGTATTCCATTGCTCGAATTTGGATATCTGAGACTTAACTATCTCTAAAATGCACGTTTTTATAAAATTTCTATGCATCATATATTTAAATGCATAAAAATGCTTGTAAATGATTTAAAAAGAATTGTTATTTGAAAGTCAAATTTAGACTTTTATGTATAATTTTCAAAAAAATAATGCACCATTCATTCAAGTAATAGCCATATATTTTCTTCGCCAAACTTGAAACTTATAAACTGAGAATTTTTTTTTATTTTCCCCTTTTGTAAACATTATATAAAATATTTCACAATCAAAGCCACATCTTTACTTACTTGCAAGCAAAACAACATGTTTGTATGAAACTAAAAGAAATATATCGCTTAAAAATTATAAGCTTGCTACGTCAAAAAATAAGTCATTTAATGAGACAACAGGTTTATTTATGAATCAGAACTTAATGCTATCTTAAAACTGTATATTTGGTTTTATAAATCAAAAATGAATGCGGTGCATATAATGTATCATTTCGCAGTGTTGCCTTTTTAATGTTTTGCGTAAAGCAGACTAAATATTTTTCTTTCTTTTATTTGCACTAGAAAACACTTGAGGGATGCTTGTTAAATGGAATATAAAATTTTGTTTTACATGATTTTAATAATAATCCTAGACATTTCATAACAAATAATATGAGTAAATCATACGTCATCATTTTCTATTGAATTACAAGGAGGAATTTTGCTAAGCGTTTAAAACTCATGTCTAGACAATCTTTCTTTTCAAGCGATTTTAACGCAAAACTCTTTAAAATGCGTATCAATCCTAAATTTCCCTAGTGTCTTCTTATTCCCTATTCTTGGATGAATTCTGGAAGCTTAAAAAGTTGAGTAAGTGAAGTTGATAGTTATTACAGAAAAATACTTGCCTTAAGAAGGGAACGTAATATAGTAATAAATGTGGAATGTCTCTTTATATTTACCAAAATAAATAAAAGAATCGGAACTAAAATAAACCTTGAATAAATTTTTGATTCAGAGAACAAGGTAATAACATACATTGTATGTAGTGTTAGCTCGTCCACTGTGGATGCACAGCTCAAGCATGCCCTGAAATTATTTTGAAAGCCTGTTTTTTTCGTTTTTTTAATTTTTTTATCTTATTTGGTTATTTTTCCACATTGAGAATTCGATGAAGTACAAAAATGAAAATGATGGAAGAAGATAGAAAATGGATCCATACGTTAAAGATACAGACTGGGCTTTCGAGGGCTGCATTGCAAATAGCCCTTGAAAGCATCAAAATTTGTTCATTATGCAAAGCTAAGAGATAATAATTTGATTCTTGTTTCGTTTTCACGCCGTGACGGAAACTCATCAGCTTTAATACAGATTCGTTTTCTTTTGTTAGAAGTCACTCATCTAAAAAGAGATGCCAATAATTTTATAAAATACAACTTAGATATTATAATTTAAAATTTTGAGCTATTTAACAGTAAAGCTGATTTTTAAAAATTGCATCTTAAATGTATTCTCTTGGAAAAATATATTTGCAACACTGCTGGTTTCTGAGCTGACTAGCCGTCACTGATTACATGTCATGTATTTATATTCGTAATAGTAATTTACACTAGACTGCTATCAAGTAGCATATTATTAAATCTTATTAGAAAAAGTAACCTGTGTATGTCTGGTTTACGCTTAAATTTCCAAATAAATTATTCATGCACAGATTACAAATATAGTTTGATAGAATTATCTGGATCTTTTCTCATACAGCGGTATTTTCAGGTAAAGCATGAGTTTGAATTAACAGTGCAGGATTTATGTAATAAATCCTAATATAAATAAGACTTTTATTTTGTAACCGATTCCCTCAGAAACCGATCCACAGATACTACATTATGGGAAAATTCTTTCATGCTGCATATATAATAAAATGTCACTGTTATTTTCAAATCACAAATTGCATCATGTTTTCACCTACAAAATCCCGAGCGATTTGTAAAATATTTGAAAGCGGTGTCGCTTTATGAAAGTGAATGTTCAAAAAAACTATACTGAGCAGATAATATGAACAAGATATATAAAATCTTTACTCTTTTTCACTAGCAAATTTTCTGAGTGAGAAAAATCTATTTATAAAATTTTTTTGTATATATATTCGATTTTATTGCTGGTCGGTCTTTTGAAAATAGCGATTGAATGCCGATTTGTTGAAAGATTGGGAGTTCTCGAATCCTGCATCACTGAATTTAAAATCTATTTTAAATTCCATGAATTAATCCAGAAATATGCGGACGATTCAGAAAAAAGAAATAATGCATGCAAAAATAATGCATTTCAAAAAACGATAGTATTTACTATTGTTAATTTCATTAAAACTCTTTTCTAAATAGATACCTAAAATATAAATTATAAGGAAACTTAGAAGATTAAGAACAGTAACGATTCTTTTCTTTCAGACTCGTCCTGCCACAGTTTATGGCATATGTAACCATTTTCAATTTTTCGTATGAACTCACACTTGTGGGTTATGGTTCAGTAAACAGTAACATTAGTGTAACAATTATTTATTTGTATTTAAGTTACACACGGACAAGTATATATATATAATTTCAAAATTAAACAAAACATAAAAGGAGAGTTGTTTGTTAGCAACGATCTCTATCGGTCAGTTGGTCTGTACTAGCAGTTCACATCTCCAATGGTCTCTGCTTCTCCTGAAAATCACAGACAGTTATTATTAATATCACAAGAGCGACCACACACTTGTATTTCCATGATACAAGCATAAATGTTTTAATGGAGTCAACTCATGCTCACCTGATACACGTAATGTGCATCGGGACGACTTGGAAGCACAAAATTCTGATATGTGCAATTACATTTATCATGTAACTGTGATAATAAACTCCTCCATTCTAAATTATTCATGCGCGAAATTTTCAAGACTGATATCAACAAATATTAGAAACTTTTCAGATATCTTGGTTCAAAACTACAAGATTCTTAAAATTTCAAGATTTCAGGAAATATCTGTCGGGTTTTATTAGGCCAGGTCCAATTTGGTTTTAATGTAGATGTCAATTGATTTTATTCATTTGACTTCACTTTGCTTGTCAAACGAGTGGTACATTTCCAAATATATCACTGACTAAACAACTCGATTCAAAATATGCTCAATTTGTTTAGTTTCCAATAAAGGAACAGCTTTTTATCAGAATAACGTCTATTCGGTATGGAAAACTAAAAAGCTTGCGAAGTTATATAAAAAGGTTAAAACCATTTCTGAAGTTGAATTTTGGCGAAAATGCCTTTATCTTACTCAGAGAGCTTTAAAAGCCCTAATAAAATTAAAATTGCATGATATTAGAGAAACAGAAGTCAATAAAACTCAACATCGGTGATAGATAAGACCGTTTTTAAGACATGTTAAACGAGCTTCTCCTATTTTTATGAGTGATATGAACACTTAAACTTGCAGATACTGCAATTCATATTGTTACAACAATCGTCCCATGGATGTCTGGCAGAAACAGTCCAACAAGCAGGGTAATGGAGAAAGACGATTTATTCACGAATATTCCGTAAACACGAAGAGCAGGCAACAGGAACAATAACACTTATACAGATTAGCAACACAAATAGGCAACAAATCACTAGCAAAAAAACGACAGCACTTCCGTATCTAGCAACACAAACAGATAGCAATTCACTAATAATGACAGTAACAGCACTTTCAATAGCACTCAGCTCACCAGCTCGCACTACAGACGAAACTCCAAAGCGATTCTTCAAAGGCGTTCCCCGTCGAATACTACCGCCGTGTATTTATAGTGTTCCTCACAGAATGTGACGACACATGGAAATCTCTATAGAAATCCGGATCTCAGCTCCTAATAGACATATCGAGAAAATAATGGCATTTTCGGGAATTTTCGATTTGTCGCCAAAATCGCCAAATTTGTCGCCAAAATAGTCGCAAAGGTCAGGGGTCCAGGCCCGGTCGCTGCCGATATCTCATATTTACCCCTGTAAAAATCTCTTCCCAACCATAAGATTAGAAAGGCAGAAGAGCGACAATATATTTTTGTAACAATAACCAGTATATGCAATATAAGAAATAAAACGACATACATGTTTTTCAGCCTTTTCGTTCTTTGATAGGACACTAATTCAGCTTTCTCCTTATTTCAAGACTTCCAGCTTCTTTCTCCTCATTGCAAGGCTGGTATAACAGATTTACAAATTCTACATCAGCATTTCAGATTTGTCCATAATGATAGGATTAATGTTAAATATTTTTTTTATTTTATTCTTTTGATCAATTCAATCAGGGTTTGCCATAGTGGTAATTTAACCGTTCTTATATCAGTTTATTAGATTTTCAGATACAGGAGCTATACTTCAAAAAAATTCGTTGCTTGTTCATTTTGTTTTGTACAATAATGCTTTTACGAGGGTTGTAAATGAAGTAGTGGCAACTTAGTCCAGAAAGTCGCAGAAGATCGGGCATGCGCACATAGGATATGGGAGTCGTGAGGTGGCACTGTTGTCGATGTGTAAATTGCATAAAACAGTCGATCCAGTCAGAAGGGTAGTTCTGTATGGCGTTGAAGTGGAGAGTTGATTTTTACAGCTCTAAAGCACGTTTACAAAAGGTGATCAGCTGTCGTTGATTAATTTCGAGGTTGCCCGTGGCAAAAATGCATCTGAATGTTATCACGGATTACGTGAGGCCTGTGGCAATAATGCGTTACCGTATAGGAAGGTTACACAATGGGTCAAAGAGTTTAGTGCAGGCCGGATTGAGACTGCGGGTTTGCATCACATAGGTCGGCCGTCCATTCCTCAACATCAGTGAGTGGTCTCCTTTCCATAGACCATCGATAGACAATCCGGGAATTATATGTAGAAGTTGGTCTCAATTATCAAACGGTGTGGCACATAGTGAAGAAATGGCAAATGTTAGGGCGCTTCGATGCTGTCATCAACAAACAACACCTTGCCAACGGTATCCTATAGCTTCCCAACATTTCGCAAAAAGTACAAGACTTTTCTTGTGATTATATTGAAGTAATGCAATGCAATTTAACTTGTAAGTTCATTATAATTTTTTTACTATCTATGTTGCCATTATTTACAACCCTCGTATTAAAAAAATAAACGTACAGTGATTTAGCGATCATTAAATAATATTGGAATTCTTATCCATTACAATTGTGAAATTATAATATACAGGATGGTCATAAATTATTGGACCCATTTCAAAATTTAATAAAAATAATAATGTAGAATATATGTAGCAACTTCGTATTTTTTAAATGAGAGAGTAGATCAAAAAGTTTTTTTTTCAGATAGGTAACGTGCCGTTACGACGCACTAAATATGCGCATTCCAGCGCAAGTGTCAAAATGGATACCGTGTAATAGTAGGAGCCTTTGGCACGTCTCTGGTTCCACGAAAGTAAGTCAATTGTAATAGTTCAAAGAATTATTCGGTAAGAGTATCGAAATTGTCAATCTGTAAGTAAGAACGTCATCAAGCGTTGGTATGAGAAATTAAAGGGAACAGGAAATGCGCATCAGTGAGGGAGACTTACACTCCTTAATTGCCCATACCTTCGCTTAATGGGGTTCTTACTTGGAGACCGATAGGAAAGTACAGGAGGGAAGACATGATTGGAACCTGAAACCTTCTAAATCGAGAATAAGCCCCTTACCAAATGGATCGCACGGACTGCTTCTGTGTATCTATACTCATATTTTACGTAATGGGCTATTAATAAATATGAGGAAAAATAACAATGCTGAATCAGAACGCGAGAAACATTTTCTTCTATAGTAGGATTCGACGCTAAAATCTTCTGATTCGAGATCCGAGATCAGACACCTTATACCTTACGCAACGCTGACGGTCACCAGTGTCTTCTAACCTTTTCTTATCGAGAAAATGACGAAAACTAGGCGGAAGCCAAACCATAGATGGCAGCAATAAGATTTCTTTAGAAAACAACATGAAAGAGATAGCACTTCCACGATAGGGAAAGAAACTGCAATCTTCTGATTAGAAATAAGTCTATCTGAACAATTGTACAGATTTCCACTAGTATTTGAAGACAAAGTAAAACGATTTAAAAGTTATAATTGGAAATAATGACGGGACAGTGAAGATAACTAACGACAACACGAAGAAACTTAATGTCCGTGACATCCTATTAGCACAAGATATTTTACAGTATCCCCACGATGCTGCTACGATATTCTGAATGCCGCACCACATCGTAAAGATATCGTCTGCATATTGTTGAGCATCTTGCGCTAATAGAGAGGATTCGAACATGCCATCTTCTGATTCGAAATCAAACCCCTTATGTGTTACGTCACGCAGAGGACTGAGGACGCTTTAGAAAACTTTCTTAAAAGAATAAGTAGAGAACACTAGGTCGAAACCAAATTTCAAAAAGAGAGATTGGAGCTGTAACGTGTCTTCAGAAACTAGCATAAATGTGATATTGCATCCTTCGAGAGAAATCGAACATCCAATTTTCTGATTCGAAGTCAGACGCCTTATACATTAAGCCACACAGACAGCTGTTGAAGTTTTCCCTTAATTTTTGATAAGAATATCTATAGAAATAGAATTTATGAGATTCTGGTGGTTCAAAACCAGAAAAGTGAATAAATATCTCGTCCACAACCGGATTCGAACTTTTAATCCACTCATTCGAAGACGTATGCCTTCGAATCAGTGGATTAATCATTTAGGACACGCGGACGGATCCTGGTGTTTTAGAAAACCCTATAGAGTTAAAAATTTATAACAGGGATCCTTTTCTAGAAAGGTGAATTCTTTCTTCTCCGTAATAAGATTCAAACCTGTAATATTGATTCAAATTCAGACGGCTTATCCGTTATGGCCCGTGGACGATCATCATTACGTTTCAAGCGTTTCCTCATCGAATTTTTCACCAAAAATAGGATTAAACCCCATTAAGAATGAGATCGAGAGCAGCTGTAATGTTTATTCAGAAATCAGCATAAAGCCCTTATCACACGGATGAATTTTCCTCGCACACGAAGGAGAAACTCTTCGTTCTCTTTGACTATAAGTTTATGAGGCGGAGGCAGCACATTTACAGTCTGACAACCCCAAAAGAAAGACTTACAACTGTAATTTATAACTGCTTTCTAGGCGATTGTTCATTTCCATTTTATGTATCTGCAATTAATCATATAATAAACTAATAATTCTTTAAATCTTATATATAAAATATCGTATGTATTATTACGTACAAAATGAAAGTCACAGCGAAACTTTCTCAAGATGCAGACAGATTAACCTAAAGGTTTCTATTTTTCTATGTTAAAAGTCATAAGCATTTGTAATATGCCGTAAACGATATATAATTAATATTAGATGCAACATGAAATTAATGATAGTCCCATAATGGTCATTATAATTATAATGTCGTTGCTTTATGCTCGAAATCAACTAAGCATGAGTTAAAGCTGAACATAGCCTACACAAGGTAATGCTATAGTTTATAATCCAAACGATGTTATCCAAAACTGAAATTGAGCCACATGAAATAACAGCCAAAAATAAAATAATTCGTTGAATGAATGCGAAAAGTAAAAATCTGAAGGTAATAATGTTTAGAGAATTTTTATGAAATTCAATTTGAAAGAATTTAAGGGCAAATACACTTATTTAAGATGACATAATCATAAATATTGAGCTACAAGAATGAAAAAATAGAATTCTTCATTACTTGTGTATGGACGAGTTTTCTGATTTGTTTGTTAAAAATTTCCGTACTGAGGGTTCTCTTCCGTTTTCCAGTAACCCTCCAATTTAAGCCATCACCAAATCCAATTGGATTCCATATCAAACGCCAAGTTCGCATCAGTTATTTCTTGAGTACACAAAATGTCAAAAAGATAAAAATAATTATGAAAATTAGGCTCTTATTTCAAGTAAACATTGAGAGCTACAACAATAGGAACATGAAGTTTAATATTTTCAGTATTATTTTTTTAAGTATCCTTAAGCCATAACATTAGAAAACTCCACTTTAAACATTAATTAATATCTTCAAATAGAATGTTGAAATTTTGAAGATTCCCATTGACTTAATATTATCACAGGTACGGGTCTATTCTGGTACCCCCGGTTGGGTTGGGAGACGTCACTTCTTTCCGCACGTTAACAACGGGAAAAGTGACGTCTCCCAACCCAACCGGGGGTACCAGAATAGACCCCATAGTTGATGGGTAAGGCGGAAATCCTACTTTACTGCAAATAAACAAAACAGAAAACTCGTCCATAGAAAATGCGAGACCACTACGCGATAGAACCGCCGTGGCCTAGTAGTAAAGTCTCGGCTTCTGGAGCGAAAGGTTCCAGGTTCGAAACGCACTTTAACTGAAGATTTGCAGTGTTTGTGGGTCTCTTTATGTTAAATTTGGCGTTGTGGATCAGACGTTCTCAAGTTTGGAAGAGAGGATGCCAGCTCAGTCGTCATCTTACAGCGGTTCGAAATTACGAGTACCGTCCCAAAATAGCCCTTGTGTTCCTTCAAACCGGGACGTTTATAAAACTGAAAATCTGATATACTTAATTGGGCTTTCAGGCTCGTTGCTACCTGGAAATAATATTAAGTGTTTTCTTTCCTGAAAAAAAAATCCCTAGAGTGAAATACAAATAATCTTTAAGTAGAGAGGCTAATGGAATACACATATGTCTGGAAATTACGCATGTTTTTACTGGCAAAGATAAAAGACATTTTGTTTATATTTAAGATGGAATCGCATGATAAGAGTGTTCTTTTATTGTGATGTATGTCAGAAATATCCTGGTTAAAATGATCACAGAAACTAATAACACTCAGGCTTTTAAAAGCAATTGTCGATTTCAGTAATTTAAAAATCTTTGCAGCCACTTTGTATCAAACAAATTTCGTAAAGATTCTCTAATCAATTTAATTCAGATTAAAGAAGAGAGTAAATTCTCCTTTCATCAGGCAATTTGTGAGAGAAAAGTAACCGTCATCAGGCAAACTTAAATTATTTAAAAATAATTACGTGCTTTTGATAGCAGCAAATGAAGCATAAGGGTGTACTTAAATCTCCCCATACTTTCCAAAAGGACTTTGAATTCTATAGAGGAAAAACTGTGTATTCCCTCGGTTGACTTATTTAAACAACATTTTCAGGAACTGTTTCTCGTGTTTAGAAACTGTACGATAGCAAATGAACAGAGATAAGCGAAAAAAGATTGAAGGAATGCTGAGTGTTTTGACATTGTATTTCTTTATTGCTGTATTATATAAGCAACAAGGAATGAGTTAGGAGAGCACGTTTATCACTGAATTAATTCAAATGGATGTTAATTATTTATTTATCTTTATTTAAATTGCTATTATTAGATTTAATATTTTATACACATTATAATATTGAACTGAAACAGAAAGACAGCAGGCTGATAGACGGAGAATACAAGATAATGGTTTAAAGGCGTATTTACATGAAGGTTTTGGCATTTTGTTAATAAGATAATAAATAAAAGCAAAGAGTAAGTTAGGAGAGCACGTTTCATCATCGAATAGTAATTACAATTAATATAATTTAAGAAAATATATTAAAAATTAATTAAACTTTTGTATTAGACAGAATGGCGCATATGCAGCAACTTCTAATAAAATACAAATAGAAATAATAGAATACAAAAAAAGAGTAAGAAAAATACAGAAGAAACAGATGAAGTAAACAATAGCGATAACAATACACTTTTTACAACGCAGCAGCATCAATGATTTCATCAGCAATACTGTAATACAATTAACCAACAATTCACCATAGAATTAAACAACAGAAAAACTAATGTGCTCTAATAATTAAAATAATTAAAACAAATAAAAGAAAACAATTAGAATATAAAAGAAAAAACGATTACAACGGAAGAAATGGATGAGAACTCGAATGGCGAACTTTTTCAAAGACCTCTCGCCATCGGAGTTCTAATATGGATAAATTTTCTGTCAAGGGTATGACTACAAAGTCAAAAATTATGCCTCCTGTGGCCTGAATTTATCCATTAACTGAAATATAGGAAATAATAACTTTTGAAAAAGAAAAACTTAACAAAGTCCTTTATAACAAATCCAATAGAGAGACTAGAGAACGTAAATATTTACCCTCTGCCAAAATAGGAGCAAAAAGGAATGACGCTACCGATACATGCAAGAACAAAGGAAGTATATTTTTAGAGGCTATCTCCTAGCTCCATCTATGCAGAAAAATTCGAAACATTTACCAGAAGAATAAAATCGCTTCAAACTTTTTTAATTAAGTTATTTACCTTAAAGAAATTATTTGGGTAACCGTTATCTTTTAAATTGTTCTTTAAATTATTAAAACTTTAACAAAAGTTAAGTGGCTATTACAAATATTTTTCATTCCATTAATTTGAGAAAAAATGGAATTCCTTATAATTTTATAGTGAAGATTTGTTTGAAAATCACAAAGTGTAATAGCCTTGAAATTAAATTCTTTTCTTTTATCGTAAATGCCA
Source organism: Araneus ventricosus (assembly GCA_013235015.1). Taxonomy (NCBI): domain Eukaryota; kingdom Metazoa; phylum Arthropoda; class Arachnida; order Araneae; family Araneidae; genus Araneus; species Araneus ventricosus. Next base: position 175,582 of record BGPR01000158.1, on the reverse strand, counting down.
ATACAGACATAAATTCAAAGTTTCAATTTACAGATCCAAAAAATTGCATTTGTTCAATTCATTATTCGTTTTGTTTAATTTAAGCTCTTCTGGATAGCAATTATATATGGAGTTAAAATTATTAAAATTAAGCACTAAGAGGTCATCGATGTAACGATAATCAAAAATAAGTGCATTTTTAATTAGTTCTCTCTCAAATGAGTGTAGAAATATATTAGCCAATGCACTAGAAAAACAACAACCTATAGGAATCACCAAAAACTGTTTATAATAGTTAATACTATTAAAGAGATAATTTTTACAAATATTAACTCTTCAAATTTCTAACCATTTATCTTTATCAATTAAATCAGTATTAAGGTAGAAATCATAAACATTTGAGCAGGCTTCAATTAATTTATTATGTGGGAGGCCAGTAAAAAGATTTTCAAAATCAAATGTATTAATGTTATATATTTTATTTTCTTTAAGAAAATTCAAAATTTTAGCGTTACTATCAATAATGAAGTTCTCTTCTTCTTTGATTTTACTAAGAATAATTTTTAGAATTTTTAAGAAAAATTTATCAAAATTATAATTGTAACTGCCAGTGCTACAAGTAACAAATCTGAATTTTAATGGATTTTTATGAAATTTAATAGTAGGGAAAAGGTAAAGATAATTTAAGTTACCGATTTTAATTTTAGTTTTTTTAGCAAGTGCTATCATTCTCTTATCCAGTTCTTTTTGTCAAATTTAATTAGTTGATATGTTTTATTTGAATTATATTCATTAAGAATAATTTCCTTAATGTGTTATTTACACATTATGCAAAAATTATTCCCTGCCTTGTCAACTGTGGTAACAATAAATTTACTTTTTATATAATCATTTCTTTTTTAAGATGCTTGTTGAAGAAAATACCTCTATTAATAATTTTACTTTTATTTTTATATATTCTATTTTTGGTCTCCATTAAAATGCGCTGTTTCCATTCACCAAATTCTTCAATAGGCCAATGATATTTCCTGGCAATATTTGCAATGAAAATATCCCAAGTCTCGACTAATGGAATTAACTACCTTTATTTCACTAATTTTATTTCTTACCTAAATTTAGCTCCCTTTATCAAAATATCTCTAAGAGATTTAAATTTAACCATATTCAAATTACCCGTGATAATATGTCCCCTATCTTTATCAATAAATTCCTTAAAATCTTCTTCATTAAAAAAACAGTGTGTACTGTTTATCTCATTCAAGTTTTTACAAAAGAAATTATAGTTGCAAATTTGCTTTTTAAGAGTCCTTGAAAATTTAAATGCAGTTGATACAACAGAAATATCTTTAACAGGAAAGAATTTTTTGTTATCATGAATTATTTCAGGCAATTTTATTTCTTCGAAGAAGACATCAAGAAAATTAACAACACAATATTCTTTTTTCTCAATTTTATTAACCTTAAAGAGAAGTCTATTGTTAGTTATTCCTAATTTAAATTTTACCAGATCTAAGAAACATTTTTTATATTGAAGTTATTAAATTTTAATTCCTCAAATTTGTTATTAAAAAAACATTTAAGTCTATTATTTCTAAGTTAAAAATATAATGTTTAATTTTATCAATATTATCCCAGTTATGGTCAAGTTTACATAATTCCTGAATTTCTTCCATTACAATAACAAAATTTCCACCTTTACCCTTATCTCCTTTGGATCTAAATTTCTTACATTTGCTGTGTTCAAAAAACTTTTTAAAAAGTTGATTTTTTTATAAATACAAATTTTGTTAAATTCACTGTAACCCTCACCATTTAATTTGCTGTCAAGTCCATATGGGAAAAGTGTTTTAAGGTTGCAAATGAACAAATTTTCTAGATCAAGTATTTTATGAATATCTATAATATTATCCTCAAGGATGCAAATATCTATGTTCTCGAAACTGTGTTCCTGGAAATGAATAAGCTCGTAATCATGAAAAATGTTTTTTCTAAAATTCTTAATTGCTGCTCTATGCCCATTAATTCTAATATTTAATTCTGTGCTAGTTTGATCAATATATTTAAGATTACGTTCTTTACATTGAATTAAATAAAAACATTTTTAATTTTACAGAATGTCTCCAGATCTTCATTATCCATTTTTAATTGCATCTCGCATGCCGAAGGACATGTCTTACATCTAACATTGCCACATTTCCTAAATTTTTTTAAATGATCCGAGTTCGAGACATGTGCAAGTAACTTTTTATCCGTGGACACCCCGTGCTCAAAGCATTCCACACTGCCCCTGGTTAAAGCGCGCGACGGGCCATGCGCTATGAAATTTTTATTATATGAATATAGCATAGTTTTAAAAAGTATACATTGGAACAAAATAAGAACATTTCCCATTCCAATAATCTAGACAAATCCCTAACACAGAGAGTTGAGTATTATAAAATATAATCAAACCTTAAGGAAAAAATATTATTAATGATTAAATTTATATTAAACAATAAATTTATAATGAACAATTTATATAAAAACAATTTATACAAACAATTTATATTAAACAAACAATTTTTCTTATTCTTTTTTTTGTATTCTATTTCATCATCGAACTAATTCAAGTGGTTGCCAGGTTTTTTTCATCTCTATTCATACTACGGTTATTTCTTTTGATTTTTCATATTTTATTCTACAAGAAAAAATAAATATTTATACTTAGAATTAGATAAAATAAATCATTTCAGGAATTTTTCGCTATTCAAATCCCCTTTCTATGAATTAAAAGACACTCGTGAACTATAGGATGATTATATAGGATTTGTGATAAAATATAGGAATGACCTATTATTTTGATTATAGTCTTTCATTTCCTTAACTAAAATTTTTGTGATTAATTTTGGTATTCTACATAATATTCAGCACGATCTATTGCTTATACTGTGCGTCATGTTGTATGAAATCATTGCAACCATGGCAGGGCGCATATAGCGTTGAGCTAAATCTTTGCACAACAGTTTCAAAACTAATTTTCTTTTATCCAGTCGACTACATGGACATTTTTCAAATAAATAAGATTTACTTTTTAAGATAATTTGCATAGTTGATAAGTGTAATAATTGTCGCTTCATGAGCTTTTTCGGGTTCACACTACCAAGGAGAACAGACTTCATGTAAACGGATTTCTCCTAAAATGAATCCTTGAAGAAATCTTCAATTTCGGTGTAATGACCACACAATAAATTTCATCCGTCTAGCTTACTTCGTTTGTGAGCAATCATATTCTCAGACAGACAGGCATAGTCACAAAGGAGCTCCCCCAGTCCTGACTAAGCATCCGGAGTCATTGAATAACCGGCATCACGACAGCAGTCGGAACTAAGGTCGGAGTCTTAATAGCCATAACTGGCCACGACCCGATCCCTGCCGGAGGAGGCTCGTCCCGTCGCCGGAGTGGAGGTAACTCACACAATTATTGTATTCCCAGGGGAAGCGAGAACCTGCTTACATATCCGGCGACTACTCATCCACGAACTCGTAGTGCCCCGGGAAAGACAGACAGGCATAATTCCAAAAAGTTTTTTTTTCGTATCAGAAAAATTTAAAACATGGAGATTCATCAAAGTCTCGAGGTTGAATTTTTGGACTATTACAACACTTTCTCTTTGTATACTTCACATACTAGGAAGTAAAAAGAATGGAAGCGACATTAAAAAATTTCCTTTTATAACCTTTCCCGTTTCACACATTTGCTGGGACATCTAGAAAGGCTCTGAGAAGCTATTTCATTTCAGATTTGTAGGTTAATTAAAACTAACACTGCATTATTAAATGGAATATATTTCTGAATTTTTTCTTGGAAACGGCAACCTTGAACTAAGAGTTGCTTATTTCCCTGCCACAATTAATAATACTAACAGTAAAAATATAAATTCGGTATATTTTATTAAAAGAAGCGGAAAAGGAAGTAATAAATTAAAATTTAGATTGGAATATTTTTAATGAGAAATTCCCATCACATGCAACCAAAATGATAGATTTCATAAATACATAATTAAAAGCAGAATTAATTAAACCTAACAATTTTTTTGTTTGTGCTCAACGCAAAATTTGTTTCATAGTCTTGACAGTTTTTCTTTTTTTGATGAAGTGAAAATTTATATAATAGCAGGATGTATAAGGGAAAAAAATCGCAATGATTCGTTGCAAAATTTAAAACATGTTAATAAAACTCAAATTTTTGACAATTTATTCTTATTAGATATGTTTCTTGATAAGTAACCTCCTTTTACCCTGCATTTTTAAGATTAAAATTCATCTGTTTAAATTATTTAATTTGGATTTTCTCAAAAACTTAAAACATTTAAAATGTCTGATTATTTAGAGATTTTTATTTCTGTTTTCTAATTCATGAGCATATTATTAGTAATAAGGCACAGAAAGAAGAATCGTTTAAGTGTATCATAAATTTTTAAATACGCTCGCTTAAGTTAGGAGGAGGAAAATAAATAAGTATTCGAAAAAGAAAAGCACAAATGTCTAAATATTTTAAAAATGCATGAGAAGAAAACCTTGCTAGCTTAAACAAACGATAGAAAATTAAAAAATGTTAAAAAACAATTGAAAATTAAAAAATTAAAACGCATTAGAAAAGAAAAAACTAGAAAAATATGAAACAGAAGAAGTAATCAACGATGATAACAATACACATTTTTGCGCGCCAAACGCAGCAGCATTCAGTGATTGCATCATACATTTTACTACAACTAACCAACTAGTAGTGTCTTCTGGATATGTTTTTAAAGGTTTTTATTATGCTTGTTTCTTTCCTTCTTTTTATTCTCCTCAAAGGGATTATTTCTTATATTTCAATTGGACAGATTCAGACCCACAGAGATATACAAAGGGTATAATTTTTGACTTTGTAAGTCTTGCCCTCGACAGAAAATTTGTCCAAATTAGAACTCCTATGGTGTGTGGCTCTTTGATAAAGTCCGTCATTGGGGTTCTCCTCCAATCTTTCCAATTTTTCCATTTTGATTGTTTTTTTCTTTTGTTTTCTAGTTTTTTCTTTTATGTGTTTTGGCTATTTTATTATTGGGGAATTTTTGTTGTTTGATTCTTTAGTGATGGGAAAAATGTATGATGCAATCACTGGATGCTGCTACGTTTGGCGCGCAAAAAGGTGTATTGTTATCATCGTTGATTACTTCTTCTGTTTCATATTTTTTTCTAGTTTTTTTCTTTTTCAATATGTTTTAATTTTTTTAATTTTCTATTGTTTGTTTTTGTATTTATTAGAATATGCTGCATATACGCCATTCTGTATAATATAAAGGGCTTAATTAATTCAAGAAAAAAATTTTAATGATCTGTTAAATTTTATTAATTGTAACTGTTGCTAGCTTAAAATTTGAACACCTTTGTTTATAAAGCTATTAGTTAATTCTAATCAATTTATATTACGACAAAGTCATGTGACAAACGTAAATGCGCATGTCGTTTAAAATCTAACTGCACATATTCTTACGCCGTGTTTCAAGGCCAAATTCGTTTTCCTCTAGAAAGATGCGCAGTGGACCCCAAAATAAATTTGCACGATGCATCTGACTAATAATTTGTCATTTCCATTATAAATTCCTCTTAAATTTAGTGGGTGTGATCCTTCCTTCTCGAAGCTTCCACTGAACGTAACTCGCAAAGAGTTTGATCCTGAAAGAGATTTTATGTTCAAGTTTCCATGAAGCTTGAATTTTTAATCAGAAGCCTATGAAGCCGATACTTTGCTATTTGACAACCATGGTTTCTGTGATCGCCACGTCAGATTAGTTTTCTGAAAATTATTCTTCGGTTATGATGAACCGAATAAGGATTTAAAAATTATAAAATCTATTATACTTGTACCTTACTGATTACTTCAGCAATTTTAAATTTCAACCATTTCGAAATTTACCATTCCTTGTTTTATTTTAGTGTTTCCCCTATTAGCACAAGATAATTTACGATATATCCACGATGTTGCTACGATATTCTGAATGCCGCACAACATCGCAAAGATTGTAGGGTCTTAGCTCAGCGATGCTAAACTATGATGGACTCACCAGACGACACAGCCATATTAAGATATTAATATTTAATGACAATTCTTGATTAATTGAATTTTTACAATTTATACAAATTAATATCAATTTACACAACTCCGCTTACTCAGGACGAGATAGCATTAGACAAGTCAGAATTCAATCTGGAAATACAGTTCGCAGATTTCACGAGTTCACTCGAGGTATGGCAAAGTTCTAAAAGTTCTACTCTAGGCGAGTATGAGTCCGAAGTAATGATCTGAGGGAAGAATCCGCTCAGATTTCTAGCAGATAACCTCTCACGGGTTATATCAAGGATTCCTAAGAACTTCTCGCTCGAGACGAGCGATATGCAGCCAAGGGTCGGCTTAGGTTAAACGGGGCAAGGCCCGGTACAGCAGCTTCTCAGCCTGAGAACTGCTTTTCCAAAAATCTCCGTCACGGGAAGGTAATTCCCCGGTTCTTCAAACGAACCTATCTTGATCTCTCCCGATCATCCTCTCAATTCCTCTCTCGTTCCAGTTTAAAAACCCTCCTTGGGACCTGCCCTTTTTAGGTGGGGTCAAAAGTTCAGCTCCTCATTTGCAGGAGATGGGACCCTCTCCCAATGATAAAACTCTGTCTTTAACTCCTCAATCGCAATTGGTGCTAGGCGTCCGCCATGCATCTCCCTTGCTCCGTGTGTGTCCACTCGAGGTCCAAATGGCGGTGAATTTCAAAAGAAGACCCTCCGGGATGACGCAATCTGGGAAGGCTTTGTCGGCCCCTTTCTCCAACCGCACTCTGCTAGCGACCTGGGAGGCCCGGTCACTTTTTCCGTGGGAAAGTTTGCGGGTGTTTTTCAGGACCTCACAAGATATCGTATGAATATTGTAGAGAAACTTCTGTTAATGGGGTCTTCTAGTTACGTTACATTCCTTTTTTTTCTTTATTTCATAAGCATACGCCTACATATCTATAAAATATTCATTTCTTTTGTTTCCACTGAAGAAAGAAAGAACCGTGTAAATTTTGAGATCAAAAATGAGAATTACGCATATATGGATCAATACGCATTTTAGAGTCAAGTGAACTTTTCATTCTTTCTTATTGTCGTATACTGGTTTCCAAATATATCCTTTGTATTAAGAGCGGTTAACTTTGGCCAATGGATTCTCACGTCATGTAGACAGAATTTTCTTATCGTCCTACCTGTAAGGCCCTAAGTATGGAATACAAAAGAGACCATAAATTCACTTCCAGATACAGATTCACTTCCGAAATCCTATTTTTTTTTATTGGGCCCTTTATTCTGTCCTTTTTCTTTTCCCAAGTTCCAGAAATACGCCTAATCAAATGAAAGCGAAGGACTGGTGAAATAAGTACGTGAAAAGATAAGATCTGCTGAAGAGAATGAGAACGGACATCGTGATGTTTTTTTCCATTCATTCCATTCGTTCATCTGTTGTTAAAAACGTACCAGTTTGAATATACACCGGTACGAATAAATACGAATTTGCGGTACAGCAATATGAATAAAATCTCCAGCGCCATCGTGGACGGTGAGAAGAGCGCATATTAAAGGTTCAAATCGAAATTCAAATACCATTGATTTTATATCATTTGTTTATATTTCTTATTTCTAACTTTGTTTTATTTTGAAAGAGTAAATTCTTAAAACTTTTAATCTTGAGAAATATCTGCCGTAAGATATAAATCAGTATTCTGTTAGATACAATAATTTTCACATAAGCACTTTACCGAAACTTATTCTGTGGGTGTGATTTTCCGTTCATTCTTTTCTTGATAGTAATCTATTTACGAAACTTTAAGGCGAAAGAGCTTCTTATTTCCTAATTCGTTCGCCTCACAATGCCGGAACATCGCAAACTCTGAATTGGTTGTATATAAGTACTGAAATGGAAAACAGTTTTGCGATAACGTCTTTCACAAATATCTAAAAAAAAGTAATAACGCTAGCATACTTTCTTTTCCTTGCAAAAATTTCTGTGTTTTTAAGTAATATTTAGTATGTATAAATACTCTTAAATTAATGCCATTTTCAAAGAATATTGAACGTAGATCTGAAACAGAAATATTTCCATCTTAAATTCTATATGGATATCTTTATTATGTTTAGGTAAATACCAGTCCTTTCCTCAATTTTCGATAAAAAAGAAAAAAAGTTACCAGCTTGAAAGAATCCATAAGAATAAGAAATTTCAATTTTTATAAAATTCATTTGGAACAAATTTTAATTGTGGTTTTTTCCAAACCAAAAATGTCAGCTTTCATTGCAAAATCATTATTATAAAATATTTAAACTCTGTACTGAAATTAATCCTGTTTTTTTTTTATTTTAATCAGAAAGTTTCTGTTTCTTCCCTTTTAGATTATAAAAATACAAAAGAAGAAAAGAGAGAAAACGATAACTCAAAAAGACTAAGCTATATGCTGAAAACAATGTTATAACTCCGATTATTAAGAAAAATTTTGATAATATTTAAGAAAGACATAATTTCTTTAGATAAAAATGTATCATGTGGAATAGTTTTTTGTGGTTTCGATTTATCAAGAACTATGAAAAATTTATGAATTTATAAATATGATTTTACAATATTAGGTAATACTGCAAGGAAGTCATTTATCATGATTAATTAAGGTGCTATGTTCATAAATATATATTATGATAAATTAATGGCATGTTCATTAATGACGGGTAATCAAAGTGAATATTCATGGACCAGGAAATCAAATACGATACTTCATTTGAGATGCTATCGATAATGGATTATTCAATCACAATTTATCGATACCTTTCTTCGGCTCAAAAGCACACAATAGGTTTTTCATATTCTGATCTTCTCAGTATTCTAGAAAAGTACCTTAATGCTCATTAACTAATATGCCGGATTCATCAACAGGATTAGAACACCATTATTAGAATTCTAACCAACTTAGGTATGCTTTGAGTCTATCTATTTCAATACCTGTCGACGGTTGCTATAACCTTTGACTGATTCTTTACAAAATCATTGTGCTGAATTAATTTAAAATAAATATAATAAACAATTAATATCTAATCATTTAACAGCCAAACAAAGAAATACCCACGATTCATAGTAAACTGATGATGTGGTCTATTTTCTAATGTATAATTATTATAAAAACAGTAATTTTGGTTAGGAATTCACCCAAAGTTTGAATGCCTTTCATTTAATGCGTTTTCTAACGTCTACATTTGGTATTCTAACTTTAAGAAATATTTTCTAGCTTTCACTCAATTTGCCCATTTGGAAACCTTTATTTACTAAGCTTTTAGCCGTGTTACATTTTGCATGCTTACTTTCAGAGTTTCCTAACATGGCCACAGCCTCCTTACCTAAAAATCTAGCATCAAGTAAACATAAACTTGTATAAAAAATTAATAACAACATTACATGATTTTTTGTTTATTTTCGTTTTATCTACAAAAAATAATAATAAATAGAAAAATCATTGTTTATGTATACCTATAGTGCATGCATTAATGTAAGATAATATATAGGATATTTGTCTACACAGGGTATCCTAAATATCTACATAAAAATTTTGAGGTTAAGTAAAGTTCAAATAAATGAACTATGTCCACGTAAAGAAAATGATATCCGTTGAAGATATAAGACACAAAGGCACAGTGAAAACGCTATACAAAAATCAGAGAGCATCATTTATTAGGTTAAAAATCACAGTGCAACAATTTGCAGACACAGAACTCGATCTCACAAAAGATGTTCAGAGTACCGACCATTCGTCTTGATTTCCAAAAACACTTGGACTTCCGAGGATCATAGCAGAAGCGATGGCGATTCTTTCTTCGAGGTTCGTATAGAAAATAACGGTTCGTTATCAATGCTAAATAAACGAGATGAAAGTGGGAGGCCATGTGACATGAATACTACGTCCAATCAAAGACTCAAGAGCTAGTGCATAGCGGCATCGATACATTGACGGCCATGTTTTCATTTATGAATATGGTTTATATTAATGTTCTCTGCCACCTCTCAATATTTATACGTAGAATTTTGAGACATCCTGTACTTCAACTATTTTTTTTATCACAGAATACCTGAATGCATATTTAATTTATTACAGACTAACCTCATCTATGACTTCACGCCTTCGCCCAAAGAAATGACTCCTGAGTGCTACTGAATTTGCTGATAAGAACACCTTATGAAAAAAAAAATGTCACACGTCACTAAATTATCCTTTCTCTTCCTAAAATGTTATTTTTTCATTAGTGACTAAAATAACCTACAATCTTACGTTAAAAATTTATGACACTTCAGGATTTATTTAGTAATAATTTTTGTAACGCCATTATTTTCTATCATAGCGGCGGCCTAGCAATAGGCGGAGTTGGAGAATTATGGAGTTCAAGAACTCCGTTCACCCATTGCACATCGACAATATTAAGCAACATTTAATCACTTCAGGTAGAAAACCCATCATATACACTCATGAAATTTCCAAATTCTTATCAGAACATAAAAGGCTAAATATTCCATTTTGTCAAAAAGCAAGTGAACTGTTAAGACTTATATATTTCCTAGAACACGCAACCAAATATCGCAAACTGTACACTATTCAATCGTTTTTTATTCTTTCAGTCCAATTTGTATGGTTGGATGTTTCTTACTACCTTTAACTGGAAGCAAGCATTCTAAAATTAAAATCCTCTAAATTGCATTAGGTAGATTATTTGAATACTTGTCAGATTATTCATCTCAACAACCTCTCGGATGGATCACAACAAAATCGGATATAGTTTAATATTTTAAAAGAAATTGAAGCCCCAGGAAATATATGTTCTCTGGTGCTTCTTAATTATGTATTACTTTTTTGCAGTTTATCTATTGTAACTTTTGCTACAAACTGAATAGATTGCGAGCTGCAATTTGATTTCTTCTAACGTTTTCATGTGTTATTTTTCGGAGTGTTTTAAATTTTAAACATCATATTTTTATATACAAAATAATTCTTATTTACTACCTTTGATAGAATAATTTATTTAGGAATGGAATTATTATGTGCTCCGAAACATCTCTCCTTTGCTTTTCATATAAATCTGTGGACTATCAAGTGATGGAATGATAGCAATTACGCTTTACCAAACACGAGAGCCTATTGCGCCCATTTTGATGAGGTGCGGGCGTCCACCGCTTTGGCGACTACTACTCGTTTCGACATCATTATTCCACTTTTTGTAGATACTAACTACTGTGGCACGAGAACAACTAATGAACTTCATGTTTTCCAAAGTACTAGTTCCAATGTATCAGACCATGATGATCTGCCAGTTGTAGAACTCATTTACATATCGACCTTTAACCATGACGAGATCAACAAAAATATTCCGCTAAACAACTCCGATTATCTTACATAAAACCCGTTATTTACATTTCCGTGGAAGACCCACTCGCCTTCCTCCAATCACTCAGTCTGCTTCCAAGATCCGAGGATAAGGGAAATCATGTTTTGGCTTTTCAATCTGAGGAGTTTAGTTGATATGATGATTGCTGCTATTCTTGCCCCCATGGTCTATGTAAAAAATAAGGAGAGAGTTGGAGAGAGCACAAAATATGCATGACGATCCTTAAATGGACCTTTAAGGCCAAAGATGTCCTAGTATGACGGCGCAAGCTTTATTTAAGAAAAACCAGGGAGCTGACATGGGATGCTCTATACTAGAGGTTCCCAACCTGTGGGTACGCGAACTCAAAGCCGGTAATGGTGGACACAGCAGAACATAAGGAATTAAAAATGGTACAGAATCCTGTTTCCTCAAGTTCGTGTGAAAAGTAAAAGTTGTACAAGTCCTAAAGCCTCCGCTCAAAATAATAAAATGAAAGAAAAGGAAACCTGGTGAATGATTGATATTTGGTCTTCACCAGCCTCGATTATACATGAATCTTCAATGTCTTCGCAAAACCTGCAGCTTCACTAGGCGCAACTGTTGTATGCTTTTTATCTTTGTTCTTCTAGAGTAGGTTTATCGAGAGCAATCGGGTATTCTTTCAAAGCTTCTTGTTTTCGACGTTTTTATTTAAAGAGCGATTAAACGCAAACATCATTAATTGCTCAATGGATGTATAGTGAATAGAGAATGTTCATATAAATGTAAAATCAAAAATAAGTCATGCGAACGTTATTAATTTGAATCATTTGAATCTTACGCTTACCTACGCACTCAACATTATTGATAAAAACTTCTTGACATAGACTGATGGTTGGGGGGTTGACATGATTAATCAAGGGGTACGCGATGAAAAAAGGTTGGGAACCCCTGCTCTACACAAATACTAATAAATTGACAAATTAGGCGAACAAAATCTTCAATTAAAACATGCAATTTTCATGATCATTTGCTTGTTTTAATAATCAAAAATATATTGCATACATTGCATTTATAATATATTTTAAAAATTACAGTGTTGTGGTGGGAAACTGAGACTGAACTCCAAGAGATTATTGGATTTGTATTGGCTTCACGTATACTGTATGGTGGTATTTTTATATAAGTTATTTACAAGTTAAATTGATTTCTTGATTTAGCCTAAATTGATGATTATGGCAATTATTATGATATATCTTTTAATAGTACAATTTTTCCGTAGAGAGTTTTTTCGAACAATCACATATTTGCGAATTCGGTATAGAACCGAAAATAATGTCTGGAAAAGTACGAAAAATACTTGCTATATAAATTTTACTTACACATATTTTCATTAATAGCAAGATTCTTAACAATAATGAATAATATACAGTAAAATAATATTCCTTAATATGAATTATAAAATCATATAAAATATCTCATTTAAATTTTCAAAGCTTTAAAGTAACATCTTCAGAAGCCTAACACAAGGTTTAGAAGTCATTTAAGTGAAGAACCCTAATCCACTTGATAATATTTAGTCACGCAGGAAAACTTAATGCACTTTTTAATCATGTATTTAATTATAGAAGGATTTGTAATACACATCCTCGAATATTCTAGGATAAATTCGGTATATATTTAGTCAAATGCATTGCTCTGAGTTTTAGGAGACCTTCTTTAATTAGTTATTAACTATCCTGTACTGATTACACTCAAGGAATTTAACATTCAACCAAGTCCAGTATACAAGATAAACGCACCCTACCTAAATTTACTAATAACCCTTTAGGGATAAATCGCAGAACACAGTTATTATTAACTCTAAGAGAGACTAAACCCATCTCTCACAAAACTTTATGGTTAATTATGGCCTATTGGTCAAATTTGACATTTAAACTGAATACTATATTCGCAATTTCCTGGTTTCGGTCTTAAGCTAAATAAGCATAACTCGAATGGAATCTCAGACATTTCAGCATTATAAATTAATCTGTTCACATCCAAATTTATAATTTTTCATAATGTTTACAGAAAATATTCAGACTTGTCGAATGCTTTCTGAGAAATTTTTGTGGAGAGCATACGTAAATAAGTGTAAATAAATCTGCAAACAGCTTATAATAATTTAAACATGTAATTAATTTATAGCTTTCCGCGTTGGTGATGCGAAATGTCATGTATTTGTATTTATATTCTTAACGGCAGTGGAATGAAATGATTATATTACGATAATTTTATTATTACAGCTTTAAAATATCTGTTATGCAAAATCGTAAGCATAAAGCTGTTAATAGAAACATAATCTATGGAAAAATTCCAGTTAAATAGCAAAGACAATAATACATTTCCTTATAAGACATCTGGAAATTAAAGAGGTTTTAAGCAGAATCGGTTCAAACATACAAGTAAAATTATATTAATTTAAATTGTAGTTTAATGCAGCTGTAGCTCATTGTCCATAATCAGATTGAAATGATTTGATTGAAATAATAAAACTGGGATTTTACATCGATGAAAGTTATATCAGATCAAACATGTTGTACAAAATTACATTTTAAAACTTGGCTTTAATTTACTTCCTCTCGTTAGCTATCTTCCAGGACATTTACCAGAAAAACTTGTTCCTTATTTGAGTTTTCTTCTTGACTTAAACTATTTGCAAGATGTGATGCTTCCTCAAACTTGATAACCATTTATTAGAATTAGCATCTCTATAAGCGATTGTCGATACCGGAAGCATTAAGAGGATGAAGTTCCACCTTGAATTTGATCTTTATAAATCTTTCTGAATTGTCTTCTTGAATCTTGATTGCTTTAATAGGTCTTAGGTTTTCATATTAATATTCTGAATGAGAGAATGTTTATTGATGTTTCCTTTCTACTTAGAGAATTTACTGTTAAAGTTATTTCCTGAGCGGAGAGCATCTATTTTAATAGGTTAAAAATTGGTAAGATGGTGGTTCCTTTAGAACCAATGAAGGGAAGAGAATGATTCTATATCGGCAATAACTTTCTCTATTGACCATATTCAACAGTTGTGCAGCGTAATTCACTTGGTCCATGAGACTTGTGTTCTGTGAGTGTGTACGGCAAAATATAAAAATCAAAACTTTTGATAATTCTGAATAAATTTAATTTCATCAAACAGCCTTATTGTAAGCTGCTGTTAATTTCATTCTGTTCGCTGTTATTTGGAAATTTTACATGCTTGTTGGAGTTTAAGCTATTAGCAGGGGGACGCTTTCCCTGGTCATGACAACAGCTTATTGTTTGGCAGCCCCGGTCAATGGTCGCCGTTACTGTGATTTTGATTGACGGTTTGATAATAGCTTAATTCGTAGTGCTGAAGCAGGGCTACGAATTTTATTCGACCGCGATTATCAAATGAGCATTAAAAAACTTATTTTCACATGATACGGATCATTCAAGATGAGTTATATTCGTACGACATGGATTTGAATTCGCATACTTGGGCAAACATCCAAGCCATCTCAATTGGAGAACTATAAGTGACAAATTGATAGGCATTGCATATATACCCAAATAAAACATTTGATCGTCAACTTTAAAATATACTGTTAGGAACTTGATATTTGGCAGATTTCTGATGAGAGTTTTGAACAAAAATTAACAATATAAATGAACCGAGATCTCAAATAAAAAAATCTAGCGATTATCCCTTCTTTTTATTAAAGCTATTTTAACGGCTGAGTGAAAAACTAAACATTGTTTTTTTAAAAATTAATTCTCTGACAACCTTCAATGAATCATTTGATTTAAAGATAAAATAGGAACTACGATTTTTAAAAATCCACGTCACGATGTATCCATTAATTAATCCCGTTGCAACTTTATTTTCTTCGGCAATTAGAAAAAGAATAAAAAAATCTTAATTTTCGAAAGATTTTTGTAAACTTGGTATAAAAATAAACAGCTTTCGGATACTCATTTAAAAACGCATCTGAAAAAAAACCAACAATCGAGTCCACAACGCGTTGGAGTAAAAACTCTTATTAACTGGCGCAAAAAGAATTTATTTCGTGACTTTTTGGCAGCTTAAAAAGAAAAGGCAGAGAAGAAGCAGCGATAAAGAGAAAATGCTTTAAAAAACTTCATTTGGTGATAATGAGATAAATCCGATAGCATTGTTTCATTGAGTTTTATTTTTTAGTTTTGTTAGCATTGTTTCTTTCGCTCCTTTAAGCCGCTTTTAATATTGAAAGTACTTCTTCTTTCTACACGACAAAGTAAGGAAACTTAACAACGTATTCTGCTTGGTAACTACGGCTACTTACACGAACTGTTAGAGATTTCTTTCACAGACAATGAAAAACGAGGGATTTCTTCAAAAGTCGGCAGATTCTCTTTTTCTTCCCAATCGGATTTTCATCTTTCTCGCTTTCTTTCTTTCTACAACCCTTTGGCTATCTCGACGGAAACTCGTTCCCGAAGTGTTATCCCACTTCCAACAACTCTTCCTTTCTCGAAATCTAATATTTTCTCAAGTAATATTTTTGTAGATTACATTTTTATCACAAAACAATTTAATCAGTACGAGTTGAAAACATCACTTTCTTTGAGAGCTTGGAGGCCGGAAAATGCCGATGAATGACAAAAGATTGTATTTCTTTTTCTTACTTATAACGAAAGCGAAATATATTATATTGTCTGACAGTTTAGAAGATGAGAAAATTTTGTTTTATGGAGTTTTATTCTCACCGGAAATCAAACTTGTGTTCTGACCTACCCGCAGATGGTTATTGCAGACGTTTTCTCACTTGTGTCCTTCTGACCTACTACAAGATGATTATTGCAGATGTTTTCTCAATCAGAAAATTCTGTTCTTCTAATGGCAGTTTTTGATGGCATATAACAGCCAAATATAGTGTAGATTTGTTAAAATACCCAACAGTGAGAAAATATAAGTCTTATAGTCTTATATAGGAAATATAGAAATATTATAGACATATTATAGAAAATATAGTCTTATAAATATATTTGAAAACAATTCTAGCATAAATATTGGTTGGAAAACTTAAGCATCCATCTCAAACTTTACTTCCTGTATTTATTTCATTTACATCTCAATACAAGAAATTAATCTAAAAGTGTACTTATCTAAGAGGTCATTCTATCTGAAGACACATCATAAATTGATGACCAAAATATGATTTACTAAAAGAATTTATAAAAATGTGTATGTTTTTGTATTAAAAATGTTAAAAAAACATTCGGCTTTGTAGGTATGTATATTTTTGGTATAAAAATAAATTCCCATAAAGCATGACAATAATAAAAAAATAACTAAAAAAATAACATCAAAATATTAAATATTATGACAATGTAAATATTAAATATTATGACAATGTAAGAATAGCACAAGTCGCATGAAACGAAAGTGTACAAAAAGACTTTCCTAGACTAAAAGATTAGAACACCTAGAATTCAAAGACAAGAAGGCTTCAACTCGCTGTATTTTAATCTCTTGCAAATCCTATGAAGTTATGTAAGGAAATTAATTTGGATAATGGGGAGAAGAGTAATCAAAAGTGGGTTACTATTCTTTGATTTCTTTCGTAGCCTTTAAAGGCAGACTCGAAAAAGAGCATCACCGCATTTTGAAGCAGTTTAAAGGAGAATCGAAGAAGTAGAAAGATTAAAGACTACTACAGAAACACATCAGCCTTATTTGAATTCTCTCGAGTAAACGAAACAGTGAAATACTTTTTCACTGACCTATTGACAGATTTTTTCCTACCTCACTTTGCTTCTTTTGAACCAAATCTTTCTCTTCTACTCACGGACACAGAAAAGCCGTTCAATAACAGAGTAAGTATACAAGGTTATTTTCGAATTTCTTTCGTACATAATATATTATCTGTAAGTCAAATGCTTATAACTGAAATATGAAACAAATGATTTCTTTAAATTCTTATAATATGCAATTGCATTACTGAATATATTTCTACAGGCGTTTATTTCAATATTTCTAGCCTAGTGGTAGGGTCTCCTTTTGGAAGCCGGAGGGTTCCAGGTTCAAAAGCCGATTCTACTGAAGATCCGTCGTGTTTGTGGGCCTAGTACACTTTAAATCTGACGTTGGTCAAACGTCCTTCTGCTGGTGTGGTGCGGAAGCTTGAAGAGGGAGGTGTCAGCTCAGGTGCCTTCCTCGTCACATGACAAAGGTTGAAAATTAGGAGGTCGGTTTCAAAATAGCCGTCGAGATGGTTCAAAGCGGGACGTTAATATAACTAACTAAATAAACCCCTTAACGGTTGCGCTCGTCATATTGACGTGAATCAAATTATCGCATTTTTAGGCTTATAAACTAAAATTTAAACATTAATTAGCTTTATAACTTGAGACAAAAATTACGTAGAATCCATAAGTATCTCAAGTATTCTATGCCTTCTTAGATGAATGAAAACGACAGCTCCTTCCCGAAACAGGAGGGGTTTCATCTTATTAGATAGCAAAGAAAAAAAAAACGACGCATAAGGGGTTAAATTTGAACATTCCTACAGTGTGTCCATTAATTTTTGCCGCGGTTTCTTTACCTTATAACTTTTGATTAAAGATTATGAAGATAAATATTATATTACATATGAAGGAAACCCCAGTAATAATTTATGAACACCCTATACGTTTAGAATATTATTATTAATTAAAATTATTATATTTATAAGTTTCAGTAGCACTGTCATTAAATATCTTAAATAGGTGTTTAATTATCATAATACTCATTAAAAATAATGCCTTTTTCCTAAAAAAAATTTCAAAATCCCAAATTATAAATATTATAAGCCATGTAACTTCAAAGTGAAATTCTGTCAAAATCCATTCTTCGGAAATTCCATTATCTACAGAAACCTTGCTAAATTTATTCAGGATGTATTTGGACTGTCGAAGAATATCTCTAAAAATTAACTGGACTTAATATTTTCCGACAGAAACATAAATGAACTCAAATATTTAAAAATTAATGAAGTTTTGGGGCTTCGATACCAAGAGCAATTTGCGAACGAGCACAACAAACTCTACATCACTACAATGCACTTTTTATAAACACTGTGAATTTTTAGATTCTGAACTCTTCGTATACCTTCTGTGTCACAAAACTTAATCTCTAATTCTCGTCATTAGAACACCATTTAATAGAATTTTCTCCACCTGCAAGTAAACTCTTCACTTACAACTTACGAATGTTGCAATTTACAAATAATGCTTGCTTCTTGGGGGTTAAGCCACTCGCAAAACATGGAACTTTCCCCATACACGACACCCCGGTTACTTTAAAAACAGTATGGTATTAATTTCTTTCGAACAAATAGCTAATTTTTAATAATTTAAAACCATTTTCTTAGCTGAACATATTTTTTAATCATTTTTTTCTCTCAAGGTTAAATTTTTGGTAGCGAGAAGGATGAATAGTTTTGTTGTGCAGCACGTTTTGCTTTTGCTATTTCTAATTAATTTCAAAACTATTCATTCTGATTTTTTTCATTGCTTTTATAAAATTTCTAGTTATTATGGAACTTTCAACGACTCAATTTATTCAAGCAGAGTAATTTGTAAAAAATAGTAATATTATTAATATTTCTTGTAACTTTTCAGCACATGAGAACAGAAATTTTAGACGATTGTCTTAAGCATCTGCTTCACAGATTTTCTATTAGAGAAACTCTGAATTGCCAGAGTGCTAAGTTATAAAATAACATAATATTTCTTTTGCCGAAAACAATAGAGATAATGAAGAGATTATGGCGGTGGCTTGGTACGAACAAGGTCACAGGTTTGATCCCCGATCAAAGGAAGTGGAATTTTCAGATGCCAAGAACTTTCAGAATATATTTAAAATGATTTAGTGGCTTGTTAAAGTTATCTTGCATGTTTTCTGGGCACTTACTTACTATTTGCGAAAAATGGAATTGGAACTTTGTTAACAACTATCAGTTGAGCTATATCAAAAATGTCAATATGAAATCCTGGAGAATGGGTACATAAAATCAGAAAAATTCTAATAGGGGTCCTTGATAACCATAAAAAATTACCGCAGCCCATCACGAGAATAAATCGTCGCTGTTATATCAAAATATCGTATGTCAAAAAACCCACACAGTTAAACATACGAAATTTTGTTGCAACAGCTGAACTATTAGTGACATATGGCATTTTGTGACAA
Source organism: Araneus ventricosus (assembly GCA_013235015.1). NCBI lineage: Eukaryota > Metazoa > Arthropoda > Arachnida > Araneae > Araneidae > Araneus > Araneus ventricosus. Next base: position 155,958 of record BGPR01000158.1, on the reverse strand, counting down.
CACACAACTATCACATAAAACAATTTTAGAGCAGTTGTAGCTAACCCGTACAAGTTTTTTGCATCAATGTTTTGGAAAATTTGACTCCGACATTTTGATATAACAGCTACGATATTGTGCGTATAAATCGTATATAATAAGTTAAGCCACAAGTCTTTTATTAAACAGATTTTTTGAAATCAATTAACATTGAATGATACACTTTTTAAAAGATCCAATGCAGCAGTGACTTTCAAAACGGCAAATTATTTGTAGAAGGCTTTTAAACAATCTTACATTTCTCTTCCATAAGTAAGTGCATGCTATTCATTTTTGCATTTAAATACATTTCCTTCCCCAAAGAATTAATTTATTTTCAGAAATTAATTCCGAAACTAAGAAAGAAAGGAAACACCACCCACTACAATTGCAGAATTATTTGAAGTCACATTCTTTTGAAATGTAAATTCTTCGTTACTAAAAAAGGAGTGCATTATAATTTCTAAGAGGTTAAGAGCCATTCTCATTTTATTATTATTCACTGCACTTTTAATGTGTTGAACTTTTTTATTAATTTGTCATCATAATTTCTCAAAAACTGAATCTATTAAATCTATCTTCCTTTAACGGAATGTAAGACTCTTGCTTTAATAGAATTTGTTAATAGAAATTATGGAAGTGCAGTTTTTCAATTACTAGTTAAAAAACGAGTTAACTTATGTGCTTCGATGAAAGGTTGAAGAATAGAATAGTTTAATAAATTCGTTACACAAGAGACAGAGAGAGACTGAAACAAAACACCAGAATGACTTCATGGATTAAGGCGAAGAAAAAATATTTGAATTACGGGATCCATTTTACTTGATATCAGTAAAAGTATTTCCCTTTTTACGCTGGGCTGCTTTGATTTCAACGACCTATCTTAAGGGATCATAGAAGAATCTCAAAAATCACTTGCGAATCTTTTGAAGATAAGGGATTTACAATCACATCAGAGCGCCACTAGAAAGTTGAAACTGTGACATGGAATGGTTTTTACTGCCTGATCTTAAACCACTTTTGCCGCAAGACTTTATAACAGAGGTCTATCCTTTTTCCCCCTTCTGCATTCCATTCAATAAAAAAATAAACTTCAGCTAGAAGTCTCCGAGCTAAGTAAGCTGAATAAATCTTTCAAGAGCAGAAAAAAAAATGATAAAAAGGAAATCTAATTTGCATATATAATGAGTTAATCGAATGATGAGACACATATGGTAACCGTTCATAATGAAACTGACTCGATAAATATTAATTTTACTTTTAGGGAAATAGGTTCAATCTTTGCTGTGCAATTAAATGGACAAGACAATAAAAATTGCAAGGCTTTCAAAGAAATTCCTTTTAACGAGGTAAAAACTAACATAACAAAGAATTTAAATTGATTGGAAGAATAGAAAAGGGAGCTATCCTAGAGCAGAGTTTAAAAATAGTTTGTTGAATCGAGCATAAGCATTGAGTTTTGTTGCAAAGAAATCGAGAAAATTTTCGCTCGTTTCACAATGCAACGATTCTGCTTTAAAATTGAATTTTTTTCTTAGAATCGCAGTTAGAACAGTGAGGATGAATTATTGCTTTTATATATATAAATGTATCGCAACTATGTGAAAAATAAATATAATTGAAATAAAAAATTGTTGGTATTGCAATTTCAAGATGGTTTGAGTCTATGGCTTTTCTGACTCTGAAGTTACTATAGCTATGCTGAACCAAACACGCTAATTGAAATATTTTAGTTACAAATTGTTGAAAACATTCATAACCTATTCATGGTTTACTTATAAAATTTGCTTTAAAAAGGAATTAAAACTCTTTAAATTGAAGAGAATTAAATAAAAAGTTTGTTGAATCGAGTACAAGCAATGACACTTTTTGCGAAGAAATTGAAAAAAAAAATTTGTTCTTTTCTTAATAAAGCAATCGCACTTTAAAAGCGAATAGTCTCTAATATTTTATGTTAATGTCATGAGAGACAAACAAATATCGAAAATGAATTATTGCTTGGCATGATCGAAAATGTATCGCAACTAATTGAAAAATAAATCAAGTTAAAATGGAAAATATATCGTATTGTATTTGCAAAAAGGGATGAAGTTGTAGATTTTATGGCTCAAGAGCTACCTTTGGTTATGACGTACTAAACACATGGAAGTCAAAATACGTTATTTGAATAGTAAAAAAAACATTTTTATCCATTACTGATGAAATATAAAATGTGTTCTCAAAGGAGAATTAAATTAATCACCCCATAAATATTAAATAAATTTTATTTATTAGAAAAAATATGAATAAATGTACAATATCTTTTATAATGAGTATTGTACAAACGACTAATTTCTCGATAATAGGTATGAAATGGACCGTTTATTGTTTAGTATCTCATAGGAAAATAAAATAATAAGAATTGTTTATTGCTTTTTATGATGGAATAAATCCCAGATAACTGAAAATAATTCATTGAAATGGAAAATAATTCGCATTGTATTTATATTAAAAAGTGGACTTGTGGACATTGGGACGAAACAGCTACCTGTAGCTATGGCACCCCAAACACATTGAAATTAAAATATGCCATTTAAAATTATAAGAGACTTCTGTTACTTATGATATAGTACAAAATTGTTGTAAAGAGGGAACATAATTAATCATGGTATAAATATTAATTATGCTTTATTTCCTAGGAAAGAAAAGAATAAATATTAAATACATTATATGGCGGGTATTATACAGAAGGCTAATTTGTTGAAAGAGGTTCCATATGTACCGGTAATGGTTAGTATCGCACAAGGGAATAAAATAATGCGATGAATTATAGATCAGCAATTTATTCAATTGTTGTAACTAAGAGAAAAATAAATCAAATTTACATAAAAAAATGTTCTTATTTTATTTACAAGAGTAAATGATTTTGAGGTTGTTATAACACAAAAACTGCCTTTAGCATACACTGCTATAGCATATTTTATATCGAACATAGAAATTAAAATACTTCAGTTAAAATTATAAAAATTACTTGCTACACATTCATGGTGAAATATAAAATAAGTTTAGAAAATGAAAAAATATATTAATTAGATTTAAATTCAAGAGATATTATAAATAGTTTGTTGAATCAAGTAAAAGCATTGAATTTGTTGCAAACAAATGGAGAAAATATTCACTCTTTTTTTAATACAAAGATTCCCATTCAGAAACTAGTAGTTTCTAAATTTTTGATAGATATCATTTAAGAATTACAAATACTGAGAATGAGAAACTTCTTTATGATACTGAGAATGATAAATTAAATAAATTAAAACAAAGATTTATTGTAGCTAAGTGTAAATTAAATCAATTTGAAATAAAATAAAATTGCATGGCAATTAAAGGAGTGAAGAAATCTGTGGGTTTTATGACAGCAATTAATATTAATGAGAAATGCACGCTAATATTAAATAAACTGTATTTTCTAGAAAAGGAACGAATAAATATAAAATACCTTCTACAATATATTGCACAAAAGGCTAATTTGGCTATCACAGTTATGATATGTACCGTTTATTGGTTAATATCATACAAGAAAATTTATTGAGAATGAATTATTGCTTATTATAATTGAAAATGGGTCGCAGTTCATTGGAAGAAAAATCAAGTTGAAATGAAAATTTCAACTTGATTCAGTTCGCATTGTAATTTTTGTTGAGAAAATTGTTCGCATTAGAGTTTTATGTCAGTTTATTCGGTTTCAACTGAGTTTTATGACACAAGGGTTATCTACGCCTATGTGCGCCTAACAGAAGGTAATTAAAATGTTTACATTAATATTGCTAATAAATGCGTATAAATATTATATAAACTGTCTTTTTACTGGGAAAAGTATAAATAAATATTAAAAATCTTTTAAAGTTGGTATTATTCAAAAGGCTGCATTGATAATAAGAAGTATGACATGCACCGTTTATGTTTAGCATTGGAAAAGAGAATGAAATACCGAGAATGAATTATTTCTTTGTTATGAAGAAATTTTATTGTACTTGCTGGAAAAAAAACCAATGAAAAATAGTTCACATTTTATTTACAAGAATGAGGGAGTTAAAAGGTTTTATGACCCAAATATTTCCAAAAGGCTAATTTGGAAATATTGGGATTCGGAATTTGGAAATATTTCAGATTACTGCGCCTAACGTATAGTAATTAAAATACTTAATTCAAAATCTTAAAACTCATTTGTTACCAGTTCTAGATGAAATATAAAAAGTGTTTAAGAAAGGGAATGAATTTAATCAAAGCACAGATATTAAATAAATTGTATTTAGTACAAAAGGGGCGGTACAATTGCAAAACACCTTTTATAAAGAATATTGCATAAAAAATTAATTTGGCGGTAAAAACTATGAAATGTATCGTTTATTAGTTAGTGTTGCCAAGAAAATAGAAAATTTGAGAATGATTTACTACCTGTTATGGTAGAAAATTTATCACAACGAAGTAAAATATAAAACAAACTAAAATTAAAAATAATTCCTAATTTATTTTGAAGAGTGTATATTTCAAGAGAGATTTGTATATTTCAAGGTGCAAGAGTTACCAAGGCCATGCCATGCCATGCCACGCCAAACACGATATTAATATATATCAGTTAAATCTCTATAAACGATATTTGCTACCTACCCATAATAAAATATATACGTTTAAAAATAAATTAAAATTATACCGAAAACAATTATTAACTAAACAAGATTTACAAATAAAGGAATGAATAAATGTAAAATTTCGGTTACAGTGAATACTGAGTAGAAGGTTAATTTGCCGAAATAGGAATGATAAGTACCATTTATAAGTTAATATCCTTAGTTAGTAGAATTAAATTACTAAAAGGAATTTTTGATTGTTGCGATTGAAAACTTGTGCTCTATTTCATCTAAGATCAGACTATATTGGATTCAAAAATTGTAAACTTCTAATTTACGAAAAAAATGAATGAATGCATGAAAAAAATTATTCTTTACTTAATTTCAGTATTTTACATAACACTAACTTTATTATAAAAGGCATAAAATAAATAAGATACAGTTAAAATATTATGCAATAAATAATTTTTAAGTGAGTACTTCTGAGCTAACACTGATTATCTAAAATAAAAGTGCATTTACCTAACCCGAACGAACACTTGGTAGAAAAAAGCAAACATCAGAAAGATAAAGTCTGCTAATTTTTTTCAACAGAAATGTCCATCAAATCTAGAAAATTTTGCGATATCCAGACAACATCAGAAAGGCTTAGAGCTTTATCTTATTATTAGGGAGTGTTCCTTATGTTTGTTTTTGTGGCAAAACAGCCATCTCAATCAAGGATCTTGACACAGATCCAGACCTCCCGACTTCTTCGAAAGTTCATTAGATTAGCATTTTATTTACTTGTGTCAATTCCTAACAATAAAGAAAAAATAAATGAAAGTATGAAAATCTCATTAAGTATTTAATCTAACAACTCCGTAATAAAATTTCATATCAAGATGACGCAAAGGGCTTTTCTCATTATTTATTATCCTTATATAAATAGCTTGTTATTCGTATTAAAATAACGTAGAACCGAGAAATATTTCCAGTAGTGGAAAATAATACGTACTCGTTTTATCACTGACTAAAGAAAGTAAGATTTAATGTTTACAAGCGAGTTTTTTTTTGTAGAATCGTTTCAGCAAGATAGGTAATTTTACACATCTTATTTAAGGTAAAACATGTTTCTACATTGTTTATTTTATAGGCACTTTACTTACATGTAAATTTACCTATAAATCTGAAGATTTAAAGGTAAATTTGCATATGAAACTTCTTAGTTCTATTTACAACCCATCTTAAAGCAATGCGAAGGCAATCTTTCGACGAACCTCACAATTCTGAGCCGTAGTCAGAAGACGACGACATCTGCAACAGCGTCACCCTCTCCAAACTACCACACCACACCATCGGTAGAACTTTTGCCTCTAGACTTCGGGATTCATGTGCTCCGGGCCCCCACACACAAAGGGTATTTTGATTGAATCGGATTTTGAATCTGGAGCCCTCCGGTCGAGAAACTGACATCTTCCCATAAGGTCACCGCTACTCATAACATTGACCAAAGAAGCTAAGAATTCAAACTTTACATTCGAATTCTTTTTTATAGCATCTCTTAGAAAGTTAGGCAATGTATACTTGTTATGTAAGATAAAAATAGAGGTGGCGGTGGTCTCGTGACAGAGTTTAAACTTTGAAACCGGTGGTTCACGGTTTAAGAACCGATTTTATGGAAGATTCACTGGGTACTTTAAAATCGTCAACATCCTCCCTTTGGTGTGTTGTTGTAGTTTGGAGATGAGGGTGACGGTCCTCGTGTCGCCATCTTATTTCCTTGTTCAAAATTAAGATGTATGTTCCAAAATCGATCTCAATTAGCTTCAAAACGATGCGTTAATCTAATTAAGATAGAAATATGTTCTTAAATTGATTATTTCTTAAAATGTATTCATGCAACTCATAAAGCTCCCGACTAGCCACGGAAACTCAGTAACACTTACGTCATATTGCTGCTTGTGGTGCAATTGAGTCAAACGCAAAATCACCACTTTAAGGCTTGAGGAAATTATTACCAGAATGTGCTCAAATGTTATGTGTGACAGTTCTGAAACTTTGAGTTCTTATGGATTAAGAGGGAAATTCAATGAGACAGAAAAATGCGCTTTAGAATGTAAAAGTGTGTGTGGGAGTATTTAATTCTTTACATTGCAGCTTTTAATACGTCTAGATTATCGTAATTTCGTTTCAATGAATATAATACCAAAGTTCTAAATTATCAAAACCAAATGTCATATATTTGATTCAAAGTACTCAGACATTTTTAAAGAAATATTAAGCTGTTGAAAAGGGAAATATAACTTTTAAATTCTTACAAGACTTTCCAGTTAAACCCAGAATGAAATCTCATCTGCATTTCCTCATTTATCCATTAGTGGGTACTTAAAACAACTTTGTTTACTTTTGATTCAACATTCTTTTACAAAAGAGAGCAAATAAAATGGGAGATGTAACTTTGAAAATAAATAAAAAGGAACTCAAATTTCTTTGGAAAAAAAAAACGTTCTTTTAACAAAGCAATTGTAATCATTGCATTTAATTAAATGTGTATTGATTATTGTGATGTTACGACCGAAAGCAAAATCAAATGTTTAGATTTAGTTTACTTCTGAAACTTCTTTAGTTTTAAACAATAAAGAGACACTTAGAAAACAACAGAAGTTTTCTACGTGTAATTTAACAAAGTTTTTAGACATGTGAAGGACAACATACGAATTTAGCAAAAGAGAACTCCCGAGTAAAAATTTTTATTGAAGACAATAAACAGACCTATTAAAGGATTATTTGACTATCACTATTAAATTCCTTCGTCTTTTCAACATTTATTAACTTTGGTTCTTTCATTCATGTAAAGATGGAATATTGCAACAGATTTTTCCTTCGCCTACTGATGGGTTGGAGCCCTGAAATTCTACACAATTGTGCTTTCCTTATGGCAAAATATTATTCAGATTGTTTAAATCTTAATTATCAATTAATCACTTAGTTTTATTTGGTTTTAATTCCACACGACAGGAAAATTTGATAAAAAATAGATTACAAAATAATTAGGCTAAAAATTAGAAAATAATAAAAATTAAAAAACATACTTTTATGAATGCACGAAAAAGTAGAATTTTTGTATCAAAGAATCTGGAGGTCAAATCAAAAATTACAAAAAGTGTCATGAATTTAAAACAATATGGTAGGAAAATTAAGACACAATAATATCAAAACAAAGAAAATTCTTTGACATTCATTAAAAATTTAAATATATTATGAATGTGATTAAAATTCCAATTTACTTGGAGCATTTATTTCAATGCTTCATGCTCTTACGTTTTTTTTTTACTTCCAGATTTTTGATAAAAAATAATTTCCTATATTTTAGTACGATAAATTATTTTATATAATATAATTATAAATTTTCCATTCTTTAGTACACTTACATTTTATTTTTTAATTTTATGTTGATCACTGAACGCTGAAACTGCATTGGGCGAAATATGGAGTGTACATTAATGAATATCCCAACTTTTCAGGGCTATTAAAAGAAAACAAAACAAAGTAAAACCTTGTGGTTCATCGGAAATCAAAAATAACAGTTAACAAAACAGAAAAATAACAGTATCGAGGCGGTACGATAATTCTTCCCTCACTCTTTTCAGCATATCTGGTGTGGCGTTTTGAAAGGCTGTAGATATGCATGTCTTAAGTCCGTCATAAGTTCGCGTGTCGTAGACTCACATTGAACACTTAGAACTGTGTTGAATTTAAACTTTCAACTGTTATTTTTGATTTCCAATGAACAACAAGGTTGTAGGAGAAACTAGGGATACTTGACCCTACGCGGTTTTCTCAGATTGTGAGATTATTGGTAATTTGTGTGTGCCATTTTTTATTTGACCTCTGGCCATATGGTATATTGTAGGTGATTTTCATTCCAATCTGAAAATCTTTCGTAATGGTGTGTAGGTAAATATGTTTTAGGGGTCCAAAAGTAAATGTTCACTTTTTCATTCCTCAGTGGATTAGAAGTTTACGATTGAGGATATGATGAATTAATTTATTTCTGAGTTTTAAGCATATTTCTAGCTTTTATATATATTTCTAGCTGATATATGACGCTATGCGGTATCTTAATTCTAAGTGGTTTAATGTTTAAATTATTTAGAAAAAGTCAAGTTAGATATACTTGACCCTATCCAGTTAGGGATACTTGACCCTATCAAAATCTATTGCAGCTTTGATGTCGTAGCCGACTGAAGGACGTTTTGTGATTGGGATCAGTTTTCTGGTACGTGGAGTTTGTCGGCAACATGGTAAGTCAAATATAGAGAATAATAATTTAAAAATTGTTTGTGAGTAATTATTTAATGAATAAAATTTCTCTTTAATATGATAATTTCAAATAATAAAAATAATTATTATAGCAAGAATTTTAAAAAGAATTGAAATTTAATTAATCTATTTTTCCTCGCATGAGAAAGAAAGATTTATTTATTTATTTATTATTTTAATAAAAATCTTTTGCTCGAACTATTTGTCATCGTTTGGTTTTATTTAACCTTTCGCCATTTCTGTTGAGTTTGTCTTTCTTTCTTCATTTGAATTTTTTACTAAAATATATTTTTATTCTTTTGGTTTTTATTTCTCTTTAACTATTAGAAGAATCGAGTAAGTCTATTAAGCTTCTCAATTTCTTGTTTTCTACAACATTTTTAAGATTTTTTTTTTAGTTTTGATGCTATTCTTTTTTTTTATCTTTTTAATTTTCCAAAATCGGCAATTCTTCAACGCGCTAATGATGTTGCTAGGTTTCCAGTTCCATTGCAGTATTTTATTTCATTTAATTAAATCAATATTTTAATTATGTACTATTTCGAGCTAATTTAATTTAACAACTAGATTTAATTTAATGACTTAACTAATTTAGTTTAGTAACTAGATTTTATTACTAGCAACTACGTTTTATAATAACAATATGATTTAATTTTTAATACTAGTTTCATTAACATTATTTGATAATAAAAAGTTTTTTTTAATTCAGTAGTTTTAACCTAATATCTGAATTTCGCATACATACAAATTATCAAAAGAATTTAAGTACGTTTTGCATGTAGGGTCAAGTTTCCCTAGTCTTAGGGATACTTGACCGTACGAGATTACATGAGATGTATTTAGTTTTTGATTAAATGCGATATCAATTTAGCATATGTATATATCTCATTCTTAAAACCAAATCCTTTTATGGCACAATTCAAATATTCGAGAAATATAAGAAAAAGTAAAAGTAGGGTCAAGTATCCCTAGTTTCCCCTACTTTATTATTTTTTCTTTTAATAGCCCGGCAAAGTTGGGATACTCATTTATGTACACCGTCTATATACACTACTAGCTGATGCCCGCGACTCCATTCTCGGAGTAACACATTATTGGTAGTACCTTGTTGCTTCGTATAGAAGCACTTTCAAATCTTTTTCATATATTTTCTTGATAATACAAATATATACAAAGACAGCACACCTATATATATATAAATAATTTACAAAAGATTTATCAAATTACGCCTCAAATTATCGACAGGAATAACTTTCAAAACGCAACTCGCCATCTTCTTCTCAGTCAATAATGTTTTCTTTCTTTTTTTTTTTCTTTTTTTCTTAATCGGTGAAGAAGCTGTTCCGCACATGCTCAAAAAAAACCTGTAGGCGATAACAAAAAAATATTGTTGAGAATTGTATTTAAAATGCTTTCAAAAATTAATTAAAATTAAACAAAATATCGCATGGAAATGGAATTAGTATAATTGAAAAGCTAATTTTTTGAGTTTTAAAATGATGTAAAAATGTTTTTTGCGTGATCATATGCTCCGAAGTTATTCAGGAAAAACGTTAACATTTAAGGTAATTTTTATTTAATTAAAATTCTAATAAGAAGTTTGAAAAGTCCTTTCTTAGTAAGCACCTACTGCCCAAGAAGCACCAAATTTCAAGTTTCTAGTCCCAGTGGTTTGGGAGATTCAGTGATGAGTCAGTGAGTGACTTTCTCTTTTATATACAGGGTGTCCAAATTTATAGAAGTCTAATAGCTAATCTCTAAACCATTAGAGATAGACATATAGTGCCAATTGGAAAAATGGTTTAAATGAAGGGAAAAATTATATTTTGTGTTTTTTGAGTCACTAAACATATTACTGAAAAGTTACAAATTCTAATTTTTTATACGGTCCTCCTGAACTATCAGTCATATTTAGTAAAATATTTTTCACACAATAATATTTTAAACAAAAAAGTTTCACTCTTCTGCGACTAAAACTGACCGAGTTATTGAGCTTCGAAAATCACTGACTTAGACCACTTTACACCATTTCAATAGCCTCCTCGAAGACGATCGACCAATCAATGCGCAGCATTTGCTCGACGAGGTCGATGATTGGTTAAAAATCATGAAATTAAAAGCTCCATAACTCGGTCAGTTTTAGTCGCAGAAAAGTGGAACTTTTTTTGTTTAAAATGGTAGTGTGTGAAGAATATGTGAATGTATATCTGTGTGAATATAAATATGTATGAATATGTTAAATGTGACTGATAGGACCTGGGAGGCCGTATAAAAAATTAGAATTCGTAACTTTTTCAGAAACTTATTTAGTAACAAAAAACAAAATATAATTCTTCCCGTCATTTAAAGCATTTTTCCAATTTGAACTATATATCTAACTGTTTAGAAATTAGCTATTGGACCCCGATAAGTGTGGACATCCTGCATATAGATTTATTTTCCTTAGGTAGAATTTTGTCTCGAAAAGGTACAAATTTTAAATCAAGGATACATTTTTGTATTTAATTTTATTATAATTTAAAATGATTGCTTCGGAAGCCTCAAGCTCTTTAATACCGTTGGGTCAAAAGAAACCTTGAAGATAGAGTGAGCATTTGACAGCATAATCCTTTTCATATTGCTCACAAAGAATATTTAATAAAATATAAGAAATGAAATCATGAAGCATCATCGAAGGTGAATAGGAAAAAGAAATTGCTCAAAACAAAAATTTCATTGTTTACTTTTCATATATTATGATTTGAAAAACAATGAGAACTCGTATTTGCTTCAAAAATGTTCTTCTACCTGACCATAATAGGTTCCCTAATAAAGTTTCATAATAAAAACAATGCACCTTTTTCCGAATTTCTTCTCTTTATTTCTTTTAACAATACTAAAATATTCTTTACATTCTATGAAATATGTGTTTATAAGCATATAACTATGAATCGCATCACTAATGCATCATACTCAGGAAATAATAAAGAGATTGAGAAGGTTAAACATTGTATCAATCATGTTTCTACGTGATCTCATTAATGAATATGAACTTTTTTATTAATAATTAAAAACAACGCTCATTTTTCTGAATTTCTTTCTCTATTACGTTTAATAAATATTAATATTCTTTATATTAAATGAAAAATGCGTTTCGAAGCACGTAACTGTGAATCACATCAATAATGCATCATACTCATATAGAAAAACGGAGGTTGAAAAGGTAAAACATTGTGTCAATCATGGTTCAACGTGATCTGATTAAAGAATATAAACTCTTTATTTACTTTAGCTCTACTGATGCACGTGTTATCTAAGGCGAAAAGTCTGCAATTAGTTTATCTTCTTTATTGCATTCTCCTGTGAAGCCGAAAGGGAATTGTTTCCTAAATCACGTTTAAAGCTAGCAGAAACTTCAGCGTTTTTCTCCCACCCTTTTTTTCAGCCTTCTTGTTTTTTACTCCCAAATCCTTCATGTCGTTTAAATTCAAGCTGACATTTCCGTTTATTTAGGCGCTTTTTCATCGTCTCTAGGCCGAGTGAGCTTTATTTATACAAATAAGTAACGATAGGGAGCGTTTTACTTGTTTTTCTTTATTGAGTAAAAATAGTTTATTTTCCACCGTGCTTGATATTCAGATGGTAACAGAAAAGGATTTAAAATTTTTAACCTAGTTTACAGATGTTATCGACCCATGAGACCTTGTAAAACTGAAATGGGGTCAGAGGGAAAGGGCTGCACCTGACAGGCATCCCGCTCTTCAAACTTCCAATTTCGCACCAACGGGAGGATGTTTGACTTCCGACGTGAGATTTGGCATCCACCAGAGGGTCGACGAACACACAACGGATGTTCGGAGTAATCGGGTTGCGAACCCACTGTTACCGAAGCTGAGATTAAAAATAAAAATTTAAAAACAATATCCATCTAATATCATTTATCAGGCAAATTCTCTTCTCTTTTTTTTTGAAAAATTGCGCCCTAATTTAATCATTATTTATATATCATGCTTGCTAAAGAGATCAAATGCTTTTCTGCGAAGCGGCGTGAGACACTATTGTAGCGTTGCATATAAAAACGCTAGAATATCGTCGTCCACCAAACTGTATTGAATAAGTGAGATATTTGGGGTAGGGGTCCCAAATATCGCCCACCACGGTTTCTTCTTAATTTTTAGCTGTATATGGTGGTCATTACCAGAGATGCAAAGCTTCCCCCTTCAGTAGTTGTGTGAGGTAGCCATTTGTACCTGCGTTTTTTTCTGGGAATTTTTGTTGATTTTCATGTAAAGGGAGTTAATAATCATGTTTTATTATTTTTAGTATAATCAGTAAAGCTCAAGTGATAATGTTATATCATTTGAGGCAGTGATAGTGACTATAATTGGCTACATTTTGATGTAGTTTGTTTCTTAGTTTGCAATCCGATCCCGAAGGGGGAGGCGACGAACTTTTAGTGTTAGGTTGTTCCTAATATCGCCCACCTGACCAGCCCCATTATCGCCCTAACCATTTAAGTGGGTTAGACATTAGCTAATATTTCTGGTTCCGGAACAGATGTATGAAATAAATGCCGGAAAGGAACGACTCTTCTGATATCTATAATATCAATACTATCTATTTTTCTCAACAGACGGCAGAGACAGTCCGTACTTCATTTATAGTCACGTTCAATCCCTTAATAATAAATGTCCGCCAAGTGTATGAATTATTTTACTGTCGTAATTAGGTAATTATCAATATATTTTTAATCTTATTTTTCTATTTTTATGATAATTAAGAGTTAATTGTTTTGCTCGTTGGGCGTAATATTTCGATATCTGTACGATCGTGCGGATTCGTCGTTAACCCTATAAAGGGACGCTATATTAATAAGAAATTTTAAGCTTAAAAAATTAATTGCTTGTGTCCTATCACCTGAAATAAAATATTTTAGATATTAAAGACTTTTTTCTGCTTTTTCTTAAGGGAGTGGGTAGTCCTGAGTATTTCATGAGACCGTTCAGCGATTCTTATCGTTGTTTGTTATTTCTCGGTTACATCCAGAGTATGAAATTGGTTACTTAGCCTATGTTATTCAAATGCCTCGATAGAAGGTATAACTCTGTGATTGTAATAGAAAGAATTTCCCCAAATCATCAATCAAATGTGACAAGCTCTTGCATAGAATTTTTGCGGATCTCTTTCAAAGCTTCTGAACAAAGCAAGCTACTCACTTTCTATTAGTAAAACCCAACCTTCTTTCTTGGTTTATTAGAGGTGAAGTAACAAGAAATTTTGTCGGTGCATGTGTTTGTAATTTTTCAGTTCCGACAAAGAAGCTAGACACAGAAAGCCAGCAAATGGATACTAAGTTCAGCGAAAAGTACATATGGATGCATTCCGCAAGTACTAAATTATCTCGTGAAGAAAAGCTGCGCTGACATTCCCTTGAATATATTCAGTATCCGGAACGAAGTTATGCACAATAGATTTTGCTTGAGGAAAAAAGGGTTGATTTTCAAAAGGAACAAACATGGTAAATTGAAGAGGGGCCTGGGACATTCGGAAAAGACGCTGCGACTGCTAACCAACTGAGTGATACCCTAACTACATTCCTAAAAGTACAAGAAAGATAATTTGTATCACTTACAATTTTCATGCGCCTTAATATTCATGTTTAATAAAGAAAATATGATCATAACGTAAGTTACACTTTATTTCAATCCATTTTAGACGTAGGTGATATTAGGAACACATAGTGGTCGATATTAGGAACACACAGTGGTCGATATTAAGAACACATTTTTAAGACGAAAAATTTCGCGGTCGTAAAAAAAATTATGTTTGTAAACTTATGTATTAGAGTTGTAATTCAGTTTATTTTTAGATAACATTCCAGAAAATAGATTAGAACATTTTTTATACAAATTGTACTTGAATTAGTCCTCTGATTAAAATAATGGCTTAAGTGGGCGAAATTTGGGCCGAGGAAAGAGAGTTAATAAATAACATTTAAATTTTAAAATAGAATGAATCTCCAATGAATGTCAAGTATCCCTGTATAGAGTATAACTCCGGGATATCCCTCTCAAAATGTTATATTATCATAAACTGGTTTTGTAAATAAAAAAAAACATCAAAATTTTGTTAGTTTACCTTTTTATTTATGAAATTAGGGATGGTAAATATAAATATCTGCTATCATTCAGTTAAAACTGGAAGTGGGAAGCATACTTACTAATAAGCATTAAGGGTAATAACAAAGGAGCTATCCTCATCCTGCCTAGGCATGCAGAGTCGTTGAATAACCGGCGTCACGGCAGCAATCGGGAACTAAGGTCGTAGTCTTAGTAGCCATCACCGGCCACGGTTCAACCCCTCCATCAGCATGGATGTAACTCAACCCCACACCATTACTATACCCCCAGGAGAAGAGAGAACCCGCTTATTTATCCGGTGGCTTCTCATCCACAAACTTGTGGTACCCCCAGGGAAGAAGCATTAAGGTAATGCATAGAACCCACCCCGACCTTGCGCTAAGCAGTGCGGTAAAATCTGAGTAACCGTAACGCCACGACAACAACTCGGGCACTAAAGTTGGAGTCCTAACGACCATCACCGGCCACGGCCCAACTCCTCCCATAGGAAATACGCCCCGTCATCGGAGTGGAGGTGACATCCCCACACCTTGCTCTACCCTCTGAGAACGCGAGAATCCGATTACTTATCATCCATGAACTCGCGCTGCCCCCCCCAGAGGGATAAGCATTAAGGATAAAAANTTTCCTAGAATTCTCTGTGGTCAGTATTTTTAACACTTACTTTTAAGGGATTTAATATAATTTGCTGGTACTGTTTTTAGAACAAAGGAATAGAATTTCTAGGAATTGGAAATAATTGCTTAATTTTTCATGCGTTTTTTATGGGATGAATATGGAGTGTTATATTATATATATATATATATATATATATATATATAAATATTGTAACTTATTATAATTTTACAAATAATATCTTATCCATTTTTTTCGTTGAAAACCAAATTAGAAAATCAGAAACTACAACATTTTAATATTCAATACCCTGAAAATAAAGTAGAAACATGAGTAAGAATATCAATAGTAAGATCTTGAATTTAAAAATAAGACTAGTGTAGGAGCAGAATTTTTTGAATTCCAAAATTTAAATGAAATATATTTCATTAAAAATACTGATAATTAGATGTAAGAATAATTTCTATATAAAAAAAGCAATACATGTTTGTTTTTTTTGCTCAAAAGCTCTTCGTGAGTTGAAATTCAATGTCAAATGCTGAAAGTCGGTGACATTTCGAAAACAGTTTCGCTATGAAAGTGCACTGGTATGTATCCTTACCACTTTTGAATTGAATTCCGATTTATTGATAGCAATAGTGTTTTTCTGAGCAATTTTTGTAGCTGAATCGAATGTTAAGCATCCAATCTTCCTACCTAGCGTTTTACAAGACTTTTTCAGGGTATCAGAAGAAATTTGTGGTAGGTGGCAAGTACCAGAGATCTATCAAAGGTTATTGTTTGTATGGCAGAATTCATGAAAATATGAAGAAAAACAATAAAAAATTACTTCAAAATTTAAATTTCGAAACACAACTTTAAGGTTATCTAAATATGAGATAAAATATATAATTTACTACTGTGGCCTATATGTTTCAGGGCTGGTTCATTTAATTCTTTAAAGGGCCATATTTTTCTAGAAGTGTTATAGTAAAATGGCTTCGGGATTGAGATTCCTTTAAGAAAAGAAATCCATTTAGCGTATTCAATGACATTAATTTTTGTTAATTAATTTTGCTAATTAATAATTAATTATCAAGTCCAGATCCTTTGTTATGGTTTGAGAAAAGATATTAGAACATCTAGGTTTTTAATTTATCAAAACATTTGGCGAGAACTTATGCCAACCTTAAGAAATGTATTTAAAAAATGATGAAGTTGGTGGTAAGTATACTTACCACGACGTTATAAAGGGTTAAAATATTCCCTCGAGACAAAATACTTCCACGGTTTTTTCAGGTATTTCTACATCTTTCATAGACTGTTGGCAATAGTCCAATGTCGTTTGCAAAAAAAAATTAATATTTAAGAAGCGAAGCATTTTTCTTTGGCAATGAAATGAGATGAAATCTGAGCAAAGCTTACGCTTTTAATTTTTGTCTTTCTAGGAAAATTACTAATAAAAACTTTTTGAAACATCTAGTTGAAAGAAAACTTTGAAGACAACATTTAATCAAAATCAAGATTTTGTAAATGAAATAACATGTCTGTGGAGGCAGAGAATGCGTTATTCTTGATATCTTCTTATAATTATAGCACATCCTAGAGGTTGCTTCTTTATATTCATCGAAAAATATAATCTCGAATGAAGTTTGAAAGAATCTCTTGACATCTTCAGTTTAATCGTGGTAATTCTTTCTGGTATATTGGTTAAAATAAAATGAGCTTACATTATACTTGAGTAAAAAGAAGCTAATGTGGTTGAAGCATTCGAAGCTAAATTGATTACTCGTTGAGTAGAATTACTTATCCTATCTCAAGATCCTTATTTAAGAGCCAATTAGTGTCATTATCTATTATAAGAATAATACGACAATTCATGCATGGTATATGTGGGGAATATCATCATCTTTCACCTCTAATTCCAAGGAGATGCAGTAGGTAATCTCATTGCTGGTAATTGCCTTTCTATTTGTTTCGACACAAAATCGATGAATGACAATTCAGCATAGGCTGATTTATAGGGTGATGAAAATGATATTACTTTAAATCATTGATTCGAACAACTATTCCTGTCTTCCATGCTTCTACAACGCCAAAACTCACATTTTCTTCCCACATACGTTGGCATGATATGGAGGTAAGTATGTTTTCATTATTCAATGCATAGGAGCTTTCTCCCCATCGAAACCATTTGTACCTTCTTTGTGAGCCATTGTTTTTTATTATCAGATTTAAATTCCACAGATTCTACAGTCTTATCCACCTTGTCTTCTCTTTCGTACTGAAATTTACATTCTTTCAAGCTCCCAACATTTATGACTTTCAGACTTTTGACATTTGTTTTGTACTTCTAAGTGTCTGACGCAGCATGGAGAAATCTGGCCCATCTTTTATCATTTCTTTTTGATTGATTACATTGCACAAAAATAAAATCCTCGAGAAGTTTTAGTTTAGTTTAGATATATTAGCGTTCGGTTTTGAAGAAATAAGAGGGATATTTTGGAACGGACCTCATCATTTTGTACCGTGGTCAGATGACGAGGAAGAGATCTGAGCTACCACGACCCCCTCCAAGCTTCCGCACCACACCAGCGGGAGGACGTCTGACCCCTACGTATGATTTTGCGTGCAACAGGCCGAATACATGATGGACCTTCAGTGCAATCGAGTTTTGAGCCTGGAGCCTTCTGATTCCGAGGTCGACACCTTATCACTAGGCCACGGCGGCCCTCGGGTGCATTAAGAGCGTTAAATTTAATCACTAACGCTCACTGTTCTATAGGTGCGAACGTATTAACTAAAACAGTTCAGAAATGAAAATCTCTTCTTTAAAATTTTTTGTTTTAATTTCGAATTAACGAATATGAATTCAAATTATTAGGAATTTCATGGGACGAGATAAAACCTGCGAATTACACTGGACAACAACCAGTTTGTTGCCCGTATGATTTTAGCTAATTATTATGTACTTTCACGCTCTGAATTCGAAAAACCAATCAGAATTTGTCTATCACCCTCCAATTTTGTGCAACATGAACTCTCACTAAAACCTCTGTCAACTCCTTTCTTTTATTTGAATCAATGTTGTAGCCAGGATATTTTTTGTTGTCTTTGAGATTTTAACTGATAATGGTGTTTTTATGGTCACTGAACCCGAATAGAATTTCGAAAACACTACTCGTTATTTTGGGTGCAGTATCGGTGACCAGGACAAAAGCTGGGCTCCTCACATTGCCTGCAAATCATGTTGTTCTAATGTGACCTACTGGCTGAAAGGGTCTCGTCATATGCCGTTTGCTATTCCAATGATTTGGAGAGAACCAAAAGACCATTCCGCAGATTGCTATTTTTGTTTGACAGATATTTCAGGAATCACGTTGCATTCGAGGCATGCAGTCGTGTATCCAAATCTTCCATCAGCAAACAGGCCTGTGCCCCATAGTTCGAAACTACCTATACCAATACCAAAGGAAACCTGAAGTCTAGATGATAATGATGATATTGTACCTGATTCCGTAGTAGTGGAAGAAGCAGAAGATGACAAGGATGTCATGTATGCAGATGGCCAAACCTCGACTATGTCTCACTTAATAAGTCTGTCTGATCTCAATGATTTGGTGCGCGATCTGAACTTATCAAAATATCAGTCAGAGCTACTGCCATCAATACTCAAAGAATTGAATCTCCTTGAAAAGGAAACAAAAGTGTGTTCTTTCTGTAAACGGCAACAGGATTCTCAAGATTTATTTTTCCAAGATGTTGATGTGATATTTTGTAATGATGTTGACTCGTTGTTTAAGGCGCTAGGACTACAATATAACCCTCAAGAATGGCGTTTGTTTATAGACTCTTCAAAGGTGAGCTTAAAAGCAGTTCTGTTACACAATGATAACAAGCACCCTTCGATTCCTGTAGGATATGTTGTTCGTATGAAAGAAACATACGAAAACTTGAAACGTATGTTGTCCAGTATTGAGTACAGCAAGCATTCTTGGCATATCTGTGGCGACTTGAAAGTGATTGCCGTCTTAGCTGGATTGCAAGCAGGCTACACCAAGTTTTATTGCTTTCTGTGCCAGTGGGACAGCAGGGACAGAAAAAAGCACTACATCAAGAAGGTGTGGCCCAAGTGACAGTTTCTCATACCAGATGTGAAGAATGTAGAGAACGAACCACTAGTTGCCTCAGAAAAAATTCTCTTGCCTCTATTTCACATCAAATTAGGTTTGATGAAGAATTTTGTTAAAGCGATGGAATGTGGAGGAAGTGGATTTCAGTACTTACGTCTAAAGTTTCCAAAAGTGAGTGAAGCAAAAATTAAGGAAGGCATATTTGTTGGGCCTCAAATTAGACAACTAATGAAGAATCTGGTGTTTGAGAAAAAACTGACTAAGAAGGAAGCCGCAGCATGGGCATCGTTTAAGGAGTTATCAAAAAAACTTCTTCGAAAATCACAAAGCGGAAAACTACAGGCAAATCGTCAATAACTTGCTTAAAAGCCTACAAAACCATAGAATGCAACATGCCGTTGAAAATCCATTTCTTGCACTCCCACTTAGACTTCTTCCCTGAAAACCTTGGATCAGTAAGCGACGAGCATGGTGAACGGATATCTCGAATATGGAAGCTCGTTACCAAGGGAAATGGAATCCCAAAATGTTAGCCGACTATTGTTGGACATTGAAGAGGGATATTCCTCAAGTCAAGCGCAGTCGACAGGCCAAGTACACAAGAAAGTGAAGGTTTGCAACATATAAATATGCCTGTGTAAATATTGAAAGCTGAATATGATTTCCTAATGTATATAATAAGAGTTACTACGTTGCTCAAAAACTATGGGTGATTGGAAAAAAACAGTTAACAGATTTGAAATCAGGGCACAAAAATACATAGGTATAACCCTTTCTTTCTCAAACAACATGAAAAATTCTTTTTTGTAGTCCAGTGTTATCGACGTATTCGAATTAAAAACACTCGAATTTCCAAGTTACACTGTACAAAGATTACACATGCTGACAGGCTAAGAAAGAAAGTTAATCTAAATGTTAACAGTTCCTATTTCGAGCATTTAAAGTCATGAAACTCTGTCGTTTCAAAAACTTTTTTTTTGAAAATATTACATAGAACACTCTTAAAATTAGTTACTAATTAGAGAATATCAAAAAATTCTTGTGTAAAATCCGGCCAAATTTAATAAAAAAATCACCAGATGTATTTTCATGATGGTTTGAATTTTATAGGATTTTGCCATTTAGATTCAAAAATAGTTGAGTGAGTAAAGTTGGCTTTAGATATGAAATACTTTTTTAAATATCAATTAGTTTCTCATGATAATGGGATTTTAATCAGATCTTTATATAAAGGTATTAAAATATGTTATAACATTTTCAGAATGTCTCGAAAATGCAAAGGATTACATTTTAATATAATAAAAGTGGGTACTGTAAAAAAATATTTCTGCTTTCTTTTAAAATATGGTCATTCAACAAATCACTTAGATATAAAAATAATTAAGAAAATATTTAAGATTGTAAATATTTCTCATATGAAATAAATAGTATTTACTGAAATAAATATTTCCATTTTGTTCTGATATTTAAAATTGTTATGCGAACTCTATCTTGAATTCTTATTGGTAGATCTACAAACATGCTTCTTTTTCCATTTAACAAATTATCATGTAAAAGTTTTAGAAACTATTCTGCGTTAAATATCTTACTTTGAAATAAGAATTTATAGAAATTAATTCCAATCGAAATTTTCATTCTACAAAAGCTGTAAATACCATATAATTTACACCAAAGTTTTTATTCATAGAAATTCTATGCCATATATCAGGAAATCAATTTGCTTCATAAAATACGTATTTCCTTTCGGCAAATATATATATATATATAAGAAAAAATCAACATCAGTACAAAAATATAAATATTACTTACATTTGCATGCTGTATAACATCAAACTAGGAATTTCCTTTTAACGTTTATTGCTTTAAAAAATCTGTAATACGTCTTTGCTTCTGCTGTTTGTTCATCTCTTGTCGTATATCGACACATATTTTACGAACCGCAGTAATATCACCGCAATCAAATCCTCTTTGTCCCATATAATCTAACAAGTGTTTCCACAGATTGTAGAGTAGCAGAATGAGAAATTGTATTCTGCATCTTCTTCTGCATCAACATCTTCTGCATCAGTACTAGCTGATTCTCCATTTATCAAGTTTTTGTAGGATTTCTAATTTATTGTTTAACATTTAAAACGTTCCGTTTTCGTTTCTTACCAATCATTTTTATCAGTAAAAAATATCACGCTACCAACTGACGATAAACAAGACGCAAAAACTGAAGTAACACGTGCGAGTAAAAGTGAAAGAAGACGAAGAAGTTGAAGAATGATGTGTCAGGAGAAGCGTGTTCGTAAGAGAATGAGCTAACAGGCAATGCCTGATTCATTTCTCGGAAAATTAGGGATTGAATCGGTAGAGATTGCACGTGGAGGAAGAAAGAAAAAATCTATTCTTTAGCCTCCGCCGTCACGGCTCACTAGTTCGGAATGAATCTCTCGATCAAACATCAACATCGATTTTTACATGCATGATAAACATGAAAATGTTTCTCTTTAAATGGCAAAAAATAGACAAAAACCATAATAAATTGAAAAATATCATAGCGAGCCGCTCGTCAGGGAGAGAAGCTCGCTTATGATATTAAATATATATATATCAATTAATTTTACTGCAATAATTAATATGTGTAATATATTGTAATGTTTATGTTAGATATATACTATATTCTTTTCATTTAGCGATGCATTGATTTTAGGGTTAGGTATGATATCTTTCTTCTATATTTATTCATTTTTAGGGTTTATTACTCTTTCTGTTTTTTCAACAATGGTAACTGAGATGGTTTGTACAAGAAAATCGATTTAACCGGCTATTAGCTCAAACAAAGCTGAGCAACCAATTTAATTGTTGGAAACTCCAAATTTCTGGATTGTCTTTTTTCAATAGTTTTGTTGTAACGGAGTTCATATACATGTTCTAATTTTCCATATGCTCTTACTATATATTTAGTATTTTTATTATTTGGTATTATATGGTTATAGTATTTTTATTATTTGGTATTATATTATTATTTGGTATTATATGGTTTATTATTATTATTTTTTAGAATAAATTTTATATTTAGTATAATTAAAAAAATAAATTTTTGCAGTTAATTTTCATTTTGAGTATTAAGATATTCTTAAAAACTTTAAAGGTTTTCTTAAAAACTGGCCAAATGTTTCCGCATGTTTTTTGCTTAAAACATGCAGAGTTTTCTACCAAATTGTACGAAACTTACAGAATACATAACATTATGTTAAAGAAGCATTGTATTAAAATTTGAATTTAAAAATTTGAATATTACAGGAAAGATGAGTAATTGTAGAAAATAAATTTTTAGTGCGCATGTGCGAAATGCAGCGTAATTTTTTTCATAACTTCAGAGACAGATATATAGGGCAAAAAATTCCAATTCAATACCATTAGTATTCAGAAAGATATCGGCATTGCAGCTTGGTGAATTTAGGTACACTCTAAGAGATTTAAGATGAGGGTTCGTACACAAACTGATATTTTTTAAACTTGAATATCCGAACAGTAGCATTGAATTTTATGAAAGTTGAATATCCTGAATACTTATGTATACTTATAAGTTAAATACATAATTTGAATTACAGTTCGACAATTACTATTCGAAAATTCAAGTTTAAAAAATATCAGTTCGTGTACTAACGCTCATCATTTAGTTTCTCTTAGATTGTACAGGAATTCACGAAGTTGCAATGCCAATATCTTTCTGAATACTAATGGTATTGAACTGGAATTTTTATATAAGTTGCCCTATATATCTGGCTCTGCAGTTATTTAAAAAAATTACGCTGCGTTTCGCACATGCGAAGTAAAAATTTATTTACTACAAATGCTCATATTCGTGGAAAACCCTGCATGGTATAAGCTGAAAACATTTTGAAAAACGTGGGATTTTTAAAGAAAACTCTATATTTTCTCTAAAATAAGTGCTATTTTTATGAAAATGCATGTAAAAATTATGCACATCAAACATTACCAATGATGAAAGTCACATCTCGTTATCAGCTTTCTGTGAAATAGGATGGGTCAACTCCATTTTCGCCTTCAGCCCTTTCTGGTGCCCCCCAATTGCCCTCGTGACCGAATCTTCACTGTAAAATGTTAGTTCCGACGATAGTTTCTCCCACGATTCTCAGCAACTGATTACGAACCATAGTATCCATATTAACTCCAATTTTGTAGCATCTTCAAAATTGTGCATTATTTTTGGACACCAATGTATATACAGCGTGCGATTTTTATTATATTCTGGGAATAAAACATAACATTAGTGCTGAAAAAAAAATTTGAACACATTCTATTCCTTTCTTGCACCACCTGACCATTCATAAAGAAAGAAATATATTATAAGATGCCATATTAGATTATCAACAAGTTTTTGGTATAATTCTGTCAAGGTGAAAACTGTTAAAAGATAAAATGTTTGTGTTAAAAAGAATATGCATCCTTTCGGAAAGAAGCATGAACTTTTCTTAATCAGTTAATTCATTGAAATTATATCCTTTTATTTTTTTTATATTTTGAAAATGAAACTTTAACGTTGGAATCTAAAAGAATTTTGAACACATACTATTTCTTAGCTACACTACTCATAAAGAAAGAAAGAGTTCCGGGAAGGCTTAGAACATTTTTCTTTGAGATGGCTTCCTATCCGGGATCGTCTAGAGGGGGAAAAGACTGCTTTTATCGCGTTTCGTAAATATTTTTACTTTTACTTCAGAGTTTTCTTACCATATTGTATTTTTCCTTTTGTCATATCTTTTTGATACTTTTATTGCTTCACATATAAAATAAAAAAAGCATTTACCATATTGCGTGTGTTGCCATGAATTGGTTTGTACCAAACTGTACAATTTCGTTTTCGTTTGTATTTCGCTTATAAGCTTCTGATGATGAATAGAATCATACGAGGAACTGTTCTGATTCCAATTTTTAAAATGATAAAAATAAGAACTAAGAAAATTCTTTTAAGAAACGCGCTTTTAGAAGTGTGCTAAAAAGTTAGAAACATTTTTTTTTTCTTTTCAAAAATCTAGAGTTCGGAGCAAATTCCGAAAAAGCGCGTGGTAGTTATTGCATTTTTTTATCATATAGATAAAATATTTCAATTCTTAATGAATGTCCAGAAGTTTTCTTTCCTATTATGTTCATTGTGATTTAATATCCTTACGATATTTTTTACAGCAATGTACCATTTGTACCTTGACCTTCAGATCTTTGATAAAAAAATTCTACTTCTTAATTAATAGTAGTGCGTGTTAAAAGTTAAGAAAAGTGGGTGTTTTTTACTTTTTTATTATTTTCTACTTTTTAGTCTAATATGCTTCATAATTGATTATTGTATCTTTTATGGAATCAGGTACAGAACTTTTCTCAGATTCACTACCAGTTGACGCCTCTTATATACATTCGAAATTATATTAAAATTAAGAAATTAACTGAAAGTTCTCTCTGAGCGGTTTGCTATTTTGATATACTAGCTTTAAAGTCTTAAAAATGTACTTTTGAAGTGAATAATTGGATCTGTTTTGTGTTCAATCAAGTCTCTGATATCTTAAGAATATTTTATCCATGGTAGTTTAATTCATTATAGAAAAAACATGAATTATCTGCTTTTGAACTAAGAATGAGAAACGGAAAAATACGTGCAAAACGCTTAGAGGGTTAAAATATTATAATAAAGTATTATCATCGGGAAGACAAATTTGTGCTGAATTTCAGAATTCTAGAACAGCAAGAAGTTAATGAAAAATCAACTATAAAATTATATTTATACAAACATATAAGATGCGAAGTTAAATAAAAGGACGTAATAAATGTGTTTTATGTAACACGTTTTGTCTACCAATTTATACGAAGAATGTATAAAATATTTCTTTTCTGTTTAAAATATTCTGGAATGTATAAAAATGCCTGAATAAATGATTTGTACATTACTGCAGTCAACCCTCTTCAGCACGGCATTCTTATAACATGATTTCCATATATCACGGTACAAAGACTTTCAAAGCCCTACCCCAACACTGTATTTTGATGCCATGATTTTTACATGCCACGACAAAACTAACTTGGATATTCTTCATACAGCACAGTTTTTTCCAGGCAAACTGTTTAGTTTGTGCTGAATATTTTAATTTTGCTTAGCACAGTTTCGAAACAACAACCAAAGAATTAAATCCAATAAACCAAGCAACTTTGGGTATAAATATGCTTAGTTTGACAATAATTTGTTTACCGGTCAGTCTTTTTAAAAATTGAAAATTGAAACGAATATTATGGAATTTTGATGGAATATTAAGATAAAACTATATGCATTTTAAGATACTTCAAGAGATATTGTTTACTCAAATCACATTAACAAACACCAATTTTTAAAAACTAATTCAAAATCTAACATATTTTTGAAGCAGTATTGGCAAACTGGCTCTTGTGTCATTAAACCCCAAACAATCTAAGCTGTAAATAAGCTTAGTTTGGATTCCAGCTGGTTCGAATATCCTTCTAAATTATGAATCTTAAAAGGATATGACATTTATCGATGGGATATTAAGATACAGTTTCATAGATTATAAGATATTTCACGAGATATTATTGTTTTCTGAAATCATATTAACATATTCTTCTTTAAAATAACATTTTCTATGAGAATCAACTCGCAGGAACACACTTCATATAAATTTAACGACCTGATTGCTAAGAAAACGAAGAGCTGTTTTCCTGTCCATTACTGTTTTAACGCTGTCAAATCTTGAAGGATTGCAGTTCCTTAAGGGATCTGGTGGTAATTATTTATTATCCCGAAACTTGAATCCCCCCGAAAGAAATTGGATTGCGTATCATATTCAGATTATCTGAAAATGATGGAGTGCTCTCATTTTTCAATCATTTTTAACTTATGGCTGCACTTAAGTTACGATGGAAAATGAGAAACAAATGTTTGAGTTCTGGGATTTCTAATTAAAATTGCTAGTGAACTGAATTTTGATGCAGGGTTTTGAGCAAAAGTACCTCTTGAAAGATGTTTTACTTCAAGTTTGAGTTTGGGTGCATTATTTTTTAATCATAATTCATTTTTTAGGAAAGGGCTTGTAGATTTAAATATTTAATATGTAGTATTTCCAAGATATTTTTGCGATATTTTTAATCTCTAGCTCCAAAATCATAATACAAATTTGCCGCCTTGGTTTCGAAGATTTTCGGAAGTCGTATTTTCATGCATAAACTCCAAAAATATCGACTACAAATAAAAGATGGAATATGATTAGCTTATAAAAACCCCTCAAATGAGCATTTCTATATTAACTTTGCAGAAGCTTGGTCTATACCAAATATCGGTTTATTTTCTATCAAAAGAAAACTACAAAATTGTAACAAAATTTGCCATTGTTACAGTGTAATCGTAAAATTGACATAATGTTAACTGACTTTTTAAAGATTTTTTTTTGTTTCAACTTCAGTAAAGCAATGGAAAACTTTGTAAATTATGTTTTTCAAAACTATGATCGTTTAACACCGTAAAATATTCAGCTAAGAGAATAAGTAATTTGGGATTATCTACTTATTTTTCATTAATCTAAATAGTGAAGAACTAGCCATTCTGAAATGGAAAAAACACTGTTATGAGAAATATTTATACACTGAACAAGTTTTTCTCCACTTTTCAATCATTTTTAGATAAAATTCTAGCTAAAAGCTTCTTTCAACAATTTTCTATAATTCGAATTTCTTTTGAAATTCTGAAGAGAATCTGAATATAAAAATTTTTATGAAATGTTGGCATGATCTAACACAATATAGGGAAAAGAAAACTATTCGTATCTGGATTTTCTTCTATCTAGACTGAACCATTGTAGTAGAGAAGAATAAATGTTCTGTCGTATAAAATATTTTTATCCAATTAATGAGCAATTAATTCTTTGTACGTGATCACCCGTAAAGTGGGCAGCTAAGGTCAAATTTATTTTGTTATATGGCAAGTTTTTCTTTTTGTGATGGATACGCCTTCTAAGTTTCACCTTATTTTATTTGTTTACAGACAGTGAGTGAGAATTAAGGCAACAAGACGGCAATGTTGAACCTTGAGGAAAATAATATCAGCAGTGTATTGGATTTATTGAAATTCATCCAGGCATTCCAGTAATGAAATTAATCCGTTTCCTTCTTAGTATATAAGACTCTGTTAAGGTTTAACACTTTGAGGACGGCTGCAGGGAAAACGTGGGGTTCTGTCTGGCCGACGTTCCCCAAAGTGCGTGGAGGCTCAGGGCCGGCACACTTTTTATAATTAAGCCTAATTGCACTAAAGCTGGTGTCACGCCGATGTGCCACGAAAGTCTGCACGTATTTATGACAGTCGAAAGAGAATGTGCCAAGCAGCTGGCAAGCCCGTGTGACTGTCGTCTTCAAAGGGTTAATACGAATTTTCTTTTCAAGATCAAAAGCACTAATTCTCATATTTTTATATGCTAAGAAAAATCATTGATAGTGCTCATTACTCTTTAGATATTGATATTTAGTTACATAAATGGAATTTAATGATGAAAATTTGAAATCAATCATTGCTGTTCCTCAAGAAGTACCGATGAACTGAAGAAATCAAGTCAATCAGTACACATGAAAGCTTGGAAGGATGCCAGCATTGGTATAATAGAACCTTATGCACAAATTTCAAAAGTTGTGTGATAGAAAAGATAAAGGAAAAATTCGAATAATAAGTTAGGCTTTAAATAAAACAAATTGCCAACAAATATTTTGAAGAACTTTTATACATTTTAGAAAATATGGTTATACATGACAGTGCATTTGGCTTGAAATTAGAGAAAAAGTTTTAGATTGTTTCTCTGTTTCTTATAAAAATCGTGATCGCAAGAGAACCGAAGTTTATTCTAAATAATAAATATAATTTTTTTTTGAAAAAAAACCATGCTGTTTTCAGCATACTAAAAAGTAAAAAAAAATATTTTCTTATCAAAAATATCTAAATTAAAACAAAACCGTAAAAGCATGAGGCGCTGATAAAAATACTATAAGTAAATTGAAAATTTAATTACGTTTATAATATGTTTCTTAATGAACTTTTAACACTTCAACACCACACCGCACAGCCGTCTCTATAGCTCATGTGGCTCTATTCCGGGTTGGTATAGATGTAGGTGGACTTTATTGAGTTGCAAAAAAAATACTATTTTTTTTATGATAATCATTGCAGTTTAATGTTGTTATAGTGTTGTTTTCAGCGTATCTGACTATTTTGTTTTGATCACATTAATTTTGATTTTTAAAAAAAATCTGCTTTTTAATATACTAGTAAAAGCGTGCTTTTCAACCTTTATTATTTTCTGCTTTTACTCTTTAATATAAATAATTAATATAAATATTATGGAGACTCGTTATTCACTATGAATAGCACATCTCATCTGGAATCAAAATTTTATTACAAATATTCGATTAATTTGTAATTAGTTTAAGAAAATAATGAAATATTGTATTGCCATCGGTAATACACAAGTGTTAAGAATTTTGTAATTCTAGTATATCTGCAATTGAATGAAAAATCGATTACAAAACTCAATCCTAATAAACATAAAGTTTACAAACATGAAAAAAATAATAATTTGTAGAAACATCCAAAAGATTTCAAAGTAATGTCTCTCAATATAACAGAATCTGTTCCAGTTTCATAAATTTATCATTTAATTCTGAGATGTAGAAAGTTTATGACAATCTTCAAAATTAACTCGCATTAAATCTTCGATGATCAACCTCAGCATACATTAACATCGGCTAGGTAGATGAAAATTATAATATTAGGATTTAGGCCTTTAAATTTAATAAGACAGTGGAATCTTCATTTAAGAATTTGCAATTTAAAATAAAGTGAACCAAACAGAATCCGAAACTAAAGTATGTAGTAAATTATGTGAACTGTTTACCAATTTAAGCTATAACTGCGTCATAGTAACTCCTTAACTTGAGAACTTTAGTCTCTTAATTGAGATGTGGGACATTTATTGTAATTTCACTCCATATAAGAAAGTAAAAAACACTTGAGATATTTAAGCGTATCCGTTTTTTGTCTTTTAAAGCAATAGCTACTTTAAATATAGATTTGAATATCAAAAATTCTATAATTCGTAGCTCCAGGCAGACGCGTCAATGTATGCGATGGGGTTAAGGAATTTGTTTTTAGGTTGTTTTCTCTTAAGAATTACGATAAATTTAATTATTCCCTCGAAGACATTTCTTTTTCCTTACAATAAAAGGATGTTTATCTTCAAAGGACTTTGAGTAAGACACAAAAAGTCTCTTTTTTTTTAACGGCTGTCAATAAAACAGCAGTTGCTGTTTCAATTAATTTAAAAGTTACTCATTGTATTAGTGTACTTTTTTCTTCGAAAATTTTATAATTCATTTGATATAAATACTACAAATAGTAAGACATTTCCACGAAATCAAAATTTGCAGTCTGTGCGTGTTTTGAGGATCCCCTTCAAGATTAAATCTCAATTTTTAAGCTGTCTGTGTCAGTATTTCTTGTCTGTCGCTTTTTGTGTACCTTTACCGAAACAGTTCAGTTTGCAGTAGTTATCCGAAATGTAAAGACCAGTAAACGTTTCCTGTTTAAAACAAATACGGGAAATCGAAGCTCAAACTCTTTTTTTTTTCTGCCCGAGAATACTCTTTCTGGAGGTAAGAACTGAAAGAAATGCAATCAGTAAACTTGAAATAACTTCCCAACGCTTCGGGATATTTGCTTAAAAGTCCTCCCTTCTCTTCCAATGATGCATTTTGTTCCCCCTCGGGAGCCAATTATGTAGTTTTTTCCCTTCTCAGAATACCTTCGCTGAACGACTTTGAAGTAAATTATCGTGTATACGAATTCCCATTAGCATTGAGGATGTTTGATATAGAGCGAACTTCCTGAAAATCTCTTTACTAAAAATTACACCGAACTTTTTTCGTTTTTTCGGTTCTTTGATCTTAACTGCCATATAAGCTAGTACCATTTCTCAGGCTTTAGATCAGTTACGGACAAACATATAAACGGTCATTGTTTAAGCTTCTCCAGCTTGTAAAGTTTTACTGCGCGAATTCTTTGGTAAATATTGCATATGGTAAAAAAAGCAACTGAAGTCAAGCAACGTTGTTTTATTTCCTTGCTTGTTCAAGGACCTGGATACTTTTTAATCTTTTGAAACCAATTATGTTGGTGTCTAAGTTTATTCAAAGGATACACACTGTTTGTCAGAATAATTTGGAGGGTTCAGAGTTAAAGTGAACCAAGTCCATGAGATCCATTTCTGAGAAAACATAGCTGCATTTAAAAGGTGATCAGCTGCATTTAAAAAAACTGTGGACTTCCAATTTTTCTTGCTGTTTAATGGATTCAAATTGAACTATGGACTTGAATCATTACTACACAGAAAATATAACATTTCTAAATTAACATGGCAGTGTAAGTGCAAAATGGGCAAAATAGGGACTTGGTTCATTTTAACTCTGGACCTTCTATATGCCTCTAAATAGAAATTAATATCCTTTCTCTGGGAGGAGTAGAGTTCTATTTAATTTAACTGCTGAAATTATCCTAAAAATAAATGAAAATATCAGAATTTTTTTCTTTTCGAAGAACAGGAGATAGAGTGAAGCTATATTTTATCAACAAACATGATGAAAATTGTTTATTAAGAAACTCCGATGGCTTCTTTTGTCTATTACGTAAAATAAATAGACGGCTTTAAGCAAAGGAAGCATGCTTATCAAGCGTATCTATTCGAGAGAACTGAGATTTCTAAATTTTGAAAGTAGCTTAAGCGAATAATGCTGTTTTATACATTTGGTTACAAAATATGACTCACTTTGCATTAACAAATTAATTTACTCAACCGTATAAACACGAGTTAAAGAAACTAAACTGTATCCGAGAAAACTCAAAATAAGTAATAGTGAACTAATAAATGATAGATTTTTATTTCATGTTTTATAGCAATTAATACTGCAGAATAATACAGACGGCTTGCATTGAAATGCGAACTTGTATATTGCTTAACAAGTCTGTTATTCTCCATTTGACGGAAATAGTTTACTAACGTAAAATGTTGCTGATATTGTTTATTTGAAAAAATCTACTATTAATTAAATATTAAAGTCATAGGCTATTGATTGATAGTTTTCCCTTTTTCTTTTCCCGTAAAAAATGGAATAATACTTAATTGTCTGGTATATCCGTATTCATTATATTACGCGCGGATAACTGAGTTTCCATAATCTTATCACTTCGTCTTTTTCAAAAATTGAATTTCTCCAATATCACCATTTCGTCAATTTCAAACACTTAGTTTCCCTATTCAGCTAACAGTTATCCTTCCACAATCCTCCCAAGGGAAGATATTCTTTCGCTATACATCGATTCCTGGGCAGAAAATACACTTTATAGATCACCAGGATAGTTAAAAATATCACACACACATAAAAAGAGATGCGACTTCCCACATTTCAGTCAAAAGATCCCTTTTAGCTTATAGATTATTAT
The DNA here is from genome assembly GCA_013235015.1 of Araneus ventricosus. NCBI lineage: Eukaryota > Metazoa > Arthropoda > Arachnida > Araneae > Araneidae > Araneus > Araneus ventricosus. The sequence goes on along the minus strand of BGPR01000158.1, from coordinate 123,638 downwards.
TATGCTTATAAAAATTGAAATACCATAAAAAAATGCAAATGCCATAAAAAATTGCAAATGCCATAAAAAATTGCAAATGCCATAAAAAA
>BGPR01000158.1:0-123539 GCA_013235015.1 Araneus ventricosus | reverse complement strand
CATAAAAAATTGCAAATGCCATAAAAAATTGCAAATGCCATAAAAAAGTGCAAGTGCATAATGACTTTTTAATAATATATTTTCCCTTGAGGTAAATTGTTGAAAATCGTAACGGCAGGACTTCCATTTTTTGTCACATGACTTCGAGTATAATAGTAGACTTTGAATAATAATTTTCTTTCAAAAATTTTAATTATTCAACCAGGAAAAAGTATACTGGAAATATTCGCGATCATGGATTATTTCTTTTAAATAGTGAACCGTCTCAAATCAAATTAAATTATCAGAAATTGTATTAGTTTAAAGACACTTTTCCCAAAATATAACAGTAACTACATTAAAAATCCGTTAAGTACACTTTATGTAACAGATACGAAAAGTATGCTCTATGTCTAGTTGATTTCATTTCAAGATACGTTTGTTTATTTTTTGAATAACTCGTGAAAAAATTGAGTTTTTTATTATATATTTGTTATGATAACTTTTTAGAACCTGTTGAATCATAAGATGAAAAAAAGATGAACTTGGAACAAATAAATTAAATAAAAAACTTTCAAAATTTATGATGAGATGGTCATCTAATATTTATTGAAAATTCATAGAGAAATTTTCATTGAAACATAAAATACGTTTTATTCTAAAAAAATTTTGTATTCAATCTTCGACCATGATTTGCTTTCATATAGTGCTCTGTTCGAATTTCGAAGCGGAGGACTTTGATTCGAAACAGTTTGTGCTCACGTGACACACATCACCTACTTCAGACCAAAATTATTTTTGGAATGCATTCGGCACTTTAAAGGGGGGAAAGGACGTGGTGTCACAGTACAGAATAGGAAAATGCAATTGCCTAAAAGTAGTTTATAATTTTTATTAATTTATTTTTAAGCTAGGTGTTAGATGGCATTCTCAGTGACATTTACCATGACATTGCAAGTGTATTTACTCCATTGTTTTGAATTCCTGCAAATATTATATCAAGGCATTTTTCTCGCATTATAATGCTTTAAATTTTTGCATATGCTATAGTAGCAAATTTTCCCCGTAATTTATCCGAAACATTTCATTTTTTTATTCAATAAATTTTTACAAAGCACTTTTTCCTTCTTCGTATATTTCATACAGATACTCACAAAACGATATTCAAAAATAGCAGAAAACAATGTTTATACCTCAGAGGTTAGAAATATTAAAAAATCACTAATAATTAACAGGAGATCTTGCAAAATAACATCCATAAAACTATCATTTAATTTATAATAAACAAGGTAAAAGGTCAAGTAGTGTGCATCATTTAATTATTTCATTAGTATAACTCAGCCATGGAATTCTAGGTTCCTTTCCTTGAAAAGGCTATTTCCTCGGAGCATGTTATTTTAATTGCGGCTACATGTTGTTTAAAGATAAATTTTTGCGTCTTTATTTTATGAATACGTTTCATTATATTATATGTATTAAATATGTATTGATTCCTTTGTTTTGTGTTCCTTGAAATGTTATAAATGGGCATTTTGTATTCTTACACAATAATAACTAAGATTTCTGCGCATGCTATAGTAACAAATTTTCCTCTTGATTTATGTGTATAATTTCTTCATTTTCTTTTTGTAAACACATTTTTGCATCTTTGTATATTTCATAGAAACGCTCACAAAACAATTGTTGTCATATTTCTTAACAGCAGAAAACATTGTTTATAACTCTGCGGTCGGAATTTCTACTAATAATAAAAGAGTCTGTGTGTCTGTTGGCGGTCTACAGTGCAGACCGTTGAAATTAGAGCTACCAAATTTGGTACAGGTATACTTTGGAGGGTTGGAATATGCACCTCGGAGCCAATGCTTTCAATTTTTTATTCAAATTTTAATTATTTAAAAATTAAGCGAATTTTGGCCGTTTCCGGGCGTTTTTTTGTGAATAATTTCAGACGTAATTAACGCTCGAAAATTATTTTTATACCATTCTAAAGTGCGAATTTTCACCTTTCTAATGTTGTTAGTTTCAACTCTGAATGTTATTTCAGCGAAATCTTTTTGAAAGCATTGTCTATTGCTTCGAAATCGGTGAAGGTGACTGAATGGATAACACCCCTCGCGGTCAAGGTCACGGAACGTTGTTTCCTCTAAGAGGGGAGATAGATTGCACCTTTCCCCCCCCCTTCTTTGAGATGACGTAGAAGCAATTCGCCTGTACCCGGGGTACGGGGCAGGGTGTACCGCGGTTGGCTTTAGCAAAAAGATTCACTACCACGAACATTTTTCCCCTCTAAATTTTAAACTACTTTTTAGTTGATTATGTTAAGATAGATGCTGATTTTTTACAATACATTTTATGCGTAAACCACGTCTATTCCATTTTGAAATATGAAAAGTGGCATTTCCTCTGATATGTAACTTAATGCTATGCTACTTTTTTTGCGGAATTTTATCAAACTTTTATTCCTGTTTCAAATTATACACGCTTTACCAATCTTTCAACAAACTGAATTAGAATACCACAATCAGAGCGAAACAGATGAAGCATCAAATTAAAAGAAGAATTGAAATAACTTTTAGCTGTTATAAATGTTTTTATACATAAATTTACAATGTTTTCTGATTGCATATGATTGATGATGTTTTAAAGACTTATACCATTCTTATACCATTTTATCAAAATTAAAGGGCATTTCAAATTGTAACAACAATTTCAAATTAATATTTGAGCATAAGCAGCTAAAAACTGCATTCATTTACTGTTTTCTGAAATTTCATTTACGAACTGGAAACTTAGAACTTTGAATTTATGCATCTAAATATGATCTGTTTTTACTATTTCATATTGGATGCATCTCTATTTCATTTTTGATTTTGGAACTAATTGTTTTTTCTAAAAAAATAAACGAAAAATTCATTTTTTAATGACATTTTACTTAATTAATAATAGACATTTGTTTGAGTTATCGGATTTTTTTTCAAAAATGACAGTTTATTACGTTAAAAAAATCAAAGCGGAAATAACTTCGTCGGATAAATAGCTTTATTTACAAATTATTAACATTAAATAAACAATAACATCTATTTCAAACATCCTGCATATGTTGCATTTTTAAATATAACTGAATCATTTTAAGTTATAAGCTCTAATATGGACAAACCAGCTAGTCGCCGAAGGATGCTAGTTATTAATAAAGCACTCATCATAGGCAGCAGGTAAAAGAAAGCAATATCTATAAAACTATCATTTAATTTATAATAAACAAGGCAAAAGGTCAATCGATGTGTATCATTTACTTCTTTCATTAGCATAACTCTGCCAGGGAATTTTCGCTTCCTTTCTCTGAAAAGGCCATTTCCTTGGAGCATGTTATTTTAATTTGCGGCTTCATGCTGTTTGCAGATAAATTGTTGCGTCTTTACTTTTTTTAAATATGCTCTCAATTTACGCCCCTATTCACAAGGAGAATTAACGAAGCGCTCGTAATTTAAAATTAAACGCTCTTAATTTATGAAGCGTGTTAACAATTAATCAGTTCTCCTTAACTTTAAATTAATATTGTTGCTTCTCTTTTTCGGGTTCTGAATTACAGCGCTCCACTTTTTCCAATTTTCTCTCCTTTTATAATGAGGGTATTACTGATAATTTTTTAAAGTTTTGTGGTAATTAATTACACGAAAATCTAATAAGTTTTAATAAAAATTAAGGGTGTGTAAAGTTCAACAGATGCAGACAGTGTGTGCAAGCTTGTGTGTGTTTTAATAAACGTTTTGTTATAGTGTTTTACTTTAGCACTAACCAATCTTAAAGTAAAAATAAGTAAACAGCAATAATAATAAAGGAAAATAGTTTGGTACTGATTTTTCAAAAAAGTTGTATCTAAAACTTAAAATCTAAGAAAATTCGGACTCTTTCGATCATTTAAAATATGATTACTGAATACTTGCCTTCTTGTCATGAGTTGAATTTTATTTTGTACTATCCAACTTCGGCGACCAGCTTGTTCACCGGGATTATGATTTTGATTGAATCTTGCATCATTTTATATTCATGGTTCTCTTAACAACGTAATTTTAAACTTCAGATCATGGTAGAAATTTAACCCATGTTCTATCAGTGACCTTGGACCTGTTCTGTTCATTGTCAATATAAATGTCCCTAATGGAGTCAAATAACTGTCCATGTCCAGTAACCCTTAATTCCACGTTGTCGGTCACTTTCTTATTCCTCTTGTAAAATATGCATTTGATTTCAACATTAAAATGACGCAGCACATTTTATCGCCAGAGGCGTGTTAGCTTGATTAAAACATGTTGAAAAAAGATTTAAAAAATAGCAGCCATAACCTTTCAGCTTATGTTTCTTAATATAAGCAAAGTAATATCTCGGAGAACATTGTTTATAGATTTCACAAAAATTTTGATGAAATAAAATATGAATGCAAAATGTATTAGGATATTATCTCAGATTACAACAATGAAAGAGAAATACGCAATTAAATATTTCTTTAAAGAATGAAAACGGTTTGAATTGCGTTGCAACAATGAAAAGTATTGTTGCAAATTACGACAAAAATATTTTTAAAAATTTATTAAAATTCAAAAAAACACATTGTACGGCAACTTAATTGATAGCATGAACAGGTAATTTTTTTCACTTTCAGATGGTGCAAAAATGATTTTTGTGCTGTAATATTTTCGGGTGTTTTAAGGAAAAATGCCAAAATTGTGCTTAATTTTTAATTAATTAAAATTCAAATTAAAATTTCAAAACACGGCTCCGAACTGCACATCCCCACCCACCGAAGTATGTTTGTGCCAAATTTCGTAGCTCTAGGTCCAGCGGTCTGCCCTGTAGAGCGCCAACATACATAAGCAGACACACACATTCTCCTTTATTATTAGTAGAGATAGTAGGGGAAACTAGGGATACTTGACCCCTAGGGATATCTGACCCTACGGAATTTCCTCAGATTGTGAGATAATTGGTAATTTGTGCGGGCCATTTTTATTTCACCTTTGGTCTATTAGTGAGGATTTTCATTCCAATCTAAAATGTCATGGTGGGTAGGTAAATATGTTTTGGGGGTAAAAAAGTAAATTTTCACTTTTTCACTCCTCAGTGGATTGGAAGTTTACTATTGAAGATGTCATGAATCAAATCATTTCTGAGATTTAAGCATACTTCTAGCTATAATTTGATATTCGATGTTAGGCAGTTTCTTAATTCTAAGTGGTTTAATTTTTAGATTATTTAGAAAAAGTCAAGGTAGAGATACTTGACTCTATCCAGTTAGGGATACTTGACCGTACCAAAAAGTAGTCGATCGAAGAACATTGTGTGGTTGGAATAAATTTTCTTGTGCAGTTTGCTGCCAATATGGCAACTGAAATATAGGGAACAATTATTTAAAATTGGTTTATAAGTAATTATTTAATGAATAAAATTTATTTTTAATGTGATAATTTCAAAAGCTGTAAATAATTATTTTAATAAGAATTTTAAAAATAATTGAAATTTATTTATTCGTTTTTTCCTCGTTTGCTAAACGAGTTTCATTTATTTATTATTTTAATAAAGGTCTTTTTCTCGAACTTTGTGTCATCGTTTGGTTTTATTTAACGAGTTCGTCTTTGTATGTTGATTTGAATTTTCTCCTAAAATATTTTTTAATTCTTTTGCTTTTAATTTTGTTTAAATATTAGAAGAACCGAGTAAGTCTATTAAGCTTCTCAATTTCTTGTGTTGTACAAAATTTATATATATATCTAAATTTATATTTATATAAATTTATATTTATATAAATTTATATTTATATAATTTTCCGAAACATGCAATTCTTGAGCGCTCTAATGACTTGCTAGATTCCCAATTCCATTGCTGTAAATTTTATCATTTATTTAAATCAATATTTTAATTCTTTATTAAATTTCGAATTAATTAGACTTGATTTATTAACTGGATTTAATTTAATGATTAGAATCATTTAATTTATTAACTAGATTTTATTAATAACAACTGCGTTTTATAGTTGTCCTATTATTTAATTTCATTAATATTTTTTGATAATAAAGACGTTTACAATTCAATAGTTTTAACTTATATCTGAATTTCGTGTACATGCAAATTATCAAAAGAAGTTAAGTAGTCTTTGCATGCAGGGAAAGTATCCCTAACCTTAGGGATACTTGACCCTGCGCAAGTTCATGAAATATATTTATTTTACGATTAAATCAGATATCAATTTAGCATAAGTATACACTCTGTCCCAAAAGTTTATAGACTCTAGTAAAATATATGTTTTAGCAAAACAGAAAGGCATACAAACACTAATTACAAATATGTTTATTCCAACCATATGCGACTTGCATTCAATGAAATATCCAGAAAAAATAACAATTTGTATTTCAATTATATAGAAAAATAGAAATATTTGGTGTCCCAAAAGTTTATAGAATATATGACATTTCAACAAAAGGTGCTCAATACAATGTTCTTAATAGTTTAAAGTCTTTCCATTTTTCAGCAAGACATCGTATACACGTTTTTTCATCGACATAATTAAGGTTTGTAATATCTCTGGTTCGAAGTTGTACCATACACTTTCAATGGCTGTCTTCAAGGCATACACTGAATAAAATTTCCTTCCATTCCCATATACCTTCCGAGACATAATGCCCCACACATTCTCAATTGGGTTTAGATCAGGGCTCATCGGTGGCCATTCAAGAACAGTAACATTTTTGGAGTTTAAATAATTTTTCGTAGCACTGGAGGTATGGGTGGGAGCATTATCATGCTGATATTCCCAATTTCGTCCCCCTATGTTTTCTGCAAATGGCACAAGATGATTTTCTAGTGTCTCTATGTATTTAGGAGAATTTTGTCGGCCATCCAAATAGGCTTGACCGTTGAAACCGAAAGCCGCCCACACCATCACAGATCCACCACCACTTTGCCGACTAAAAAAGTTCCTGGGCTCTTTTCGTAAAACATGCCAATATTTTATATTCCCGTCAGGTCCAGCAAGATTCCATTTTTTTTTTTCATCACTGAAAAGGACAGCCATCCATTTATCGCCATATGACATATGATTACGAGCCCATTGTAATCTCCTACTAATGTGAAGCTTTGAGAGTGGTAATCGGCGAGCCATTTTTGCGTGGATCATATAACCAGATTCTATAATTCGTCTATGAACAGTGTTCTTGGAGATTTGCAACAGGGAAGTCCTAGTAATTTCGTGAACCGACATTTTCTGACTGGAAGCCATTCTTTGTATCCGTCTATCACTGCAAATATCCGTCGCACGTGGTCTTGCCGAACGTGGTTTTGGCTCATATGGCGTCTTACGAGTTAATACACGATAAATCATACTTTTAGACTGATTTAAAAGTTTCGATATTTTCTTAACAGTCTTGCCGAGCAATTCAAATGCAGAATTTTACTCACTTCTTCATTAGAGAGCTACGAAGCTTTAGGCATCTTGAAACGCAGAACAAACGGCCGCTTTCCTTTTCTTACAACATATTTATTAGGCTCCGAATCGACGTCATGATTACCGATACCATATTTGCATAAAATTGCATTTGTCTATAAACTTTTGGGACAGGTTATTTCTGTTTATTCTACGATTTAAAAATTGGCATTAAATATACGGGGTAGAACTGCTGTTTTCTCAATATAATAGACATAACATATCTATACAGTAAGTTGCAATTAAATACGTCATATACAACAAAAAATATAGGCAAAATACAAGATTCTGTAAACTTTTGGGACAGAGTGTATATCTCATTATTAAAAGCGGATCCTTTTTTATGATGCTAACAATTCAAATATTCGAGATATGTAAGAAAAAGTAAAAGTAGGGTCAAGTATCCCTAGTTTCCCCTATTTCTACGTTAAATATTTCATTTTACTCTTGTAGCTAATTTACGTCTCGCAACGGTTTTCATAAAGCATTTAACTATTTGATTGGCATTCAGAAAATAAGCTTTTCGGCATACTTTATATTTATGAGAGATAATTGGATAAGGCCTTTTGGAAAGATTTGTTTGTATCAAAATCAATTACCTTACTTTTATTGTTACAAAAAATTACCTAAGTGTCACAACGCCTATCGTTACTTGTTGACATTGTTATACTAATAATTCATTCTTATAACAGTATTAGAGATGCTCTAACAATATCTACAAGAAACTGGAATTAACTATTAATAGATTGCTCTCGTGTATTGTCAATTCAATTTTTACTTAAACTCGAGTATGAAAAATTTGATAAAAAAAATTTTCTTCTCGTAATTTTTAATTCAACTGAGAAGAGCAATATAAGTTTTTTTTATTTGCAATACAGAAACATATATTATTAATAATTTATTACTAAAAGGATACCTAGTTCAACATTGGCACATACTCAACAGATAACGCATGTCTTAACTATGTACACTGCTATTTCGGAAGTGTAAGCCTACCCAATTTCGTTCTCTGTAAATTAAAGTGCAGAAGGTTATATATATAACATTTCATGTTTAGTAAATGTTTCGCACTTCAAATATGTACTTTTAGCGAGCTTTAAGTATATATTTGGAGAAAATATTTGTGTATCAATCAAGTGCATTAAGAAGTATCAAGCTGGTTAGTATAGCAGGTAGTTTCATAAACACTTGAATCAAATTAAAGTGATATAAATGAAAGAAGTTAAACTAGTTTAAGTTTAATCAATGCAATAATCACGTAATCAATCAAGCATCAATCCAGAAGTAAGTGTGATTATTATTTATGTAGTAAACATCAATCGAACAAGTAAACGAAAACAACTCCTGGAAAAATGTAAATCTTAAGTAACGTGTTAAAAATGTTCATTAAAAAATGTGTTGAATAAAATAAGTGAACAAGAAAGAAGTTCTATTGTTATTATTGCTGTGTTCTCTTTCTTTTTATAGCTTATTATTCGCTTTCTCCCTTTTAAAATGATTATTTTAGCTGAAATACTCTTTTCTGACATTATATTTCTTTATTGCTGAAATACGGACTGAAGAATAAAATATCCAGAAAATATATTTCACCGTTCTGAATTCCTTTAAATTACTTTATTTTCATTTTATTTTTACTTTTCCGTTTTTCTAGAAGTTATTAATTTTCTAGTTATTATTGTTGGAATCATTCTTCTTATTAACTTTTAGACAAGTGCTGCCAAAAATTTTAATGGTACTGTTCGCCGTTTTCGAAATTTTAAACGTATTTTATCATAAAGTTTTTAATGATTTATGTTCTAGGGTTCTTTGCTGATATTAGCGCTTGCAAATGAATCAAAATAGTAAATGTCTTCCCGGTGTTATTCAACACAATTAGAGAGGAGGCAATAAATTATGCTATCTCCTGTTTTTAGTTTATTTATAGAAAAAACCATCGATTTAATTTTTTATTTATTTTTCATCGCTGATATAACAAACAAAAAATTGATATATAATAAAATGCTGAGCCCAGAAGATGTAAATTCCATTTAAGAACCAAATTTAATCTTATAGGGATCCACCGAGTTCGAAGTTACTCACTAAAATATAAAACTAGTATATTTTATTGTTCAGATATCGCATTATTAAAAAGAATCCATTCCATTGATAATTTGAAGAAATCTCTAAAGCTAGTTTCCAAACAAAAGAACTAGTGACCTTTTCATCGATGAATTAAACTTCATCTTTCGCATTTAACTGTAGAAATCTTTTTATTCATTAATGAATATTTAAAAAAAACACTCTCTGTTTCTGCTACAGTAGGGCTATGTGAGGACGACCATTGTAACTTCGAACAACGTCAGTCACAAAGTCAGTTGACGAGAACAACACGAAAGCAGGCATCTTTGTCTTGAAACATCCATACCACATCAATGGGAAGACGTTTTAATAAATGGACATAACATGCGCTAGGCCTCCGTACACGAGAAATCTTTGGTGGAATCGACGCACAGTGGGGTATTTTCATGAAAGAAGTGCTAAAAAGCAAATTTTTAAAAATAGTCTTAAGACGATGAAATATACTAAACCATGCTGTTAAATAGTAGTAATATCCTACTTTAAGTCTATTTTTAGCATTTTCGCACCTTGGTTTGGCAAGGTTCTAACTGCATCCAAGACAATTTTGAGAAAATCGAGTGTAAAGTTTTCACGTATTGCAACTTTTTATTTCTGATCTAATTTGATTATTTTTTAATAATTACATTATAACGCTTTTATTTAAAGGTTCCATAGTTTATTTGAAAAAAATTATCTTTTATGTCTCTGTTTTTAAACATAGAAAAATGCAGTTAGAAGCTTGTTCAAAACAGAAATAGCTTTCGCGAAAGAGACATAGTTGTAACTGCACATAGGACTTTGTCAAAGTAAAACTTTTATTATATAAATGATAATGGTGTGGTACAGAGTTCTAACTCAATTCAAAATTTAATGGAAAAAATAAAATAACATGTTGTATCATGATAAATGAAATGGTTCCATTAGTTGGTTTATTATAAATGTAATATAGCATTATAATATTTGCTATCCTGCATAGACATGAAGGGAAATGCTGTCTTTATATCTTTCTTTGTTTGATCACTTATTTCTTTTGTAATCTTTTGAAACTTAGGTGTCATTTGTAACACACTCAAACTGCAGCTTTCTGAGTTCTTTTTCTGTGTGATATGTGTTTTCGAGTTCCACATAGGTGTCTACGCAAACTTGATATTTGCGGAATTTTCTGGTTCAAATTTGTTGTACGATGTTTTGAAATTCACCGTGTGTAGAGATCTGATAAATTTCAAAACTGCCACATTAGTGAATGGCCCAATCTTATAATTTAGAAATGTTTCTGTTCCTTGAAAATCTTTAAAGTCTTCAGACCGCATTTGTATGACATACTGTAGTTTTCCTGGATTGACTTGTTTTAAAATTTTAATTAATCCAATTGAAGAATAGAAATAAGTTTTGTTCATGGCTTTTTCAATGGTGCTGCGAACGCTATGAACTTCTTAGACGCATGCATGTCCTGGTGAGGAGTTCTTCATTGTAATTGATTTTACTTGAGGATTTTCTTTGAGAAAATGAAGAACTGAGTTTGAAATGATTGAAATTTGATTTGGGGGAACTCATGAATCCGACCATGTTATCAGCTCAGTTCTGTCATTTCCCTCAGCTAGGAATGTCATTACCAGGGCGGTCAGAAAAACTTTCACTCCACAAAGCACAATATACTTGTTTAGTTGGAGTCTATTTGTAGAAGTTTAATTTTCTCACGTAAAAAAGTGCTAATAATAGCATTTTGTAAGTCAAATAGCATTATAGGCAAATCTTTGTTTTTCTTTTCCTCATGTGTACATCAGACTCATATTTACTGTCATCCGTCAGTGTTTTCGTTTGTTTTGCCACTTTGAATTTCCAGAAAAGGTCACATCTATCGCGTTTTGGGGAGTGAAATCCAAGTTTAAACTCCGTGATAAACATTCTGTAGTACATTGATTTTCTAATCGCAGTTATTTTCTCAGTACAACACTGTTGAAGATATAATTTTCCCAACACTGAGGTGAGAACCAAAATATTCTCTTTTGGTATGTACCCTGCAGTAATGGAACTCTATTACGGGGAAAGATTTTATGTGTTCTCTTACTAAAACTGGGTCTCCTTTCGGTACTCTTCTACTATGTCCATTCTTTCCTCTTTGGTCTTGCGTTGGTGTGTTGGTTTCCACATTTTTAGCTAAATGTGCATTGCACATTGGCTTTTGCGATGTAGATAATGTTCCTAAGCAGAAAGATTTGCATGCCTGTATTTTCGCCCCCTTTACAAGAAGAAAGGACTTAAAGATAAACTTCCTTCTTGACGACGTAATTTTTCTTCTATTCTTCTCATTATCTGCTTGGTATTCATCTTTTATCCAATCATCTTCTTCCACTTCGACTCGTTATTTCGCTTTCGTTTTCTTTTGTTTCTCCGTTAACAATTGACACGTTTTTTAATAAGAAAATCCTTTTTTCTGTAGTTTTGTCTAAGTAATAAAATGTATCATGAATATCTGAACACTTTGCGTCTGAAATGTTTTGACCACACTTATATTTTTATTGCGATTATTAGTTTGATTCGACTTTTTTGGCCTGGGTGGTGGCCCTTCTTTATGTGTTAAACGTCTTTTATTCCTCCTCCTCTTACCAAAAAAGAAAAAAAAAGGTTAAACTGGTAATAAAGGGGTTGGTTAGAAATTACTAGGCCTACAGCTTGTAGGTGTAGCTTTATAATATAGTATATGCAAAATAATATGGGTAAATATTATACTCTTTATATATACCCTACTAATATTACAACATAAGATAACTTAAGCTTACTTCAAACTCTGAATTAGACTGTCATCGATGCTCTCACTTGATGTGAAATGGTCGAAATCAGTTTCACTGCCTTTGTCATTGAATAAATCAGGCAAAGTTTCTAGCTCGCACAATTCATTTTTCATGTTACTATGCTAAAGAATTTAACTTTATTCAATTGTAAAACAGTGCACAGAACATTTATAATGAACTCAAATCCCAGTTAGCGCCCAAATACACAACCACAGCCTGCTTGAATAATCATAATAATGATAGAACCTTGTCAAACTGAAAAGCATAAATATCGTCTGCAGTGACAGAACCTTGTCACATCGGTAGTTCCTTTATTTATCACTAGAATGCAGGCAGAGTCAGTTGGCCGTGTAGATCTAACTTAGTATCCTATTAGCACAAGATGCTCCACAATATTGCTACGATATCTCCACGTTATTGTACGGTATTCAGAATATCGAATAATATCGTGGATATACCGTGGAATATCTTGTGCTAATAGGGTATAATAGTATAAACTCATAATTTAATTTTTAGTAAAAATTTCAGTTAGAACCTTGTCAACCAAAGGGGCGAGTTGCTACAAATTAGAAATTAATGCTTGCGAATTTTTGTATTTTCGCAGCCTTTTCAAAAGAGCTGTTTTCAAGTGTACAATCAAGTGAGAAATCCCAGTTTCACTTCAGTTTTTTGTGATGGATCTTATTCATAGAAGAATAACGCACAGAGTTTATGCATGTTTTATACATTTTTGGTAAAATTTTGTGTAAATGTAAGACAATTAAAACTTGTAGATTTTTTTTCAATTTTTAAATAATTTTTAGAAACATTAAGGATTTATTTGTACTTCCAAGCCTTTCGAAGCTAAAATTTTTGTACCAACACAAATCCTAAATCTCCTATCCTAAAAAGAAAGAAGATCAAAAAGTATTTGCCGCGGATTCCCGCGGATGGACTTGTGGTTGCACTTTTTGTTTATAGTGGTTTAAAATAATGAAATAATGTTTTATACTATTTCAGTTGTTTAAATTGAATTTTACAAAATTCGACACTGAAAAGCTGTCAATAATGTTGCTGTGATCTGCAGTCTTCCCTGTAAACCCTTAAAAGTTGAAAAAGACACCTGAGAAGACACTCTCATCTCCAAACTTCCGTATCACACCAGTTTAAGAATGTGAAAAATACTTACAATAAAAGTATTATGAAAATGGGAATGTAGTACAACCATATGAATATAGATCATGCTCTTATAGCTAAAAAAACAAAATTCCCACCATAGAAAACTTAATTTGAACTGGCACATGTTTTTTATGGCAAATATCTGAGAGAATGCGAACATCATTTTTTTTGGTAATCGAGATCCCTGATGGAGGAGTCTTATGATGCAGTTTGATATTTATTACTTCGAACAATAGAATTGATCGCTTGTGGAATCATTTGGAATTATTTCGCTTTATTATTTATTTTATTAATATTTTTAGATATTTTGTAGAAGAGTTTGAAACAATGTAATAATATTTATTTTGAATATGCATGTTTTGAATTATATGAATAAGTATGGGAAGGACTGTATATGTGTATTGTAAATTCTTAATGTAGAAATTTGGGTGCTTGTCTGCAGTAACAAACCTAAATTATTTGAGAAAGTTTAAAATAGCTCTAACTTACCATGATAATGAACAAATAGCGTTACAAGATATTTTGAATTTTTTTAAAGCGTGACATATATTTAATAAGCATTTCCTTTAGCTTTAATTATGAAAGTTTTGAAGAGAAAGTATGTATATAGTGTTCTGAAAGAATGTCCTCAAAAATAATTCGACATAAAAATAATATACCTCGAAGGAAAGGTTTTTAATATATTAAATTACTCTGAACGGTAAAGAAGCAGATCCCGTATTTTAAATCTCAGCTTAAAACAAAGTCGATAGAGGCACATAAAAAGAAGAAGTCGTTTTAAAAAGCAAAAAGGAATGGTTTCAGGGATCTATTACTTTCATTTCACCTGAAAATTCAGAATTTATGTCTCCTGGTAGTCCACCCAAGCCATTTAAAGAAGCATGCGCTCGTACCAAAAAACGAAGGACACAGAAGTTAAGAACTGAAGTGCTAACCGAACATCTAACTTTTGCTGCTCAAATGGACCTCAAAGCTGGAAAAAATCGATGCTTCCAAAATTGTTAAAGACATTACTTCAAACCCAGGTCGTGCAACAGAATACAGAAAAAAATTTCATACTTTACAAAATAAAACAGAAAAGCTAACTCGAGCAGAGACTCTCTCAATTTTTGTGGAATACAAAATAATACGATCAGGTGCTAAGTAAATATATCTCTGCTACTCTTTAATACAAGAGAGTTATCCCAGCAAAAACAATTCTCAAGTTACATAAACTTCTATTGAAATTAATCTTCAAGATCTTGCTTGACCACACAGCTATACGACTTGCTGAATATTTGACGATGCGATATTATTAATACATCGAAATTATTTATAGACTGTTATTGACCTCCGACCCTTTTTTGTCTTATTCTAGACAAATGAGAAAAAGAAAGTACTTTAAACCTTTTTCTAAAAAAAGTCCCTAGAGACGCTTTTACCAGGACAAGTAGTGATAAGTGACGATTCTGAAGAAGAAGAAATTAGTAAAGAAGATGATATTAGTGAAGAAGAAAAATCTCAGGAATAATCTGATGAAAAAATTTGTTAATCTTATTTTATGATGCACTATTTAAAATGATGATACTTACAAATAGCATTGTTTTGCAACACTGATTAAAATATTTAATTTTAATGTGTGTAATTAATATTTACAATCATTTTATGGTCATAAACTATTATAACAGAGTTAAAATATATAAATGTAAAGCCCCCTGTACTCCCCGCGCACCCCCCACCGTCGGGAACTTTTAGTATGTCGTTTAGGACACTACCCCCAACAACTGTGCCAAATTTCAAAACTACTCCATTTTTTTCTTCTGGACTATATTACCTGTTACACAGCAACGCTTTGAAATCAGGGCATTCATTTCCCCCCGCCCCTCGGGCGTTGTCAGGAGGGTTCCGATCTAGACAACGCAACAGAAGAGTTTTTATAAAAGATGGCTAGTAGTCATAGTACAGTTATTACTAGTCTTCACGCCATAACTCTTACAATAGATGATACATAATAAAAGACTAATCTTTTTGATTGAATTATACTTATTTCAGCAAAACTTAATTAGCTTTCTGTTAAAAAAACATTATTTGTGGTTTACATTATATTTACTTAAATAAAAGAAAATCAAATTTGAATATTGTTACAAATTATAATATTCTACTAAGTTCATATGATATGTTGTATATTGAATGAACTTGGTCATTTTATAGATAATCCTTAGTTCCTACCAGAAACAATTATTACCTCCTACATTATATTTTATTGAATAATGTCGTAAAAATAGCTTATTATCCAGAAAGTATAACATCTTGAACTACTGGCCTAAAATTTGAAATATTCCAGCAAACATTCTCATAAATACAAAATTCTTGAGCACTTGTTTATAAGTTTTACCTCAATGTTACACCTCCAGTTGTATCATGTATGGGTTTTATTTCCATAAAATGTCAATGGAATCTTATCTGCAATATTACTACCTTGCAATTTCTTTTTCCATGGAATAATCCAAGCTATTATGTTTGGAAACAGCATATTACTTTTATATAAAAATAACCTTTATTCTTTATTTTTAATATCCGTTTTCATCACTTTAATATCCGTTGATTCTGTATATCTTCCGATGTGCAATAATTTAAATTTCGATCCTTTAGAAATTGTGAAACAAAATACCTCTTACAATGGAATTTTTGATAAAGTACTTCTTTATTCATCGGATTGCCCTTAAAAAACTTTTGTTATGAATGCTATCAAACGCTGCAATTTATTTTTGTTTAGCCATACTTATTTTTAAAGTATAAAGCCATATTGTCGATAAAATAATAAACTTTGCCATCAATTCGTTGAAATATATTACAAATTTTCTTCAAGCTCAGTTTATTGATCGAACAATATTTGTTTCGAAATATATCTCTTTTGGGAATATATTTAATGAAGCTTTGAACATATAGGATAAAAAGCTATTTCATATTTAAATGTCTGTGATTACCCTTTTTGCTTGCTTTTTCAAATTTAAATGTAAACATGTTTAAGAAAAGAAAAATACTTTCCAAGTAATTACATTTCTCACATTCACATCTAGAGAAAATCTACTAAATAGAAAAATATGTTTCAAATATTTCATTAAATTATCACATGGCAGATCCAATTTGCATTGAAATAATTGTTAAAAAGATTCTACAATACATATTATTTCTTTTATGCAAATAAAATAAATTCGAATTTCTCCTGAATTTATTTTATGTCAATGTAACGATACCTTTGTGTTCATCAGTTTTAATGCCCAGATTTATAAGGACATAATTTTAAATTGATCGAAAATATTTTGATTGTGTTCTATATATCCTCTCTTTTTCTTTTCTGTCAATGGCTAGGAATTTTAGACTCGGAATGAAAAACACTACAGCATAAAGGAAAATGTAAAGTCAAATAAATAAACATCCACTATTGGCTAAAAGTATTATAAGATTGGTACAATGCGAAAATTTTTGAGTTCATTTGAATTCAGTGGTTCAGAATCAATTGTGGAGAATCGTGGGAACTCACATTTTACAGTGAAGATTTTGTCACGAGAACATTTAGGGGACCGCCCACAAATTGATGAAGACGAAAAAAATTTGAGATCACCCCGTGTTACAGGAACCTGATAATGTTTTGAAACTTTCATCAATCATTTTGCTTCTTATGCACATTGCTTACATGTATTTTGATAAAGATATCATGAATATTCAGGAAGATACAAAGGTTTCTTTAAAACAGCACAATTTTGTTGCATGTGTTTTGCTTATAACATGCAGAGTTTTACACCAAATTTTGCGAAACTTACAGAATATTCGACAATATGTTAGAAACACATTATATGAAAATTTAAAGGAAATAAATACCCTGAATATTTGAGGAAATATGAGTTTTGGAGTAAATACATTTTGACTGCGAATGCGCGAAATTTAACGTGAATTTTCTTTCATAGCGTCGAATCCAGATATCTAAGGCAGCTTATAAAAAATCCCAGTTGAATACCTTTAAAATTTAGAAAGTTTAAGCATTGCAACAGGCAGAATTTCTGTTGTTCTCTAGAGAAACAAAATGATGAGGGGTTTTCCACAAATCTTTTTTTAACCTTTCAATTCTAATTATCCATTTAATTCATAAGTTCATATGGGTACTCGGGATATTCAAAATTCATAAAATTGAATATTGCTTTTTGAAGATTCAAGTTTTAAAAATATTGATTTGTTGAAAACCCCTCATCATTTTGTTTCTCTTAGAGAACAAAGAAATTCTGCTGGTTTCAATGCATACAACTTTCTAAATTTTAAAGGTATTCAAATGGAATTTTTATATAAGCTGCCTTATATATCTGGATGTGACATTGCGAAAGAAAATTTACGCTACGTTTCGCGCATGCGCAGCCAAAAAGTATTTACTACAAATACTCATATTTCCTCAAATTTGCAAGATATTTACTTTTATAATTTGTCTCAACTTATTTTCGAGTATACTGTAAGTATCGCAAAATTTCGCGTAAAAATATGCATGTTATAAGCAAAAAACATGCGAAAAATTTGTGTTATTTTAAAGAAACCTTTATATCTTCCCGAATGTTCATGATATTTTTATGAAAATACATGTAAGCAATGTGCATAAGAAGCAAAATAATTGATGAAAGTTTCAAAACATTATCAGGTTCCTGTAAAATGGGGTGAGACCAAATCTCTTTCGTCTTCATCAATTTGTGGACGATCCCCTAAGTGTTCTAGTGACAAAATCTTCACTGTCAAATGTAAGTTCATACGATTCTCCACAACTGTTTGTGAACCATTATATTTAAATTAACTTCAAATGTTTCATATTTTACCAATCTTGCAATACTTTTGTCTAGTGCCTTAGTACATCATGCGGTAAAATGATAACAGAAGGTATGTATGCTAAAAACGATGGCCGTTACAAGTTTTTTAAAATTCGAAAATCACATTTTTCAGTCTAGGTAAACCTAAAAGAAACTTGTCAGTGCAACCTATGTCTATTGTCAAAACAGCATCATATTTTAAAAAGGTTGTACCGAACTGAGCTTCTTGTAAGTGCAGTGGTGACTTCAGTGGGACTCTAGGTGTCTTTCTTGGTTGTAGGCTAAGGGGAGGAAAGGAAGACGGGAATTTGCTGAGATTTCAGATATTTATATTTAATCAAGATATGGGCAATCTCTTAAAATATTATAATACAATGCTCACGTTTAAGCTAGGTCTTGACAGTTGCAAGGCATTCAATGGAAAGATTTTCTTGTTTTACTGATTTCTTGTTGGAGAAAATTCCAACACTCGTTCCGACCGTTAGACCACCTTATTGTATGACATATTAGAGGCACATAGCTTTTAATTCCTTTCTTAAGGATGGTGATTTTTATGGCCTTGATGTACGGTATTGAAATGAAATTCGTGAGTATCTATCGCTGGTCCAATGTTACACGCAGTTCTGTTTGGAATATATTACATACGTTCTGCAAGAAAAATATTTTATGTCGTAAATTCAAAACAGATCTTAACCCTCTAAGTGTTTGAGCCTTATTTATCTGTTTTTCAAGTTCAATTCAGAAGCAAGAATTTCATGTTCATGCGCATAATTTCTTAAACTGCCAGGGATAAAATATTCTTAAGAGTTCAGATACTTGATTAGATGCAATGAAGATCTAATTATTCCTTTTAAAAGCTAATTTTTAAGATTTTAGAGCTATTAGATCAAAATAGATTAGCGCTTAAAGAGTTAAAGATAAAAATCTAATAACTTATTTTTTGTGGTATATTCCCTACATATAAAGAGACTGGTTTTGTTCACGTTGTTCTTATACGCAAATCTGAAATTACAAGTAACCGTGGTCTTTTTGCATGATTGGAAGATATCTTGTCTTTATGTCAACAGATTAAAAGAATTGCTATGTAATCAAGGCAAGCACTTCATAAATTTGATACACTGACACAAACGTTGCCTGACAACCTGACTACGGTTCAACGTTGCACTTCATTTGTCCGCGTATGGCTTGAAAGCAGCAAATTAATTCAGTTTAGGCAACTAACCAACAGCACGTACCTCAATTGCAAGACATAATGAAATAGGAAGCGGCTTCGTATCAGTGCTGTTTTCTTAGCAGATATTGTTGGAATGTATCAGAATGCTCAAATGCTCCATTACGACTCTATTTTTGTATTTAAATTGTAATAAAATAAAGAGAAATGACTAGTCAGTGTTTCCCAGACAAATTATTGTTCAAAGCTCTAAGAAGCTCGTCAATCACAAGGTCATTTATTTTTCATTGGTATATCCATCGAATCATTCGTATTGTCACAAACAGAAGAAGCAGAATTGCATGACAGTCGGTGTATCAAAAATTTCATTTGTAAAATAGGTATATCAGTACTTGTCATGTGGTTCACCGATTTGGTAGATTGAAAGAAGATCAGATTTATCCAGACAATACCAATCTTCCTTCTGACCCTGGATTCAATAATACTCATGCCGGGAACAGCAAATGACTCTCTGCTTTTTATCAGAATGTCCGTGGTCTTCGAACTAAAACTGTTGATGTTTTTAGTTCCGTTGCTTCTGAAGACTTTGATGTTATCTGTTTGACTGATACCTGGCTATGTAAGCAAATTGACTTATCTGATCTTTTTGATGATCGATACCTCGTTTTTCGCAAAGATCGTGTTCTTCCACCAGTTCTTGTAAACGTGGCGGTGGTGTAATTGTTGCTATCAAGAAAAACATATCTGCTTCTCAAATTCATGTTCCTCTGATTGATCTTGAGTGTATTTGGATCTCAGTCAAATTGGAATGTGGAAAATAGTTGCTTTTATGTGTTTTGTACCACCTGTTCTCTACCACCTGTTTCTGGTATTGACAGGTATACTAAGTTTTTTTATTGTTTTGATCGTTTTGGCTCTTTTGAGAATATTTTTATCTGTGGTGATTTTAACTTGTCTATTAACAATAATTTTAATGATTTTTATAGTCTGTGCCCGACTCTTAGGGAATTGTTAAACTGTATGCATCTTTTTAACATGAAACTGGTAAATAAGATTCAAAACTGTAACGGCAAATATCTTGACTTGATTTTATCTAATATTGTCTCATGTGATAATGCAATTCGACACAGTGAGCGCCCTCTGGTTATTGAGGATTTTCATCATCCTGCACTCTCAATTTTTATGCAATTTGTACCTGCACGTACCAATAAGAGTACTGCCCATGTTTTTAAATATGATTTTAAAAGAGCCGACTTTCCATCATTATGGTACTCGATCCGTGAGATCGATTGGAATTTTTTACTTACTTTTGGTGTCGTAAATGATGCAGTTTATAGTTTTTATAATTGTTTAGACGATGTATATGCCCGAACTGTTCGTTTAAAAAGAGCTATTACTAAGAAATTTCCTTTCTGGTATTCTTTTGAGACCAGAAGATTGTTGAGAAGGAAGGAAATAGTTCGTCGTTTACTTTTAAGACATAGAAATCCGGTTTTCATCGATGAATTTTGGTCTTTACGTACTAGTGTTAAGTTTGGTATTAAAAGGGATTATGCAATTATTTACATCTTATTGAGAAAGATTTAATTTCTGAACCAAAGAAGTTTTGGACCCATTTTAAAAAGGACAAAAATAATAACCATTTGCCTGACAAATTATACTATAACGATAAATGTTTTACCAACGGCATTGATATAGCTAATGCTTATGCTGATTACTTTTGTTCGGTATTTAAGCCTAGTTCTGAATATGACAGTAATGATGCCGTTGATTTCAACGGCTTCGGCGATTCCGTTGGGATTGACACTATCACCTATGATGATGTGGTTGTGGCTATTAAGGAGTTGAAATCTACTTCTACTATTGGTATTAATAATATTCCCCCTTTCATTATTAAGGGCTGTGCTGAGTTTCTGGTCTATCCCCTTCATGCGTTGTTTAACCTTTCTTTGAAAACAAATACATTTCCCCATGCCTGGAAGTTGACAAAAATCGTTCCGGTATTTAAAAAAAGTAATGCTGAAGATTGCAAAAATTATTGACCGATTGCAATTCTGAGTCCTCTATCAAAGATTTTTGAAATTATAATACATAAAAAGCTTGTCCCCCAGGTTAAAAATGTAATTTCTTCTGCTCAACATGGATTCATGACTAAACGTTCTACTTCAACTAATTTATTGTGCTTAACTGACAAAATTATATCTGCCTTTGAAGACAATTGTCAACTAGATATTATTTACACTGATTTCTCAAAGGCATTCGATTCAATCGACTTTGGTATTCTTATGAGGAAATTGAGAATTATCGGTTTTCATGTCAATCTTGCTCAATGGCTTTTCTCGTATTTGAGTAATCGGACTCTATATGTCTATTTTAATAATGTTGTTTCTGATGCATTTTCAAACACATCTGGAGTTCCTCAGGGTTCAAATCTTGGCCCTTTGCTTTTTATTTTGTTTATAAATGATCTTTGTGGTGAATTTGGTTTTTCTGGGTGTCTCTTGTTTGCCGACGATCTGAAATTTTTCAGACAAATACGATCCAGTGCTGATGCTGCTCTTTTACAGAACGACCTTGATAACTTATATCAGTGGTGCATCGTTAATAAATTACTCCTTAATGTTGAAAAGTGTAGCATCCTTAGTTTTACTAGAAAATCACAGCTTATTTTTTACTCTTACCAAATCAATGATATTTTACTACGCCGATCCAAGTCACTTACTGACCTTGGTGTTACTTTTGACACTAGACTCGATTTTATCCAACATATTAATAATATTGTCTCTAAGGCCTACATTAAACTTGGTTTTATCAAACGTAATGCCAGGCATTTCTCCGATGTACTTGCTTTGAAGGTTTTATTTTTCACTATTGTCCGCTCGGGTCTTGAGTACTGTTGTCTTGTCTGGGACCCTTACAATAAAAATAAAATTAAAATTATTGAACAAGTACAAACTAGGTTTTTGCGTTACTTATTTTACCGAACAAATCACTATAATCCACAAGACTTATCCTCATCTCATTTATGTAGCATCTTTGGCATTCACAGTTTGAAGGTCCGACGTGATCTTTCTTGTCATTTATTTTATCATAAGATAATTAATGATGCCATTGATTGCAGTGACATATTGAGCCGTATCACTTTTTCTGTGCCGACTAGAAGTCTGAGGAAGAGTTGCTTATTTGTAAATGTATTTACCAGGTTTAATTACAAACGTAATTTTTCTATTTATAAATTTTACAAGATTTTTAACAGGTACTCTGATGATCTTGATGTGTTTAATATGTCTTACGGTGTTTTTTAGACTGAATGTTTGCGGCTTTTGTGTTTTTGAAGTGTTTTTGTTTTGTGTGATTTTTATAATCGTGCTGTGTTTTTAGTGTTTTCTGTGTCTATCTGTTGTTTTTATTAATCTATGTTTTACGGCTATTTTAGTGTTTGTTTCTGTATCATGCACTCTGTAATTGGAGTTTATTCTGTAATGTGCATTTTCTAAATAAAATAAATAAATAAATAAATTCTTCAACAAGCTAGAAATACAAATTTTTGTCTTGAATTTTCACACTCTGTTTAATGATATGTTTAATATGTTTTAATTTTACAGATATGTACGTCAATAAGAGTTTGTTCTCACAATTGGGAAATTTAGTTAATTGAAAAAACAATTTTCACATTAACTAAATTTTTGCTTCATTTACTTTTAAAGTTATTCAAGGATCAATCTTATTATCTTGATAATCCAACATTTATACTATCATTTGCTTTCTAATTTTTTTATTTCTTCGGAAGGCCAAAGTTAATACAAGTAACTTCTTAACATTAGCATTCCATTTTCATTTTTCAAAAAATTTAGAGATTATTAGAGGTTATACGTTCTGATATTTTGATTGCCACGCCAAGATTTATCGGATCCACTCAACTTAATTTTTTTCCTGACTCTGCAATATTTTTAAGATTAAAGAGGCTGAATATTATCCAGCATTTTTTACAAAAGCTTTTCTAGTAAAATAAGTATCTATTTATAAGTATGCCTTTCCTTTACTACTGAATATGCCCGAAGCATTGCCACAACGTCGAAATAAATAATGTCTTAAAACACAGTGTTCTTCTAACTAAATTAGTGTATTGCTTCTGTTTCATCCTTTTTTTATACAAAAAGTAAAAGGACAGAAAAAAGACGTTCACAACGAGTCACAAATATCCGTCAAAAATGAGGCAACTCCCACAAATTGCTAATAGCAGAGCAGTTAAGGGTCCGTCTTTTAACAATTGAGCTAGAAACGGGGCCATTGAATTAATTTCGTTCTTATTAATATTCATTAGTTTAATAAAGATTTGCAAATTTTATCGACCAGTTTGCTTAATACTGAAACTCTCATCTAAATATGCTTCAAATGTAATAGGTTTAGCGAATATCCTGTAATCTTTCAAGTGATTCTAGTTATAGTATCTTAGTGAATTTCCTTCACCAAATGATTCTCCAACCTTATATTATTTCTTGTATTGCAAATCATAGATGATAATTCTCTTCTAGAAGTAGAGATCGTAATTCAGCTTTTCAATCTTTAATTTCCAATGGTAAATTACTTTTTCTCAGTTTCTTCTACATGATCTACAATACATTCAAATGCATACAAATTTCGGGATGTAATGATGTATGTTATTTCTTGTATTGCAAATCACATATGATAATTCTCTTCTAAAAGTAAGGAACGTAATTCCGTAATTTATTTTTAATTTCAAATTATAGATTACTTTTTCTCAGTTTCTTCTGCGTGATCTACAGTACATTCAAATGCATACAAATTTCGAAATGTAAATATGATGTAAATGTTTCTTTCGTGTCCGTTTAGAATTAAATGTGCATCTTTTATCAACCAGAGCACAGATTTTGCCTTTCTTTTTCCCCGTCTTCTCATTCAACGAATACTTAACCACTTTCAACTTTACGTAAAAGTTACTTCATGTCAATTTTCTTCATCTTCTTCTTCTTTCTAATCCTTCTTATCTTAACCAGATCAGATCCATTAGGTCGTTCGCCTTCATCATTTCCAACACGAAATCCGGTCGCTTGAGCAAGCCATCATACACCAAGGCAACACAGTTAAGTAGATGTTGCGGAGTGGCCTCAATCATGTTACACTTTGTGCAGATATTGAACTTCTTATCACTATGAGACAATCTGAGGGTTTTTAAGTGACCGGAAGCTAAGCCATCCAAAGCTGTTTGGTCTTTCCTATCCCCCTTAAAATGTATAGTAGCACCGGGGCCTTCACTACGATACCATGAATGAGCTGGTGGATGCCTCCAAGAAATGTTAACAAAGGCCTTTCTTCTTTAGTATAACTCAAGAGTTCTACATTGGCCTGAGGCATGGTAATACCCTCTTTAGCAACACCATCAGCAATATCGTTATATTTTAAATTTACATGTGATGGTATCCATTGTAGATGAAGAACACAAGAATTGCACAGGGTTTTGAGTTTGTTAAAGATATCCATTCCTCTCCGGTCGCTAACATCTCTCCAATTATCAAGATATTGGACACCACTTCGGGCGTCCGAGAAAATCTATATCTCACCGAATAATTGATGTTCCAAAACAAAGTCTAAATCCATATCAATGGCGATCATTTCGGAGCGGAAAACTGAGCAGTAGTCAGAATTTCTTCGTTTAAGAGAAGCTTCCCCCCGATCATGCTTAACAAAAACCCCACGACCTGTATGCCCAATTTTCTTCTTTATTTCAACACAATGCTCTTCGATTAGCATAGACACGCACTATCACAGATGAAGAAAGCGTGGAAAAACTATTATCAGATTCGGCTTTTCAACAATATTTGTTTACTTCAATAAGCAGATATAGTGGATCAATCTGAACAAAAAGTTTATACGCAGGTCATTTACAAAGTCAGAGCAAGAATTCCATTGAAATGAGTATGTCTGTGCTTTTCGAACTCTCAGAACAACACTCAGTTTTGGCTATTTTGCGTTTTTTAAAAACAATTTCATAAACCGATTGATTTCGTGATTTTGAAGCTTATTGCGGTAGTATGTTAATAATTGCCTTCAATCATGAAGACACCACAACCTTAATGCTTCACTGTCTGGATGGCTTTGACATGTGGATCCACTTTCAACATCTATATTATAAGCACTAGCTGTTACCCGCGACTTAGTCCGCGAAGAATTTGAATTATTCTTTTCTTTAATTCACGAATGTAAATGTTTTGTTGCATTTTGAAAGGGGAAAGTAAAAGTTCTGACGGTTGATAGTACTTAATTGGACGGCTGACAGGGGTGTACTGTACATGTATGCTGATATAGTTATGTAAATTGTTTATCTATGCTAATATACTTTTGTATACCACGTTATTTGCACAGATGTAGAGGTTGTGTGGGCTGGACACACGTGAACACTCCAGATATAGCGCCCATGCGAAAAATATGACTTTTCCAAATGTATGCCTGCCACTTTCAGCGTCTGGCCCTGAGCCTGGCAAATGCTATTTTTAAAGGGATTTGTTACCTTTTGAACTGAGATGATAAATCCTTCGGTATTATCAGAAGGCGTGGAATTGAAACACTCTCTCTTCTCCCTATATCAGTCATAACAGTAGCTTTCACGACGTTTGGCCATAGGTGTGTAATTTGTAACCGTGTGCTATTACGCAGTCTCGGTATATCAAGGTGTTACGTATTAGTAATACTGGCACACCGACATTCAATCTCGGCTTGTCGGAAGGTGCCCCTGACAATTCTAAGATGTTGAAGAGCTCTACAGGATATGATGTTCCTTGTTAATGCCCATTACCGTATATCCAGATGCATATTCTGTAATATCTCATTGTGAAAATTAAACAAAACATAGAGAATTTAATTCACTATAACGTCATTGGATCACTGTGTAACCGTATTAAAAGATGTAAATGCTACGACAGCAGGAAACCGGAAGTGTAAAGTCTCCTTTGTTGTTTATGGTCAAAGAAAGCAATATTTTCTTATATTATTTTTAACACTGGCAAAAGCCCGCGCGCGAAACAGTAATTTGGCTACAATTTATTTCTATAAGAATAAAAAGCATTGTTAGAAATTACGTTACAAAAATATTTTTAAACCTTAATAACAATCAGAACAAACATTTCATCTCAATGCAATTAATAGCATTAAAAAGATCATTTTCTGGTCTTTAAAATGGCATAAAAATAATTGTTGTCTAATAAATATTTCAGAAGTTATTGGCAAAAAACGTCTAAGCATTAAGCTTAAAAGCAGCTAATTTTCGTTATTTAATTAAATATCTTGGAACTAATTCACTCTGAAAGTTGAAAATAGCACCTTTGACGTAGAAATATGCTCTAGAATGTCTTGTGTAAATTTTATTTCGCTACCTGTTCACCTTTTAGGAGGAGTTCTTGTGACCGACCGACCGACAGACAAATACATGTAATTTCTGCTTTATTTTATAGATATTTATAAAGATAAGCAAAATTTTCAGAAATAAAAGTGAATTAGTTAAAAGTCTAATCGTTGCCTAGCAACGGAGTAACTATAAATTTGCGTTATTTCCAAATCGTCTGCATGTAATTAAAGTTATTAAAATTTAAAAAAATAATAAAAATTGAAGGAAAAATGTCACAGAAAATAAATTGGTATCATTGAAAAGGTACAATTTTGAACTTTAAGATGGTATAAAAATAATTTTTATGAGACAATTTGTTCCGAAGTTACGGCGGAAAAAAGGATCACGTGATAGTTGATTTTAAAAATAATTTATTCCACATGTTTTCGCATTCCAGAAGGATCACGTGACAGTTGATTGAAAAATAAAATAATCTTTATCGCGAATCGCGGAGTAAATGGGATTTCTTTGTTAATTATTTAATTTTTATCTGTAGTCAAAAATAATTCATTTAACGTGATTTCACCTACCCTATGTCCGTTCCTGGGTTTCAAGCTACAACTCTGCCAATTTTCATCCAAATCGGTTTGGTAGTTTTGCCGTGAAAGCGTAACAAACAGATAGACAGACAGAAAGACAGACACACTTTCACATTTATTATATTATTAAGGATTCAAACATCACTTGTTGACTTCTATGAATTCGAAGGTCATTAGTATAACTAGGATGAGTAATATGTCGGGGATGACCTTTTGTGAAATGACTCAGAGGGTGGACGAATAAATAAGTGAATTACAGGAAATGATTGTACAGTTTTCTTCAATATTTTTGGGACTTGTGCATCATATTAAATTAAATAAATCGACAGCCTTCACTTTTTTTTGCAATTTGCTCCTTCTGAAATTTCTTCATCGCAAAGCAAACTTCGTTTTGTTGAATGTATTGTTGTGCGCTTATACATATTATTAAATATCATCTTACGCCAAGGTTTTTAAGAAATTCTCTAGAATATCAATGTATTCATTAAAAACATGTGGAAGTTTGGAGAGGGACGTTCCAGCTCAGATGTCCTCTACGTCATCTGACAGCGGTACAAAATTCCAAGGCTCGTCGCCAAATAGCCCTCATGTTGCTTCAAAACGAGAAGTTAATTTAACTAAACTAAACCAAGCTTCATCCCTATATCTGAGAAAAAAACCACCATTTTTGGAATTATGTGTACCTGTCTCTCCGTATCTATGCCAGCAGTATAACTCAAAAACATTACGAGCTAGATGATTATAATTTAACAAGTGGTCTCTGCACCAAAATCTATATCAAGTTCTGGACTTGTAAATTGTCTGTCAATCCGTGTGTATGAGAACACAATAATTCAAAACAGCAACGAACTAGAAGGTTGAAAAAAGGTCTTTACACTAATACTATTGATCTCTTTCAAATTCTGGATCAAATCGATCAACAAAGAAGAGGTACTGTTCCAAAATTCACACTTAATTCTTTTCACTTTGATAAACACAAAACGGGTCACATTGTGGAAATAATCGAGGAAGTGAATATGAAAACCTTTCTGTTTATTATGAATAACTAAAGATAATTGTGATACTCAGTTTTATGAAGTTCATTGTTTGAAATATTCCATAAACGGGGAATTAGTTTTGCGTACAGTGTAAAGAAAATAAAATAAAAGGCTCATAAAGAAAGCACGGTCTTATCTTCCTTTTCAGACCAAATTCATCTTTTTTTCACATTGGTTTACACTGCTCTCATTTGTTTCACAGGTTTGTTATGTACAGTGTTCAATTAAAACTTGTGGTTTGACTTGTTATAAACTTATTTTATTTTATCTTTTTAGCTTATACACTTCTTTTACGTAACCCTAGTTAAATTAACTTGAAGCAGCTTGGAGAAAGTTTTCCTGTTAAGCATCGAAGCCAGCAACTTTACTTTGAAATCATTTTAAATTTCTGCGCCTCTTTTATGCAAAATAACTGACGCCAAAAATATCAAAATTATCAGAATCTTATGAATCATTACAATAACCGAATTTTCGGCCTTAAATGAACCATACAATGCTTCTTTTTGAATCGAACTATGCCTCGAAATTTATTGCAAATTAGAATAACTTAAGAGAAGCAACGCAAAGTGCATGTGCAAGAAAGAACATCTAATCAAAAAATCACTTCACTTTAAAATGAAGGCAATTTATTCAGTTGCTTATGTATCAAGTTTAAGTTTTTCTTTGGTTTTCATTTTTAATGAGGCAAGCCTTACAAACTACGTAATGACACTAATTATACTCTTGAGATTGTATACTGCTTCAGATTTGGCTGTTTCTCACTAGTTGTTCTTACTGGTAATGTTTCTTGCTGATAGGTCCTAATTTCGGTTTTTTCCGAAAACGGATGCTGAGTTATTTGTAAGTCATTAAACCAAAATTTTGTGCTTCTGAATTACTTATTACATCGAAAGTTGATAAGATGCTTTTGTATAAGTCATTTAAATAGTATATTAGTCTGAGATGTAGTTGCCGGCCCCCATGATTTGGTGATTCTTAAAAGTTAATACAGAAATAATATGAACAAAAGAAAGAAACTTGTTGAAATATTTAAGGCAATCATGCTTTTATAGCAATTAACATATCGTCAAAATCATCCATTCATGTGACTTTCACATCACGTAAAAAAATTAATCGTATCATTAAAGTACAGTTTAGTTTAGTTATATTAACACCCCGTTTTGAAGTGACGGGTTTTTTGGGGTGGACCTCGTAATTTCGAACCGTGGTCAGATGAAAAGCACGGCACTTGAGTTGGCAACCCCTCGACATGCTTCCACACCACACCACCGGAAGACGTTCGACCCACGACTCAGATTTAACGTTCACCAGGCCCACATTAAACTACAGAACAGTTTAAGAATAAAAGTTTCCGTTCAAGAAGTGCAAAGTCGTTAGCTCCAGTCATTTTACATCAAAAGAAACATATAATCAGAGGACAGTTGAATCCAGCGAATCCTGTTACCTTATGAGGCATTTTGCATTCTTTCCCTGGCTATCGTAACCAAACATTTTGAACATTTCCACTTTGTCATTCTTCTCTAAGAATCGAACTAAAAGCTTCAGTCTAACATTAAAACTCGTTAGGTTACAGTTTCTACCTTGTCTCTTTCTAAAGTCTGTTAACTAAAATTCTACCGACTTGAGCATAAAATATTTTCAAGGGAGATCAAAGAACACATTTGAGCAAATTTGTCAGTAAAGTTTAGTTTGATTTTATTTCGTTTTATATACTAGTGATATTCAGCAATGCTTATTTCTTAGTTTTTCCTTAATAACCTAAGCAAATCAACCTTAAGTTATTAATAAATTAAAGATTGCGAACATTTAAATTTAATATTTTGAGTATGAACTTTGTTTCTATTAAAATATTTTAAAGATTTAGCAAGACACATCTCCATGTTTCGTATCCTTTTAGAATAGAAGCATCAAAACTATTTAAGAATTTTCTAAAACTTTCCAAACACTTCCAACCAGGTTAACTTCTTTCTTATACTAGCGAACCCTTAATCAAGTGAATTGCGTGTATAGTTACTGAAAGTAGCTTCCTTAGAGTAGTTATAAAAATGTTGTGAGGCAAATTATGAGTACTTAGTATTGCCGCAAACGAGAATTGTGGAAACCTTAATACTTTTAGACTTTACAGTGTTAATCTGGCAACAAAACACAATAAAAGCTGGATTAAAAGTTTTCCTTACAAGTTCCTTTTTCTTTCTGTAAACCTCGTAATAAATTCTTTATTTTTAAAGTTAATTCTCACACAATTTTTATTCATTTAAAAAACTTGAGCATTCCGAGTAAAAGAAATTTCAAAAGACCTTTAACCTTTGGCACCATTATGTAAATTTTAAAACTTGTTAAATGTTTTTAAAAGGCTGTGTTTTTGTTCAATTGTTCCTTAATGAGTAAATCTTTTATCTTCTTCTTTAAATGCTTCAATTGAGAAAAAGGTACAGATAACCTTAATATAACGGAATTCTTACTTTGAATTGCAAGAACCTATGTTTTTTATCCAGCACCACAAAGATATACGAATTAATGGCTTATAGTAATTTGAGGGACGAATTATTTTTAAAAATTGGTTTTCTGTTTGACAAATGAGAAGATATAAAATAATGCCGTTTTAATGAATTTTAGGTCTAAATTTCAATTGCGATAACAAGCGCTTAATACTCAGGAGAAGAAAGAGATTTATTTTTATAATTTCTTAATTCACGAAAGTTTTATGCAAATATCGCAGTACGTCCATACCTGAGTTAGGGCCGAGTTTAGTTGTATTTACGTCCCGTTTTGAAGCAACATGAGGGCTATTTTAGGACGAACCTTGTAATTTTGAATAGTAGTCAGATGACGAATGCGGCTTTTGAGCTGGAGCCCCCACTCCTGGCTTCCACACTACACCGGCGCGGAGGGAGGACGCTTGCCCCGCTACTCGGATTCAGCGTGCACAGGGCCCACATGCACAGTAGATCTTTGTAGGAGCCGGGTTTCGTGCCTGGAACCCTCCGACCCCTAAGCCGAGACCTTGCCACTAAGCCACCTTGGCACCGAATTAAGGTCTTACCAATGTTTCTAATTCGTTTAGCGTTTAAAAAATTAACAGAAATCATGCTGATTCAAGTATTTGCCTCCAACCAACCTAAAGCGAACTTTGTTTACAGCTTTTCTATGTAAAAACTGCTCAAACTAGCTTATTCTACTCGATGCGCGTAGACCTACATGGAGTGTGTTTGTAATCATACTTTTCTGACATCCAAATAAAATTATTGTTTTCAAAGATCAAGAGATATTTATATTAATACAGACAGTGAACAAGCAGATATGAGAAGCAAAGAATGCCATTTATATCTGTCTAAATTTATTTAATGAAAAATTTCTCAAGTGTTTGTAATGTAAATATTTAGCCATTACTTAGACAGTATAGTTATGCATAAATTGATTGCTATATAGAACAATACCACTAGTAGAAATTCAAAAAACATTCATAAACTAATGAAGTAACATTATCTTGAATAATTAAAAGAAAGTTTGCAATTAAAAGCTTATTAAATATTTCAAAAAAAATCACGGATTAAAATAAATTATCTAAGGTAAAGAACAATAAAAAATAGCATTGACTTTGAATAGATTACCGAGCATATATGAACAATTATGAATTTAACATAAACGATTCATTTATCCCTTTCAATTATAAAGCTTTAAAGAAAGAAATGTTTCATTTAAGATCAATAACGCAAAAAAACGATCATCGTTAAAAGCTATTTTTGAGCCTCTTTTTCAGCAGCATTAAAATATGTGAAAAAAGGCATTACGTCATATCGACATACTAATCGTATTTTATTTTCGGTTAAATTGGTCTTTTACGATAACATTTAAATATTTTAGAACCAAGTTTTCAATTATGTACTAGGCATCTTTATAGTGAGACTTCACTGTTTTTAATTTGAGTTTGCAGAAAAGGTAGATTTCGTAACATTGGCCGAAGAGTTACTATCCGGCAGCCGTAAGTTTTAATAACATGATAATTAAAATTTATTAGCCTATTTAACAACTGCTATAAAATGTGAAAGCTGTTTTTTTAATTTCATTGAAAACTTTTTTATGTGTTTAGAACGGTCCTACCTACTACGCTTCATAACAAATTTTCGAAAGCTAGTGGGCTTCATCTTAATTCGATTTTTTCCCGCGCATTTTTAATTATTTCACTTTTAGTAAGGTGAACGTGATATCGCTGAAGATTAACTTCGTCAACTTGCTGATGACAAAGGAGGCTTATCTCTGTATAAATTTCGAAACATTATCTTTTAGTGATAAACTGGTATGGTACTTTTCTTTAAATTTTATGAAATGTTAATATACTAATGAGGAAGGTAATGTACAAATGTTGATCTGTGAGAGCTAAATCAGTGTCTTTTTTTGTCAAAATTCTCTATTTTCCTTTATTCGAATGTCATATAGTGTTAACATGCTGCAAAAGTAAATTAACATTTTATTCATGAAAGGTGAATCGTCAGTTTTCTATTTAATTATTAATTTATTTATTCACTTTTTTATTTTTAAAATTTTCCATTTTTCGAATTTTATATGATGTTAATAAACTGCAGAGGCAAGTCACATCATTCAAATAATGGTTCGTGAAATAAATTGCCGATTTTATTATTTTCTGTTGTCAAAATTCTTCATTTTCCATTTTACAGAATTCTTTAAAAAGTGACATCTCGCGACATTCTTTGCGGAGAAAATAAATTTTATGACTTCATTTTCGTCTGAAAGTCACTACCCTAATTTCGTAATATAAAAATATTTGGGTCGCTGTTCCCAAAATTTTAAAACACTTACAATGATTATGTATCATTTAATGATAAATTATGAAGAGTTCATTTCAATATAGTTATTCTGTTAGATTTCGTGAAATGTTTGAGGTAAAGTTGATATTCTAAATTCTTTTTACTGTTATTACTGAAGAATCTGAAGACGATACAGTATTTTCAATGATACGAAAATTGTTCTGAATGGCCCCTCTTGAGGTCACAATCCACAGCTAAAGTAGCCACTATATATAATAAATATACTTTTTACAAACTATGATTTTTAAGGTAAGTCCTATGCTTTATTCTTTATGCTGTCGAAATTCTCCATTTTTTCTGTGCATTCTGAATTTTTCCTAGAAATCCATCCTATTGCTCATCGCTAGAATCACCAGAAATTTAATCCTGTGTAAGAATAAGATTAAGACGATTTATTCTAACATATTGATATACTATATCATCTTGAGCAAATTTTTCTCTATCAGCTATTCTTCGATAACTATTCAAATCAGAAGCATTATTAAGGACTGCATTAGTTTCTAAAAATGCCTGCGCCATTGTTCTATAAGCATCGGTAATGTAAGGTGAAACAGGAAACGTTTCTTATTTCATGTAATATCTAGCTGTAGCTAATGAAGATTTTGAAAAGAACTCCAAAGATTGGTTTTCAAGACACATTTATTACTGTTACTGTTTTCCCCACAAGATGTTAATCGAAACTATGCTTAATAAAACCCCATTCCTAAGAAAATATTGGAGAAAGGACAATTTACTGAGAAAACTTGAAGGAAGTCTTGAAAGTTGAAACATTTTGATAGAACCGTTCCTCACACAAGCATTTTTGATAGTCAATGCTTACTGATAAATTCACTTTTACTTGATTTCCTCAACTCATTTCTAGTGGCAATATTCCGCGTTTAAAGTAAGATTTTTCTATTATTTTCTTATGTATCCCATATTTGAATTTATCCAGCTTTAATTTGTGTAAGTTTATAATGAAAACTATCGCATAAAATAATGAATGTATTTTTGTATCTTGCCTTTGTCGGGTATATACTTCATAAGAATTAACTTTTTATTTCAGATGTTTTTTCACTTGTAAACTCTGAACATCAGATACTGTTCAAGCGATGTGTTATATATAACAACATTTAATCTAAAGACTATTAGAAATTAGTAAACAAATTATCTTCTTTACTTCCTCAATGGGAAGGGAAGTGCCTTAGAATGACTTCTCTGTTCATATGTAGTCTCGAATTTAAGTATTTATGCAGGGTGTTTCAAAACTCAACGTGCGAGATATGAAAGAAGACAAAAAATACTCATATGCATGACTGGAAACGTTAGCATAGGAGATAGAGGAGACAGAAGGACAAAGTGATACCGCAGTAGTATCATGAAATCCATTACAAAAGGTGGTGATTCTATAAGGAATCTTTTTCTCTTAACTTTTAATAAACAAAAATGAACTAATTTTTTTTCTAATATTTCTGAAAAGCTAATTTTACCCCCTTTCAGTATATAATGATAGTTGTTATAGAAAATATTTTCGAAATAGTTCTTTTCAACTATAATTTTTTTAACGTTTATTCTTAACAAAAATAAGAATTTTTTTTGAAGGCTTAAAGCTAATGCTATTTTTATGGCTTCTTAAAAAAACCATCTAAATATTATTTGGGGAAGTATAATATTTAGTTTTACTGTTTCATCTGAGAAAAATTTATTTTTATGATAAAAACTTTTGAGACGTGAAAGTAGTTCGGCAGTGTTTTTTATATGTTTTTGTATAGTTGAGCACTAATTGAAGTTTTTAATATGAAAAGACACATATGTGCCATTGAAAAATTCTTAATTAGTATTTTTTATAACTATAGTTTTAAGAAAATCAGCTAGAAAACGAAATTCTTTAAGAATTTCTTTATTAATGATATTATTCGAAACAACATTTTTATATAGTTCCGTTCGTGTATTAGCGGGTACAAACCATGTAGACAGGGCCGTACCGAGGTGATCCTGCGCCCTTGGCGGAACTGGCAAAGATGCGCCCCCCCCCCTTACGTGACGCATTTTCGTTATATAATTTTTCATCCCTTACCCGGAAAAAACTACACTCCTGAAAATACTTTTATACACAAATTTAGGATATTTTATGATTTATTAAATAGGTTTAATAAAAATTATGTATTCTTAAAAAATACTTTAATGAACTATATTCACGAAAAATACCATACACAACAAAATAAATGTATCATCAAATAAATTACAAATTGCACAAATTTTATTAATATCAAATGACTTTTTCTAGATCAGAGGTTCGCAACCTGTGGTACGCGTATCCCTGGGGGTACGCTAGGGACAAGTTAGGAGTACTCAAAAGGGATTTTGGTAATGGCGGAAAACACAAAATATAAGAAAATTCTAGAATTTCGTTTCATCAGGTTTGATTGAAAAATGAAAATCTTACGAGTTCGAAAGCCTATTTACGGAATAAGAAAAATGAGAAGGTAGGTTAATATCTAGTAATTGAGTAATTGTTAGTTTTCGTCATGACCAGCCGCCATGACTTCATCGGGCACTATGGTCCTCGCATAATAGCCCCCATTACGAGCGGCACATGGGAAGACTCCCCATTTTACCGGGGTACGACCCGTCATCGGAGATGGGCCCTAAGAGCCACACCACCATTACTGTATCCACCAAGGGAGCGAGAACCTGCTTACTTATCCGGCAGCTTCTCATCCGTGAAGTTCACCATGCTGGGATCATGTGATTAAATATGCGATTATATAAAAATAAGAAAATTAGTGATAATGTGATTAAATAAGGAAATTAATTTGTCATTTTAAAATTGAAAAGTATTGTTGCAAATCATACATTTTTTAAATTTCTTTAAATTAAAGAAAAAAATTGTGCAGTTATTAAATTTGTATCATTAAAAAGATATTTTTTTGAGTTTTAAAAATGACGTAAAAATTATCTTTATTTAGATGATATTTTTGAAAAATACGGCGAAAAGACAGCAAAATCTTGCCTACTTATTTATCAACTGAAATTTTAATCATCTTTTGAGCTTTGAAAAGTTGATAGTGATTCTACTCTTGTTTTGAAGAGCACATGCATCAAATTTCATCAATACCAAGCAAAAATGTCGATTTTTTAAAAAGACAAATAACATTCATCTTTGTATATATTATTGGAAAGTAAAATTTTATGGTTAAATCAGTTACAATTATCAAGACAAGAAAAATCAAGGAGATCATGAATTTGGTGTAGAGTAGTTGCATTAGCTTTTTTATGCAATAAACTCTAACACGAAATACTATAAAGTTAATTTTATATTTTGCTTGTAATCATGCTTCTGCATGAATATTTTTATTACTAATAAAAGCGCATGTATGCATAGGTGACTGTCTGCTGGCTTTCTACAAAACAGACCGTTGAGCCTAGAGTTGCCAAATTTGGTACAAACCTACTATGAAGGGTGGCAAAGTACACCTCAGTGAGTTTTTTAAAACTTTAATTAATTAAAACTTAAGAAAGATTTTTTTTTTTGGGAGGGGGGTTCAGCGATAATAACCGGAAATATTAACATTTAAAAATAATTTCTGCACCATCTTATATTTCAAAAAAAGTTATCTTTCAAATGATAACAGTCTAGTTGTGGTGTAATTTTTTCTTAAATTTGACAATTTTTTTAAAAAATATTTTTATTTATAATTTACAACAACGCTGGATTGAAAGTCAAACCAATTTCACTTATTCATCAAATCTTTAATTTAATATTTCTCTTAATGTTTAATTTAATGTTTCTCTTATGTTAAGAAACGTGATTAAAAATTAATTTTGATTATTACAATATAAAACCTTCTTTTGTTGTAGTGAAATGCTGCCATTTTCGTTGCATTAACAGTTTTTTTAGTCATTTTTTTGGTAATTCTTTGCTACTTGAAATACATTTACTTTTTTAATAGATTTAATATATTATTTTGATAGATTTACTTTTTAGCTATGATCTAAAATTCATTTTCTCACTTAGGGCGGATAATCTTCATTGGAATCCATAACATCTATTTATTTGTAATAATTAGGTAAAGCATTCAAGTTATAGTCAGATAAATAAGGTGTAATAAATGTAATTCAAATCTAAATTATGCATGATCGAAATAAAAATTAATTTTCATTGAATTTAATGATATCGAAATAAAAATTAATTTTAATTGAATTTAATGATATCGAGATAAAAATTAATTTTCATTGAATTTAATGATATTAAAGAGCCATTCTGCCTAAGACTTTTTTTAACAATTGAATGTAAAAATCAAAGTCATTAATTTTATTATATGCAAAACATATTGCCTTAAAATTTAGTTCAAATTAGTTCGCGAAAAATTAAATAAGTTGAATTTTTAGAAATTGATTGGCAATAATAATTTATAATTAATAAAATGGGCGAATCAGCTGGCAGTAGGAGGCGGATAGTATTTAATGCAACAAAAGCAATTTAAAATACAGAAATAATTTGAGCTCACCGCTTTAAAACTAATTTATCTCCTTAGAAAAGAATGAAAATGTCCAAGTATTTCTTTATGCGCCCACTCTCTGATGAAACAAAAACAGAAATGCAACATTTCCTTAGTATTACTTGCTACTAAAGAAACGCCAAAGGACCACTCGTCCAATAAGGACGAGGCCCCTTTATCCTTCCTACAATATAGTAAACAATATAAAATAAGACCTCCCCACCCTGAAACACAAAACTCGTTTTAAAAAAAGCGTTTTTCCTTTGATCTTTTAATAGTCAAATTAGGCGAATTTTTTGCCTTCCCTCCCCTTTTATCAGCGTCTTAGAGGTTCAAAGAAGAATTTTAAGGCAGGCGAGTTCCTTTGTCCATCTATTTTACGACTTTAAATTGAGATTCAAAAAAGAAGAAAAAGCATGTTGTTTTGCCATCTCTAGGTAAGAACCACACCCATGGTCAAAGAAGGACCCTTTTCGTCTTGCTGGAGGGACCCTTTTTTCCTGCGTCAGTAAGAAACTCGAAGTTCCAAGAAAAGGCACAGGCCCTTTCTCTCTCTTTCTGAACCAGACAAGCTTGCAACTTGACCACTGTACAAAACAAATAGCCACTCCCGTAATGCTTAATGAGGCACTGAAGACTTATTCTCAAATTTTGCACCTCGTTCTGCCTGAGCCATTGGCGGGGGCCAATCTCTCCACCCCCTTGATACGGCCCTGCATGTAGAACCCTGATGTAAATTTTCTTCGCTTATTTAGTTTAAAATAAATTTTGCTGCAATTTTTGCACGTAAATAAACTGTGGGACTTGTTTATGGCTGTCAATACAAATTAAAAGGTAAATTTTTCATAGAAGTTTAATATTATGTAACAAATTAATATAGGGTGTTCACTCTCATCGTGTCCCAACAACTAACTTATAAAACGTTAGAGAGAAGGATATATTTCCGAATGGAAAAATGCTTTAATTTACTTAAAGGAATATATTTTATGTTGTTTGAGTCACTAAATGAAATACTGAAAAAAATACGCCGTCTAAATATTTATACAGCCCTATTAGTCATATTTCGTAAAATATTTTTGACGCACTTACAATTTAAAAAAAAAAGTTCCACTCTTCTGCAGCTAAAACTGACCAAGAAATGAAGCATTGAAAATCATTATTTTAGACGATTTAGAGCCATTTCAGTGGCCGCATCGAGGATGATTTGCCAATTAGGGGACGTCTCAAGGAAGTGAAGGCCGTTGATTGGTCTAAAATGATGAAATTGAAAACCGGTCAGTTTTGGTCGTAGAACAGTGGAACTTAATTTTTTTTTATTTAAAATGTTAATGCATCACAAATATTTTACTAAATATGACTAGTAAGACCGAGGGACTGTATCAAAATTTAGGCTTCATATTTTTTTCTGTATTACGTTTAGTGACTCAAACAACATAAAATATAATCCTTTGCGTAATTTAAAGCATTTTTCCTGTTGGAAGTATATGACTATATATGATGGTTTAAAATTTAGATATTGGGCCACTATTACAATAGATACTCTGTATAATCAAAACAGATATTGAGAAGATACTGAATGAAATTTTTGTACACAAGATGCTTATCTCTCATCCAAATAATTTAATTCATTTATGAGATTTTTGTAATACCTTTTATCAGAAATTTGATTAACATTTATTTAAAAATAATTTTAAGAGACGTTTAAGCTAATTTCTTCAATCAATGTTTCTGTAAATGATATTATTTTTTACTTATCAAGTTAATCTCATCTACTAAAACACAAGATGTAACCGCTACTGAAACACTATTTTTACAGTACAATCTGCTAACTTGTTTATAGTTGTGTTTATTGTTTATAATTTAAAAGTTACTGAAGTTCTATTAAATATTGAGTCTTTTTAAGAGTTCAGAATACTCTTCCAACGAATTGCCAAAATCACCGTTAAACCACAAAATTTATAGGATGCTAACAGCAACATATATTCATTTCAAATAATCAAAAAAATTAGTTTAGGCTTTTCTGAAACTTTGCAACAAATTCATACATTTGAGGCACCTGCAGAAAAGACAGTCACTTCTTCAATATTTATCACGAATTTGCCATGGGAACATGGCAAATATGTGACACATCCCGTAATTGTTATTTCGAATACAACTATGCAAACCTCAGAGTTTACGGATTTTATGGTAAATTATAGTGATGATAGAAATACTTTATTTGGATTTTGACATTGGAATGAAATAAAAAAAAATATTGCGCAAATGATTCATCTAGAGAAATCTTAACATCATGCGCTGAAATTATGAAATAAAAATTCACTCTGAGAATACATGAAATTGACAGACAACATGAATGTGTTTGCTACTAAGTATCAAATTCTATCATGTAGACTGAAATACTCTAACACATATATCCTTTCAGTAAGCTTTATCCATATAAGGGTAAATTTCCTGTCCAGTAATATTTTGTTCTTCCATTGTAAAGATAACATTTTTGTGCTTTATAATACTCTAAAATATATTTCCTTTTAAGGGAAGATATCCATATAAAAAGGGTAGATTTCATGTCTAGTAATTTTTTGCTCTGGTATTTTTTAAAAATAATTTTTGCTCATGAAACATTTTCCAGTTCGCTTTTTTTTTTACGCGCTTTTATTTAACTTGATTTGCTTCAAGTTTTTAAAGATGGAATTTTGGAATTTAATTGTTAATCATTTCTTGATGTATTTACTAGTGATGACGTGTTTTTTCAAATTCAACATTGAATTCTGATTTTTATAATTCAATTTCTCTGTCTTCGAAAATAAACCCAACCATCCAACACATCCAAGTTTCAACGCAATACTTGAATTATCTACAAATAAGAGAGGGAAAAAAAGCCCAATTAAGTAGAAAGGAGGATAAATGGTTCTTATAGATAATTTTCACCAAACGTTCATCTTAATTTTTATTCTGAAACGAAACTCTGCCCTTCATTAAAACCTCGTCTTTCTGCACAATATAAAAACGCCAAAAACACATTGAATCATGAAAATATAGACAATAACATGCATTTAAATATGCATTTTAATCCATAAAATGCATCATTTGATCTTTCATTTTGTTGTGATGTAAAGTGCTTTTTCAAATTCAACGTGGAATTCTGATTTTCAGAATTCACTACGCTGTCATTAAAAAAATCAATAATCCAACACATCCACGTTTCAACGCCATACTTGATTAATCTACAAATGAGTGTGGAAGAAATGCACAATTAAGTGGAAACAAAGATGAATGATTCCTATAGATAATTTTCACCAAACATTCCTCTTAATTTTTATTCCGAAATGAAACTTTCTCGTGTCTAATAGTTTACATATTGATGGTCTTCTTTTTTTCCTATGTGTGTGTCTTCCCATTTTCTTTGCTTGAGCAATTTGCAAAAAGTGGGGGAAATTTTGAAAGAAAGAAAGTCGGTAGCACATTAACGTCGATAAGACTTGCATCCGAAATGTAGCCCTGCCAAAAACCTTAAAAGGCTGCTAAAGTTGGAAAGTATTTAATAACCCATTATGACACTAACGAAGCACAGAGTGGATGGACTGAGAAAAAAATTAATGTTCCGTAATTACGAAGGCGTTTAAAAACACCTTAAAGAAGAGAGAAAAGGAAAAAAATATCTTCAGTCAAAGAAAGTAATATACTTGCGTTCCAGAAAGCAAGATATTGAAAAACACAGTTTTTTTTTAAAAAAAGTCAAACTTCAATGAGCATCGCAAAAGGAACATTAAAAGATTTCTTCTCTGCTGGAAAGTTTTTTAACCTCCTTTTTTCTTTTATTGACGATGGCAAACTATTAAAATCTGTACAAATTTCTTGACTTTGACAACGACTTTCCAAGAAAATAAAAACATATTCTTTTTAAAATGGCCCAGTGTTATCCGTTAATGATACCCTACAAAAATATGCAAAGTACTTATGTTTTTGGACTTTGAGTTGTTTTTTTATAACTTTGTCGATAATTTTTTATAACTTGACTAAATCGTTTTAATTTTCGCTTAAAATATTTGCTTCAAAAATCTGTGCCAAATTGTTTTTTTTTATTTTAAAAGCGTAATGCTCCTTGGGAAAAATGGTATTTTATATTTAATATACGATAACTTGTCTACTCAAGAAATGGAAATGTTTCCACAAGTAATAATATTCAAATATATATTGACATAAAATATTATTTTACTTTTGGTAGTATTGGTATTGTTTCCATATTTTATGACAAAACATATATAATAAATGTTTTAATATATTCTTGTGGAAAGTGATAACTTTTAGTTTCCTCATGTCATCAAATTATTCTGTAGTTTCCTTTCAAATTGCTTCATGTGAACAATTTAAAGAACAGTTTTTCCCTTATTCTTACCAATATGATTTTCTACGAAATTATATATCCTCGATTATCTTTAATTAGGTGTAATTAATACCTTTTTCACAATAACAATTGCAATACCGAAAGAGCAAGCAATGCATAATTCGAACTTCGTGCAATAATTAATTCATAAGCAATAATTAATTCCGTTAGTGAACACTTTGCGCAAGATCTTAATTAATTGGAAAAGATAATTATCAGCGAATTGCACCAATCATCAAAATAATGATATTAGAATGATACATCTCACAAATATGTTTTCGTTACTATATTCGTTTAAATAAAACCATGATATTTACACAGATTTAACCTTGAAACGAGATTGGTATATTGTTGTAAAAATGTTTTTTTAAGTGTATATCCTTTTAACATAAATAAATTGATGACTGCATTCCTTTCAAATAGGGTGACATGTATTGGCAATACCCCTTTCATAAATGAAACTATCATAAATATCTTTTGAATAAATGAATGACTGTCATAAATATCTTTTATTTAAGAATTAGAATGGAACACCGAAGTTTTCACGTAGAACTTCTTGAAATTAAAAAATCCTACTTAAAATAAATTTCATCGAAGAAATTAATAATTTTATTTCAATTCGTTCATAAGATTGAAAGAGCTTTACGCAAAATTTTGTCTTATTTTCAAATTTGTTAACAACCTCCAAATATTTCAATTAATTTTGCAAAGAAAAGCAAAAGCATAATTAGAAATAGAAGTGAAAGTGATTTATAGGTAGGAATACTTGGAAACCAAATGAGTCTTTAATGATTTAGACCACCCACTTTCTAGTTCTGCGGTTTTTATTTTCTATCAGTTGAAGTTGAAATAATTTCGGTTGCATTGCGGTTGAAGAGGGGAGCTAGTCATGAGGAAGCACACGACCTTCAAAGTATTAAAACATTTCGTTTGAAATTATCTATAGTATACCTTCCCTTTCCACTATTAGGATAACTTACGGACGTTAACACTTTATAAGGCCATTTTTTT
The DNA here is from genome assembly GCA_013235015.1 of Araneus ventricosus. Taxonomy (NCBI): domain Eukaryota; kingdom Metazoa; phylum Arthropoda; class Arachnida; order Araneae; family Araneidae; genus Araneus; species Araneus ventricosus. Next base: position 80,362 of record BGPR01000158.1, on the reverse strand, counting down.
CTAGTAGTAGTATAATAAAATAACCTTGGTTTAGAGATTAATTTAAGAAAAGAAATTCATTTAGCTTATTGGTTGACATTATTTTTTGATAATTAATTTTATTAATTAATAATTAATTACCAGGTCAAGACACTTCGTTATGGTTTGAGATAAGAAAATGAATTTTTGTTTCATCGAAAAATTTGGCGAGAACTTACGCCAACCTTAAAAACTACATTTAAAATTTGATGAATTTGGTGGGAAGCATATTCCCACGGCCTTAGAAAGGATTAAATGGAAAGGTTTTGAATTTTGAAAGAAGTCATTGCGTAATTTTGGTTCCTTCAGAAAATTTTACCCTCAGTTTATTTGTTGCTGCCAAAATATGTTTTAACTAACAGTTTATATTCTATTTAATGATTTGTTAAAAATGGATACTTTCAAGATTTTTTATGAATTAAATTTCAGAAACAGCTCTTCTAGTCAGTTCTATATATTCGAGCTTCAAAACAATCAACAAGAAAAAATAGAACAAATTTAAAAAGGAATCATAATTTAAACTTAAAACTAGAACAAAAAAATATATTTATTTATACACAATAAAATTTAATGAGTAAAATTTAGGAAAAAAATTTAAAGAGTAAAATTTAGGAAAAAATAAATTGAAGACAATGTTTAAGAAGCTCGCAATTGCGGCAGCAAAACAGAAAACAGAGAACAAAGGAAATCAAGATCATACGAAGATAGCCAAAAATAAATAAAGAAAGAAATAAAAATAAACTCAGAGTTAATTGAATACAACCAAAAACAAAACGAGGAATCCATTCGAGTCCACTTTTTCAAGGGCTAAGAACTTTTCGAAATGGATTCAAAATAATATTTGGGAAATTTTTTTGTAAGAAGCTAGCATTACGCCAAACATAGCTTCTCATAGCCCGAAATTCCCAAACAAAGGACAATAGAGAATTGTACATTAAAAGCAAATAATCAAAAAAAGGAAAAATACAAACATCAAAATGCTAATAAGATGATTAAAAATATTAGCTATCTAGCTTTATTAATAAGCCTTCATATATAAAAAACTTATTCTATGCTCATAATTGAGAGGTGAGGAAAAAAACCCTTTATTTCAGCACTAACTCACGCTAATTTCTCCAAGAAGGAGGAGTTATTAAAGTAAACACTAGTCCTCTGGCGCCATCTATATTCGGAGAAACAGAAACAGAAGAGGCAGAAACAGGAATTTTTGCAAGGAAATAAAACCAATTCAGACATATTAAGGGAAAAAAGCCATTAGTTTCCATCTGAGCATCAATGACTGTGATTTTTTTTAGATTGTATATTCCAGACTGCTTTCAAGGATAAGATATTTAATGCCGTGAATATTAAAAGGGAAATGGTTGTCATTAAGAGTCTTTAAAAAACATTGGGAGCCATTAAAAATCATTTTTATTATTGCATATTTTTTTAATTCTGTTAGCTTGACTGAAAATTACGCTTCTAAAAACTCTAGAATCTATATTGGAATGATAATCACATAGATGTTTACAATTAAAGTTAAATTCAGCTCTTTTATCATACAGGGCAGTCAAAGTATTTTTCTTAGTAATCTCAATTTTAATATCTAAAAAGGTACCTTTATTTTGATGAGAGTTCGTTTTATTAAGCTTAAGTTCTTTTAGATAAGAATTAATAATGAAATCTAAGTTATCAGAATTTAAAATAAGCAAATCATCTATGTATATGTATCCGTAAATTAGATTATTTCGAATAATTTTATCCTCAAAAAAGTGCAAGAAGATATTGGCCAGAGAACTAGAGAATGTAAACCCATCGGAATTCCTGAAATCTGTTTTAAATAGTGAATACCATTAAAAAGATAGTTTTCTTTAATGCTGAAATTGCAAATTTCGAAGCAGTCAGTTTTTTAAATAATAGCGTCGTTAAGAAATTCGTTGTACACGAAAAGACAAACCTCCATTAATTTATCATGTGGCAGATTGGTGTACAGATTTTCGAAGTCAAATGAATTCAAATTGTAAATTTTGTTAGTATTCCGGAGGTCCAAAACTGCAGCATTATTGCAAATAATGAAGTTATCTTCTTTTTTTAATTCTATCTAAAATAATATTTAATAATTTGAAAAAAATTTTACTTATAAAATAATTATAACATCCTGTACCACATGTAACACATGTAAAGCTAGTAGGATTTTTACGAAATTTAACATTTGGAAAAAAGATACGGATAGTTTAGAGAACAGGTTTTAATTTTGAGTCTTTTAGCAAAAGCCAACATTCTTTTATCTAATTCCTTTTTATTGCAGTCTACTAGGCTAAAAATTGCATTGGAGTTATATTCATTAATCAAAAGTTCCTTAAATTAAAATTTGCATAAAATACAAAAATTATTCCTGCTTTGTCTACAGTTGTAATAACAAATTTATCTTTTAAATTTTTGATATGTTTCAAAATCAATTTATTGACAAAAATACCTCTATTTTTACTGTAATTCTTAACAAAATAAAATATGCTCCTAATTTCTTCTAGAATCTTATGTTTCCATTCTCTAAACCCTTCAATTGGCAAATGGTATCTTCTTGCAATCTTGGAAACAAACAGATCTAAATCTTTGCATATAGAAAGCTATGTCTTTTTGAACTTCAATTTTTCCCTTAGTCTAAATTTTGTTCCCCTCCCCATCAAATCCTGTAGCAAGATGGAGTCAACAATTCTCAAGTTACCAGTAATAATGTGCATTTTATCTTTATCAAGTGTTCTAAGTTCTATATATTCGAAGTGTAGAAAATAAAATCACTCCAGTTGTCAAAAGATTTGACCTTGAAATTTTGATGATTCTTCATGTTTCGGAACTCTCTACGACGACAAACACATTTTTGGGATTCTCAGTCTGCTTGTCTGTCAATGAACACGATAACTTAAAAATACAAGCTAGAATGATGGTATTTGGCTTGTGGTCTTTACATCCACATAGTAGATCTCTGTCAAATTTTGTACGAAATATAATAAAGGAAAGTCTGTCTATCCCCCGTCTGCTTGTGAACATGAAAAGTCAAAGAGGTAATAAGCCAGATGAATGAAATTTTGTATATGATTTTATCAAAAAATTGTAGACGAGCATCAAATTTTAGACCAAATTCGGCACAGGATTGGCTATCCTTCTGTATGTCGATGCGTGTGTATGTGAACGTGATAACTCAAAAATGCAACAAGATAGATGGATAAATTTTACCATGTGATCTCTTCACCAAAATTGTAGTTGTTTCAAACTTTGAACTCAATCGGGAACGGGAAAATGACCAAAATGCATACTCGATTCTCCTCATTATATGACGAAGCTAAAACTAAAATTAGCCATATTTTGGAAGTATACTAGAGAGCGAACAACCCTCTCTCTATTTTTATCTTTAGATGATTACTTTGCATGGAAATAATCATTAGATGCGTAACTAACCTTATGATCCATAATCTGTAAAACCTGTATTTTGTTAAATTTCAGAAAATATGTCTCTACACCTTATAAACTCTAAATAATGTTTTTAACCCTGCTACTTTATTTTCTCCAAAGCGTTGTACTTTTTCCCCAGAAAACAGTTTCCTATAAAGCGAAAAGAATATTTAAAAACCTTAGCCTTTGTTTTAGCCTTTGTTAAATATGAAAGAAAATTCTTCTTTATGTTTTGAATGGATTATCCATCCTTTTGGATGAAAAATGAATATTAAGTAATCCTGATGAGTTCTGTATTTCTCCTCGAGAATGCTTTTTCTTTTAGATTCTTTCCTTTACTTATGGTAATTGACTAGGCCACAAACATACCGATTATTCTGTGAGTTACGATAAGCATACCGAAATACGTCGGTGCTCTTAAAATCTCTGAACTGCGAATTCTCAAACTGTCACTTTTTTCTCTTCGCTGCCTGTTTGTTTAATATTGTCTGCTAGTTAATCCCTTTAATTGGCTTCATGGTTATGCTCAATCTGTGAATAATATATCTCCAAATCATAAATTGACAATTAATTTGTTTTTTTCATATTTTAGATAAAATATCTAAATATGTGAGATAAGTTTCAGCACTTAAAGGAAATTACACGTAATTTTTTCTCCTTTTTACCAGTATTAAAATTAATGCTCCAGTTCTTTGTTGAACACGAAGTTGAAAATTTTCTGCTGTAAGAGCTCGATGATATTATAATTTTTTACTTAACTGACCTTCTTTTATGTTTGTGAAGATGACAATTTTGTGATAGATTTTTCACTCATTTTCTGAAGTAGAGTTCTGAAATTTTGTAGAGACGTGTGTTCACTATGACAATATTTTGAAGCTTAATTGCCAGTTAATTAATTAACTTTAATTAAATTTTGATTCCATGCACAACACGTCAACTGGCAGCGAATTTAAGAAAAAATTCCTAACAAGATTGTTGAATATTTATAATAATGAATTATGAAATGGGTTTAAGATTGACAAGTCGAAATAATGAAAATAAAAATTTTTTATTAACATGCTCCAATTATGTACTAAAAGAAGAAATAATTTTTTTATTAAAAATATGGACGTCAAAACAAAATCAAAGCTTGAGGTGCTAAAATCATTACTATGGAATATTAAGCCACACTAATATCATAAGACAGAAAATCCCATAACGTTGATTCAATTTTTTTTAAATAAACTAAAATTGTGATTAAAACTCAAATATATTTAGAGTAGATCTATCATCGTCTCATGCTTTTACTATTTTATTTCGACCTCCAGATTTTTAATAAAATATTTTCTACTGTTTTATTCACTAATAAAAGCGTGCTTTTACAAACTTTATCATTTACTAAACTAGGATAAATAAATCTCTCGGCAGTTAGAATTTTGTGTAATAATCATTTACTACGATTTAAGAGACATATGATTCATATTCTGTTTAGAACTTAGAATCTGATGACAAGTATTTACTTACAAAGACGGGTATTTAGATTCTAAATACAATACCTTATCTTGACAACAAACCTTGAAAGTCCTCTTCTAAGTATTCGTTTAGAAATTATTTCTATGAGTTGGTTTGCTCGGATGATGCACTCAGTCGTTGCAGTATGAAAATTCTAATTTAAAACAAATTTAACATAACAAAAAGGTTTTGCAAGATTGACTTTTCATCTTATCAAACACATGAGTTTTCTTTTGGTACAGTTCGTCAAAAAAGTATCCGAACGCTACATGTTACTCAGGATCTAATAATAGGAAATTCAAACCAAAACATTTGGTCCTCCTAGAAAAATTGTCTCTAAAAATGTATGCAATTTTTGTTTATGCTAGGGATCATCTTCATATTAAAATTCACACTAACTCGATTTTTTTTCAAATGACAATACCCAATTTGCAATGCAAATTCAAATTTTTCAGATTAAATTATCTCGAATATATATAAAACTTTGCCATTTAAAGGAAACGGATGATAAATTATGGTCAATTGAAATTTGAGATCCTATTGTTAAATGACGGCTGCCATTTCTCGGTCATATCTCAAGAAATAAAGGATCGATTACATCAATTCTTTCTTTACATTAAACTGCTACATAATATAAATAAAAAATGTGCATCTTTTTCAAATTTCAGGAAATATTTTTAAAATTTAATTAATTATTAAATTTTTATTTAAAAATTATTGAATATAAAAACGTAAAGTTTGACGCCAATAGAAAATTTGTAACTGAAACAATATTGTGCAAAATTTCAACCATTTTGGCTCAGCTTCCGAAGATATACAGTGAAATTCTAGATCGATCTGAATACCGCCATTTTCAATGTTTTCGGGTGGGATTGTCGCAATTTAACAAGTGGATTAGACGTGGAAAATATATCGTACAAATGAAACAGAGAATAAAGAAGATCTATGGACATTACTTTAGACTAATAATTGAATATTAATATAATATTTTTCTTTTCCAAATAATTATAATTTAAAAAACATCGAAGAATTGAGTAATTCACTTAACAATCACATTCGACTTTGGTGGTTTTCGAACGAAATTGTTTTCATGTATACTGGACTGAGTAGTGTTGCACAAAGTTCTGGAAAATCCTTGATCTATAAAATAAAAATAACAATAAAAGAGTTTTTGAGAAGTTGGTTGAACAAAGTACGAAAGAAAACCGCTGTAGAAGTTTGATAAGTAAAAACTTGAACGAATAAAGTAAAATAATTTTATCTCTAAATGGCTAATACTGGCATTAGAATTTTGATATTGTGCCACCGCTACTAATTAAGTAGAAATCTTAAAGATGTATAAGTCCATTTTCTTATTTGTGATTTCATCTACTAGAAAGGCAATTGAATTTTCACAACTGATATTAATTTTCATTTGGCGAAAACTTCAACTTAGAAATTATATTTCGTGGATAAGCAAGTTTTTCAAAAGAGAATCACATACATAATCAGTTACTCTAATAGTAATTCTGATGAAGTATTTTTATTTCATTTTAATTATTAAGTTTTTCAAGAAATTCTAATAATTTTAAATCAAAACAACTTGTAAAGAACAATATAATGAAATTCAAAATCATCGGTCTCTGTTAAATCTGGTTCTATATGTCGAGAATAAAGAAACGCAATTTATATTACATATCCAAGGTTTATTTATGGATAAGGAGATGAATAAAAAGAACTTTTGTTCCTGTTAATTTTTTATTTGATTTTTCTTTCTATAAATGAACATAAAAATAAAATCATTTTATTTTGGAACCATATATGACAAATGTTTTGTCTCAAATCTTTCGATGCACATCATTTTAAGAACTGCTGGAAAGTGCAGGATCGAATTATCGAACCAACTAATGAAATTTAAGAAATAAATCAAAGAATTATAAGAATAATCTATTTTCTAAATTTATATATATTGAGAAAAACCCCTAGATTTTTTTATATCTCCAGTTGTTTTATTTTATACTGCCAAAAATTTCATATTTGGAGGGTTTTGAATGTGAGAAATCGTTTAAAAGAAGAAAAGCTGAAGGTTCCTATTGGAATTTTTGAAGATGATAGGAAAATAAATATGAATACGGCCTCTGACACCAATGTGATTTACATCTATTTAAAGAGGACAGAATAATAAATCAAATGCAGTATTTTGCTTGATTTTAATATTTGTAGATTATGAGGAATAAGAAGTGTTTGGGTACTTTTTTGAAGGACTGTTCAAAATGAAAAATAAAAATAAGAGTAAAATTCAAGTTAAATTCTCTGATAACACATTTGAAATACCCAACATAAATGAAGATTATAAATAAGTAAATTACGATATTATGTATTACTATTCATTAAAATAAAAAGTTCATTCCAAAAATGATTTTTAAATTAATAATTCTGCTTTTAAAGATCAATAAGTCAAACTGTTCTGTCCTTTTCATAAAGGAAACTATTATAATTTCCATCCCCAGATGAATAATGCTGTATTCCAAACGTGCTTTGCAATTTCATCTTTTACATTTAGAGCACGAATAAATGAATCCATTCAAGCCCATTCCGTGAAGATAGTTATTATAAATTTGATCTCCAGATGTAAACCTCCAGCAAGGCTTTCGTGTTTTCAAGCTGCATCTGTGAATCCACAAAAGCTGCTTGAAACTGCGCCGAAATTACAGCTATTTTGAATTATTTGTTTGATTCTCATCTCAAGAAAGGAGGTGGTAGCAATTTCAACCCTATATGTTGAGATTATAATTGCATTAGGATATTTTGATAGAACGTGTAGCCATTTAATTTGATATTGTTAACATATCACATTATCTTATCAATACCACATAGTCGAATTACCTAGGTTTTCAAAAGCTTATGCATTTTCATCGATAGACTAGTATCTTGAATTATTGTTCTTCAGATGAAATACAGAAATTGAAGCACATAATTTTTTGAAGCTCGCATTTACAAGATTGACGGAAAATCTTTCATCTAAAATTCAGCATTTCAGCAAAAGACTGGCCAATTGCTCTCATTACGTTTATTAATTCGAAATCATTTTTCTTACAGTTTGCAGAATTTGTTTACACATATAAATAGAATTATTTCCAACCATCGACACTTTAATCTAGAAAATTTATGCATTTAAGTTACATTTGCTTTACTAATTATATTTTCACCTCCCTCAACATTTTTAATAATTATTTCTCTTTTGCTAAAATGTTATTATTATTTATTTTCTCTTTTGTATTAATTTATATGCAAATATTTATGTTTATCCCTTTATAAAAAGTATTTTTACTCCATATCTATATATGTTCTATAGGGAAATATTGTTTCTTTATTATCAATATTTTGGGTATCAGTTTAAAGTGAAATTTTTTACGATAATTTCTCATTTAGTTTCTTTCTTCCTACTCACTTTTATTGACTTTTTAAATTTTGTTGCATTGTATCTTGTTTTTATTATTGATTCTTTTAAATATACTTCAATACTTAATTCACTTATCTTAACACGCTGATAGAATTGTCCTATACAGAATCCGTCAAAAAAAATATACACCAACTTTAACCAAAGAAAATTCTTTATTGTGCGTTTATACTGAGCTTATAGATTTAATATAATCATACTGTTACAAAGCTATAAAGTTGTTTCGCTGAGATGCTAATCTTGGCGACAAACTTGGCGACTTGGCGATAAATTTGGCGATATTGGCGACAGATTTGGCGGCCATTTTGGCGACTTGGCGATGAAGTTGGCAACAAAAGGAATTTTCTAGAAGGACCTCGAACTTTCAAGCTATTACTAATGGCTTCATGAACTTTCTGGAGATTACATCACTTCCTACGTAATGAAGTCACTTCCTGTTGACAAAGTATAAAAGCAAGATCCCAAGCCAAGAAGAGTGAGTTGGATTTTGATCAGCAAGTAAGCTGGTGAGCTGATAAACCTTTGAGTGCTGTGTTGAGATTTATTAGTAATCTCTGTTGTGAATCTTTAAGAGTGCTGTTTTAATACTTGTGCTACATGTCTTTTCTTAGAATATTTGTAAAATAAAGAGCTTTATGTTTTTATCCTGCTTATTGAACTGCATTCACGTACACACACAAGACAATTTCGTTACAAATAATAAATTTATTACAATCATTCATATTGTGCGTTTAATACTGTCTTCCTGCACCTGTACCGTTACTTGAAGAGCTGAAAGTAGTGGCCAATAGCGTCAAAGGTACTCTCATGTCTGTAGCATATGACGTCATGCGTTACATGTTACAGTCATGAAAGTACCTGCAAACACCATACCACACTGTAACGGTAATCCAATTCAATTCCCAAAACAATATGCAGATACCATCTATTAAAATGTGTTCATATTTTTTGCGAGACTCCTGACTCCTCTAAGACTCGAATTGTACATACACTATATGGACAAAAGTATCCGAACACTTTCAGATTTTCACATTTTTTAGAATTTCTCCGGAAATGATTAACTGACTGCCATTAAACTTCGACCATGTGAAGAATAGACTGTAACTCACATTTTACATTGAAAATTCGGTCCTGAGGGCAATTAGGGGACCGTCTACAAACTGATGAAGATAAAACCTTTTTGGCCAACCCCGCTTCGCAGAATACAGATAACAAGATGGAACTTTCAGAAATGGTTATGTGTAGTGTGCTTAATATTTACATGAATTTCCGTAAACGCAGAACAAATATTGGGGAAGACATAAAGGTTTTCTTTAAAAGTTCCAAATTTTTTCGCCTGTTTTTTGCTTATAACATGCAGATTTTTCTGTTATATTATACGAAGCTTACAGAAAAAATGACAATATGTTAGAAAAGCATTGTGTAAAAAATTCTGAATATTACAGGAAATATGAAAATTTTTTGGTAAATACTTTTTTACTGCGCGTGCGCGAGACGAAGCGTAATTTCTTTTCACAACTTTAAGGCCCAGATATACAGGAAAATTTATATAAAAATCCAGTTCAATACCATAAGTATTCAGAAAGATATCGGTATTACAACGAGCAAAATATTAGCTCCCATAGAAGAGAAGCTAAAAAATGAGGGATTGTACACAAATTGATATTTTTTAAACTTATATCTTTGAATAGTTTTATTAAATTATATAGTGGTTAGAAATTTGCTAAATACCCATGAACACTTGTAATATTTGTAACGAATAAAAAATATATTTATAGAATTATTAAAATATTTTAAGAAAAGAAATGAATTAAATAAAAAAATCGTTTGGCCATAAAAGAAATATATATAAAAATATCGTTTGGCCGTATAATTGCAGCAATATGTAACTTGTAAATAATCATGTAAATAATATAATTAAAGTAATAATTTTTTTTGTTTATAGTGCCTAATTAGCTGGAATTTAAGTTATGTACGTAATTGATGATTGTGCAAAGGTATTTAGCAAATTCTAACCACTATACAATTCAATATAGCTATTCAAAGATATAAGTTTTAAAAATATCAATTTGTGTACAACCCCTCATCTTTTAGCTTCTCTTCTATGGGAGATAATATTTTGCTCGTTGTAATGCCGATATCTTTCTGAATACTTATGGTATTGAACTGGATTTTTTATATAAATTTTCCTATATATCTGGCCTTACAGTTGTGAAAAAATTTGCGCTATGTCTCGCGCACGCTCAGTAGAAAAGTATTTACTAAAATGTTCATATTTCCTGTAATATTCAAAATTTTTTCCAAATTTTTACACAATGCTTTTCTAACATATTGTCATTTTTTCTGTAAGCTTCGTATAATATAACAGAAAACTCTGCATGTTATAAGCAAAAACCAGGAGGGAACTTTTAAAGAAAACCTTTATATCTTCCCCAATATTTGTCTGCGTTTACGAAAACTCATGTAAATATTAAGAACATCATACATAACCATTGCTGAAAGTTTCATCTCGTTATAAGCTTTCTTTGAAGCGCGGTGGGCCAAAAACTTTTTGTCTTCATCAGTTTGTAGACGGTCCCCTAATTGCCCTCAGGACCGAAAATTCAATGTAAAATGTGAGTTACAGTTTATTCTTCACATGGTTGAAGTTTAAAGGTTGTCAGTTTATCCTTTCAGGAGAAATTCTAAAAAACGTAAAAATCTGAAAGTGTCCGGATACTTTTGTCCATATAGTACATATGAAGCTGGATAATGTTGCTCTAGTTCAATAAAACAAACGATTACGTTTGCTGCCAACAGAATATTTTTTCTAAGATATAAAATCTTGATTTTTCATTAAAAAGTGTTTTCTTTGCCTACATATACTTAATCAAAACATGTCTATAAATCTATAAAATTTAATGATTTCTAATTTTCTTTCCTTCCTGCTCTAAAAGATAACATTGGAAATACATATTTATTGGAAAAATTTAGGTTAATGTTGAGAATATGTTTTGATTTGTTTATCCCGACACTCTTTTAATCACATATTAAAAATAAGAAACATTTAATGCAGAAATTTAATTTATGAGAAAAGTGCTGCAAGTTGGGGGGCATGGCATTCCATCGTGATCCAATCTTCCTTTTTACGAAACCAGGGAGAGAATGAAGATATTAAGTTACCAGGGAAATCTTAAAGATGTCAGAAAAAAGTGGTGAAAACCTGAAATGTGTGAATACAATATCAAGACGGGAAAGGTTGAAAATATATGAGTGGATTACAACAATAATCCACTCTCCCTCTCTAGGGTTAATGGATTAGTAGAATGATTTGAGACGACATTAGATTCCTGTTAAATTTTTTTATACTAGCGTTGCCTAAAGGGGATTTGCCAAAATGGTTTACCACATTTTCGTCACTGTTTCAAACGACAATTTCATCACTATTTCAAAAACAGTACTGGTCTTTTTTTTGTGTTATATGTTATTACAGTAAAAGTACTGCAAGCTGGGGAGCATGTTAAGTATTATTAATCCAGTGTTCCTTCATATGAAACCGTTTCATTTTATGAAGATATTAAACTGACAGAAAAAATCTTGACGATATGTTGAAAACCTGAACTGTTTGAATCCATTCTCAAGACAGGAAAGGTCAAAAATATATGAGTGGATTACAACAACCACTCTCCCTCTCTAGGGTTAATAGATTAGGAGAATGATTTGATTCGACATTAGTTTCCTGTTAAATATTTTTTATACTTCCGATGCCTAAACGGGATTCTGCCAAAATGGTTTACCACAGTTTCGTCACTGTTTCAAACGACAATTTCATCACTATTTCAAAAACAGTACTGGTCTTTCTTTGTGTTATATGTTATTACAATAAAAGTACTGCAAGCTGGGGAGCATGTTAAGTATTATTAATCCAGTGTTCCTTCATACGAAACCGTTTCATTTTATGAAGATATTAAACTGACAGGGAAAATCTTGAAGATATGCTAAAAACCTGAAATGTGTGAATCCATTATCAAGACGGGAAAGGTAGAAAATTTATGAGTGGCTTACATTGGTAATCCGCTCGCCCTGGTTAATGGATTAGAATGATTTCAGCTGACAGTAGTTTCCTAGTAGCATTTCTTATTCTTGCGTCGTCTAAAGGTCGTTTTGTAATGATGGCTCAATACAGTTCCGTCATTATTTCAAACAGCAATTTCGTCTCTGTTTCATATAATAATAAGGTAACCAACTTTTTTCCAATGAGAAGGAGGACACAAATAAATTGAACGTAAAAGTATCGTAAATTAAAGGAAGATTTTATTCTTTGCAATAATAATAATACAGAATACACTATAATATGATAAATGCATAATAAAAACACTTATAGCAGAAATTATTGTACACTTTTCGAAGGATGACTCAACTTACAAAAGGAAGACTGTCCTCCGTAAAGAAGGACGGTTGGTCACCTTAAGAGTTTGAAAGCGGGAAACGCAAAAATGCGTTTTTCTCGAATTACCCAACATCGAAATTTTAATTCAAGAATTTGACTTGCGTACTAATTTAGATTAAATGGACATGTTAATAGATATCTGCAGAATACGTTCGCTCTTTCTTGTATGGTATATACGTTTTCTAGAGCAAGCACAGTTACGGTTTGTCTTTTTATTTGAGCTTGCATCTACTTCATATCACGCACACAATGTGTTAATAATAATTTTTGACAACTTCCTTTTCCTCCACACTTTCTTTTCCCTTAACTGTTCAAGCTTGCGAATGACTACATAATTTTGGTTTAACTTTCCATCTGTCTAATTTTTTAAAATATCTATTCAGATGCAATCTTTACAAATAAGTCCGGATAATTTGGAAACTAGGCGAATTGTTATTTATATACAGCGCGTGTTATTCAATATTAAATAGTACCGTACACCCCCGGTTAACCGAACTACAGGGGCGGGGTGTTTCGGATAAAGATTTTTTTCGATAAAGTCATGAATATTTATTACTATTTTGTATCTAATCACAGTATGTAATTCTGAAATGTTTTGAATGTAAAACGAATTCAAAACTCTCTTTGTAGGCTACACTTATGAGCTTTATTAAAGTGAACCCGTTGGGCGCCATATTCGCACCGGCAAGTTTGGTTCTGCAATGCGCCTGACAGGCACAGGTAAACAATATCGTAATTAATAATATTAATATCCATTAATTTTAATATTCTAAAATTGATCACTGACTTTATTGGTGAGGCTTAAAAGAAAAGAGTGGAGGATATCGTTGCAAAATTTCTCGCCATCGCGATCATTTCCGTGCAGTACAATATGGGTTTCTTGGATTTGCGATTTTAGAGGCATTTCAGATAACCCGGATTTCGCTTAACCCAAATTAATTTAACCGGGATTTTACTGTTAGAGGTAAACACATTAACCCGCGGAAGTCACAGGATGCAGAAAAAAAAAACAGACCATTTCAACTTCCAACACACTTAAATCCCTGAATACTCAGCTGTAGGGGTTAAAGATTTTCCGATTGAAGATATGAGTATACTGGGTATCTTGGCACAGAAGATATGTTTTAGAATTTAACAATGTGAAATCTAGTGGTAAAATGATATCTATATAAAAAAATTGACAATTCAAAAATAGCTTTTACGCTATAGAAATCCAAGTTACTGAATATATTTTCTTCACATTTTGTTCAAAAATACTATAAAGCATAAGAAAGGGTTTTTTTTCAAATCAGTTAATTAAATAGTTCATTTTTTATTAATTAAAAATTAGTTTTCCATAAATGGAAAAGATTATTTTGTATTTAGTGTTCTCAGTATTATTGAATTAAAATATTATAGATTTTTGAAACCATTTTATTTGTTTGCCCCTCTCGCGCTATTTAATGAAATTTTGTGTAATTCTTTCAATAATATTAATAATTCATTTTAAAAGTTAGAATTCTTTAGTGTATAAAAATACTTTGGTGCAGTCTGTACTTTTAAAAATTTCTTGATGCATTTATTATCGAGACTTCAAAATTCAAGCAACTAATATTTTCATTTTAATTAAAAATAAAACTTCAGAATATTTGAGGATTTTGTGTTTCTTGGTATTTTACGTCAAAGTTGTTAGATTGCAAATATTGTAACGACATCATTTTTTCGGTTTTGTCAGTATTTTTAATTATTTAATTCTTCGCAACTAAAGTTTATTTCTTCTCTTGTGGCATCTTTGACAATTTTTGAAATTCAAACGATAATTTTCAGCCGTTTCATTTAATTTCTAAATTTTTCTTAATTATTTACTTTGTTTTCGATTTAAATATTATTTGTCTTAACTTTTGTTGTTGTTTCCATTAAGGTTTCAACTTTATTAATTTTTAAATTCAAATTTTTCAACGGGACTATTTCCTCGACATCTTGGTTCGCGTAGGTTTTTGGCGTTATTAGGTTTTGGCATTTTCACTGGAAGCGTATTCCTTTGTGTTAATTTTGAATTGGAGTACGGTACAGTAAGGAGGTGTGTTTTTTTTCACCTGCGGGCTCCTGGAGGCCGTTGCGACCTACAGGGTGCTTGCCCCTGCTTTTTATACTGTTGGTTCCCGTAAAATGGCGAAGAAGGTGACCATCAAGAATTCTTTCCATGTCCTTCTGCCAGTTAAAATAATACGATTGAATATCAAGTCTGTTAATCGGAACGAGATTGAACTGCAGCGGTTTGTGTTCGCATTTGGAATAATGGCTGTCGAATTCCATTTGAGCTCTTCGTAATAATTACTCAAAGTTTGGGCTGTGGATATAATCCTTTTCAACAGTCTGTAGATTGAATGAACTTTGAAACAAACTATGTTTATCCGATCTCAGTTATTGGATGGATCTATTCAAACTGCCATGCACAGCAATACAATAATAAGTGAACAGCTTGTTCCTCGCAGTTTTCTTTGTCGTGATAATTATGAAAATGAAGGAAGTTGTGGGAAGTAATTTGATGAAAGACAATATGTGGCAGTATGACACATCAAAATTCGATAACAGAAAAAGCGCGTTTCAGGTTTTTTCCCTCTCGTACGAAATAAGGGAAATTTTGTAATCGTTAAAAATTCGACCTTGAGCTTTTGAAGAATCTCTACGTTTTGGATCTCCCTGAATTCCCAAATCCCATTTTAACACTATTTGTGTAAGTACAACAACTCATAAAGAAACGAGCTAGATATATGAAAATAGGTAAGCGATTTCTCACCAAAATTTCAGATAATATTGGACGAAATCCATCTGTCTGTCCATGTCCATTTGAATATGATACCCTATTAGCACAAAATACTCTACAATATCGTTACTATATCTTCGTACGTTATTGCACGACATTCAGAATATCGAAAAACATTGTGGAGATATTGTAGAATGTTTTGTACTATCAGGGTAGGTCAAAGACGCAACAAACTTAAGGGGTGAATTTTTATTATATGACTCTTTTTCTGAAATTTTAAATATATCCAATCTCGTACCCAATCGGTCAAATAGAAGAGGTTCAAAATGCATAACAAATTTTCTGCATTATACGACGAAGCTAAACACGAAACGCACCCTATTGAGCAAGTTTACGAGAAAGGGGAGAGAGAACACTCCCTTTGGTTTCATGATCATATACAATATAACATGAAAATAGTTGTAGACGCAAGCAAATACAAATTTAATGAAGAAGTGGTGAATCAAAGTAGAAGGATGTGAAGTCCTTGTTTCACTGAATACGTGCGCGATCGCGTAGTTATAGTGAGGGAAATAAACAGAAGCTATAAAAGTCATGTCTAGGTAGAATGTGTCTCTGCATATAGTTTATCACTGACTCATTCATCATCTGGGGATGTGAAGGCTCAGTCGATGACCAGGATGAATCAGGATGTTTATTGCATATTATCGCCGTCATTGGACTAAATGAGCCCATAACTGACAAATGAGCTTATGAATGATTAAGGGAATATGCCTGTGTTCGTGAAATTAGGTTTATGCTTTTATCACATTAATGTACGAAAGTGGGAAGTTTGTCTACTCATGGAGACTGGCATCAAAGTTCTCGATGGAAAATCTCGTCAAAGCAAGAAAAATGTTTTTTAAAAAATGTCAATAACATTTTCTGAACTTGGTTTCAGACTCAACACTAAAATTTTGGAAGTTTTCCAGTGACTAATCTCCCTTTTGATGCAATGTTGTCATTTATGAAATCTTTATCCTCTATTGGCCATGATGAACTAGCATACATTTCTACACGAACAGATTTTGTGTTAATTATCTGCAGCTGATCAATTATATAATTATTATAATAATTAGTAACGGCTCAAAAATTTTTAATGTGTCCCCCTCCATTCTGGAGCTCGGCTGTCAAGCGAGGAACAACACTTTTTCGCATCATTAAACCTAATTTCAAATGGTATGAAAGAACATGAGCAACAGAAATGTTGCTTAACCTACCAGTAGTGGCGCATATGTAGGAGATACTTATATCGTGCGTCGTATTTCATATTTATATCGTGTTCTTTCACAAAAATCCATGCAACTTTTATTTATGTAATCTGTATTTATTAGCTCCATACTAAACACAGATTATAATAATAAAAATTGTATTAACATTTATAAAAAATTATATAAATATGTAACGATCATGCACGATATAATTATCTCCTACATACGAGCAAAAAGCTGGAAGGTTAAAAACGTAAAAAAGTGCGGATCCACTTCTGAGAACTGTACTCCTGAATGGAGGACGGTAATTTGAACATTTGTAAGGCATTACTCCACTCATTGTCTTATCTTATGTAATGCATCGCTCCAACATCTGAACTCAGAACCATCTGACTTTTAAATTGTAAAATATTTTACCAATAAATAAAAACATTTTTTTGGTTTATGATGTAAAAAAATTAGGTTTCATTTCCATCTTTTCCGTTCAAACGATATATTTTTATCTTCATTCGTTTGTGAATAATTCGATTTTAAAAATTTCACTAGATTTCAGAATTGCCCTGTATTGCATGTATGTGGGGACACAATTCAACTATAAATGTAGTTTAATCATGTATGTTTAATGTGGGAGATGATATATTTACCAATGATTGGTCTGCTAAGTGTAAACAGAATATTAAATCATCATGATATCCATCTGACATCAAATACAGACTGTTGGAGTCGTTTACTCCAAAAATATCAGCATACAAATGTAGAACCACCTTGTATCTATCAGTACGAGAGTCTCTCAAGAAATAAAGTATGGTTTTGTTTTCATGAGAGGCCAGGATTAGAAGGTGCTGCTTATCGGTTGAGGTCATTTCCGTCTTAACACATTTATAGCCTTCGTTATTACAAATATACATATATTACGCCTATTCCACTAAGACAATGTCTGTGCCAAAAGAAGGCACTAAAAGTTTGAAGTTAATAATAAAATTAAATATATTTTAATAAAGTTAATAATTAAATTAAAACTTTACCGAACAGAAATCAAATTAAAGATATGAAATCAAAGCCTTAAATAGTAAATCGGTTTATTAATTACTAAGCTATCCATATCAGAAAATTTAAAGATTTGCCATTTTCGCTAATAATATCTTATTAGGTAGACCGTCACTCTTATAACCTGCGGTCGCAAGCAGAAGTTCAATCCCAAGCAACATTCCCCATACGCACCATGTTAAAGTGGTTCGAAATTCCAACATCGAATCATAATAACCCACTTTGCAATTTCAAATTTAACGCTTATGAAACAAATCAAGCTTCGACAGCTATTAATCTTCTGATTTTAACCGGATCTATAAAATGATGTTTCCGCTATGGATTAAATCTGAATTTCGATAGGTATGTAGATAGCTTGCCTAATGAAAATAATGAGATTGCAATTTGATTCAATTTATATTCAATGTGGAGACAATTTACCAGAAATAAGTTAAACCTTTTTAAGTATGTAAGAAGTATAATTTCTCAGCATTAATAATAATTTGAATATTCATCGGAATCTATTTTACCACCTGTATAATATTGAAAGGAGGCCCAGTAAATTTCTAGAGCAACAAGAAAACGTTCAGTATAGTGTAGCTGGATTAATGTCCGGTTTCGAAATAACATAAGTGCTATTTTGGCGTAAAACTCACAATTTTGATCTGTATTTTGAGACTGCTGGCACCCCTGTCTCCAAGCTTCCACGTCAAGACAATGGGATGAAAATTGATCCCGATAGATTTAAAATGCACAAGTTTTGGGAATACGGTTGATTTTGATAGAATCGGGTCTGAAACTTTGTGGAATTCGATGCCATCAGACCACCGTGACCCTATAAAAAGTTCTAAAGGAGAAGGAGGATTCTCTCTTCTTCTCTATCCAAAATTCATGCCCTCCATGAATTTTGGAGAAAATGTATGTCAGACATCTGAAAAGCTTTGCTGTTCAGATGTCTGACAGCTACTAAATTTCTAGACAGCTACTACCTTCTGCTAAACATATGTCAAGTGTGCAAGATTTGTTTTTAAAGTCTATATTTTTTTACTAAATGTAGATTCATATTTTCTAATGTTTCGTGAAAAGTGGCATGCATCATTTCATTGAAAACTATGAATAAAAATATTACAACCTTCATTATTCCCATTTTATATTAGTGGTGGTTTTACTTATAAAATATTGATGAAAATATTGCAAAGTGGAACAATCTTTATGTAAAAAGAAGTGCACATTTGTTGTTTGGCATCTCTAGGGCAATGGGAAATAGTTATTTTAATCGAATGACATTCCACCATCGCAGGAAAACATGCTTGCAACTGTAAATTTTGTATTAAAATCAAATCTACCTAGAGAAACGAAATTAGTTTCTTTCTTCAATTCTAATTCCGTAATGTAATAATGTACTATCACAAGGAAAAATTGCCCTTTAAAGGGGTTGAAACATCCAATTTTCAAAAGGCTCTACCTCTAAAGAAAAATACAAATATTTGTTTCGATTAAAATGATCTAACTCACTAAATCACCTTTCTCTTTGTATTTTTATAGCTCTGTAATATATTCAAATTTACCCAGCACTTTTCAGCAATAATAATTTATTTCGCAATTACAGATTACAAATATTTTCGTCGTAGTAACACAATAGGAATAAAGTGAGAAAGACAAGACAGCGTCGGTATTTTAATGAATTATCTCCATTCATGTTAATTGTATTGAAGATAAAATCGTCATCAAGAAATTTAAACCATCCTTTTCAGCATCTATTACTTCTCTCTTATTCTAGACGCCACATAACTTCCTTTTCAGGCAAAGTAATTTTAATCCAATATTGTGAGTTAACATGTTGCGAGTTTAAGTACTTAATAGCAGCAGTGTTTGTAAAGGACCCGCCAAGATCTTCCCATCTAATGGTCTGTCGGCTCCGAATTCTTGTGGGAAAAGGATTAAACCACAAGCGTAACTAAACTCGCAGGGACGCAAACTACAGCAATTTATTTAATTGCGTACAATCTGTGTGCGCGAAGAATGATCGCTGTGCTGAAGGCCACGGATTCCGAATCCCTTAATTAACTGTTTTAATTGGAAAACGGCGACCGTTAAGTGTTCTGGAATTCACCAGGTCCAGAAGCTAGGACCCAGTACCCACTTTGACAGGTCCTGTTTCTGTATTTGATTTTGCCTCTTCCAAAATGCGGCGAGGGAAAGCTGAATACCCGGTAACTGGATTTCAAAGTAATTAGTGCGGTACGGTGTGGTCGGTTATTGAATTGTTCGGACCGAATATTTATACGATGGCTGTGTTGAACTTCTGACGTTTGGGCCATTATCGTTCCCTGCGGAACTGATCTTCATCGAGGTCGTTAATGGGAAGCCGAAATTTTTCCCTGTCATCGAAACCCCTTCTTCGCATAGCCCAAATGAGGCATGTCGTTTAATATCGAGATGGTCGTTGACTTGGAGGCAGAGGGTTTGGCTTGGAAAGCGGAGTGCAATCGATAATACCCCGTTAAGTAAGCAACTCAACAACTCTGGCGTCCTTTGCCTTTTACATTTTGAGCCTGGAAAAACACTCGTATGTCAAAGTACGACTGGAGTCTAGATTTTAAGTCTCTTATGTCTGAAATTTCTCTACTATTGAATAAGATGACACATTTTGCTTTTAGAGTTGTTGATGCTTAGAATCAAGTTATATTGAGCTATTTATGTCTTTATTGTAATTTTAGTTTTCTCAATAACTTGGTTAAAACACTGATATGTCAAATCACCACCTCAAATGAGCGTTTAATCCTTAAATGTAAGAATTTCTCTGTCAATTTAGATGACACATTCTTTGAAAGAAGATTTGTTATTGATTTTAGACCGAACTTCTTGTCCGAAATTTCTTTGCTATCTAATAAAGTGATACATTTTGTTTGCGGAGTTTGTTTGTTGATTTAGAACCCTCTTATATTAAAATATATATATTTAAAGCCATTTTTGTTGTCAATAATAACGATTGTGATTAAGTTTCGAGTTGCTAAATTACTTAGTTAAAACACTGATATGTAAAGCTACTACCTCAGTCGAGAATTTAATCCCCCAAATGTCAGAATTTTCTCTAGTATTAAATGAGATACGACATCCTTTATTGAGACATATTATTGCTATGAGCCCACTAATTATTAATATGACGCTTAAAATGTTTAAATATTCAACGTAATATTTAGTTTTCAAAAATAATAGATATGACTAATTAAATTTAAATTTACATGATTAACACTAATATAAGTTTTGCTTCAATTGATCTTTGAACCTCTTGATCTCCGAATTTTGTCTATCTAAATAGATGTCGTATTCTATTTTGGTAATGTGTTGTTGTTCCTAACCAGGTTATATTCCGAAATTTAAGAATTCAAAGTAACGTAGTAATTATTAACGACTATGATTGATTAAATTTAAGCTTATATAATAATTTAGCTCAAACACTGATACACTAAAATAAGATTTTAGTTTAGATTTTAATCTTTTGAAGTCTAAACTCTGATTAAATCACATGTTTTATCTAGATTTTTCTAAATTCATATTTTATCTAAATTTATTACAACTGTAGACAAAGCAGTGAATATTTTTTGTATTTTTTGTTAATTTACTACTTACTTACTATCAAAGGAACTTTTGATTAATGAATATAACTCCAATGCAACTTTTAGCCTAGTAGACTGCAGTAAAAAGAAATTAGATAAAAGAATGTTGGCTTTGCTAAAAAAACTCAAAATTAAAATCTGTTCTTTAAAACTTCCTTATCTTTGTCCAAATGTTAAATTTCATAAAGTTCCCACTGTCTTTAGATTTGTTACATGTGGAACAGGATGTTATAATTATTTTATCAGTAAACTTCTTCAAATTATTAAATATTATTTTAGGTGGAATTAAGAAAGAAGATAACTTCATAATTAGCAATAATGCTGAAGTTTTGGACCTCCTGAATAATAACATAATTTGCAATTTAAATACCTTTGACTTCGACAATCTTTACACTAAACTACCACATGATAAAATAATGGAAGTTTACCTTTTTATGAACTATAAGTTTCTTAACGACTCTATTTTTAAGAAAACTGACTGGTTCGAAATTTGTAATTACAGCATTAAAGAAAACTACCTTTTTAATGGCATTCAATTTTATAAACAGATTTCAGGCACTCCGATGGGTGTTACATTCTCCAGTTCACTTTCCAATGTCTTCTTGCACTTTTTTGAGGATAAAATTATTAGAAATAATCTAATTGTCGGTTTCAGATACATAGATGTTTGCTTATTTTAAATTCTGATAACTTAGATTTCATTATTAATTGTTATCCAAAAGAACTTAAACTTAATAAAACGAACTCTCATCAAAATAAAGGTACCTTTTTACATATTAAAATTGAAATTTCTAAAATTGATTGGCCTGTTTGATAAAATTGCTGAATTTAATCTCAAGTGTAAAATCTTTGCGATTATCATTCGAATATAGATTCTAGAGTTTTTAGAAATAATTTTTAGTCAAGCTAACAGAATTTTAAAAAATTTCAATAATAGAAATTATTTTTAATGGCTTCCAATGTTTTTCAAAGAATCTCAATGATAGCCATTTCCCTTTTAATATTCACGGCATTAAAGATCTTATCCTTGAAAACAGTTTGGAATATAAAATCTGAAAAAAATATCTCACTTTTCATTGAGGCATAGATGGAAACTAAGGGCTTTTTATTAATACGTCTAAATGGTTTCATTCCCAAAAAATCCTCTTTTTTCTCCTTCTGTTTTGTCTTTTCGAATACAGATGGCGCCATGGTTCTAGTTTTCTTTTAAAAAAGGATTATTACTTATTTTGGAGGAAAGTTCGCGTTGTTTTATGATAACGTGAGGACATTTTTTTTCTCTTCTAAGCGTGGGGTAAGTTTATTTTTATGAAGGCTGTTTTTTCAGCCCGAGGGCTAATAATATTTTAAATCAATCTTATTAGCGATTTTATGTTTGTGTTTAGTTTTTCTTTTTCTTTTAAAGTAGTGCCTTTTAGATGGTACTAATCTCCTTTGTCTTTTGTTGGGAAATTTCGGGCTAAGAGAAGTTATATTTGGCGTAATGCAAGTTTCTTACAGAAAAAATTCCCAAATATTTTGAATCCATTTCGAATAATAAAGTCCTTAACCCTTGATAAATGGACTAGAATGGATTCCTTGTTTGTTTAATTCGATTCTCTCAGAGTATTTATCTTAGTTTCTTTGCTTTCTTTGAATGATTTTGATTTCCATTGTTTTTTGTATGCAGCAGCAATTGCTCGCTACTTAAACATTCCATAAATTTTTTATGTCTAAATTTTACTGTTTCATTTTTAAAATTTTTTTTTGTTTCTGTTTAAAGTTTAAGTTAAATTTATTTTTAAATTTCTTCTACTTTCTCTAGTCGATTTTTTTAAGCTCTTTTATCTAGAGAACGCGTTGTTTTGAATCAATATAGAATCAATAGGACTCCTTGAAATATTTAAATGATCAAAATAATTTCTGTTTACGATACAAACTGATGCGGATGATTAAATTTTAATTCCTGGATTTTAAAATTCAAATAATTATTTGCTCGTGTCTGACTTATTTGCCAATATGTCAAAGGATTTGAGTCTTCAAATAAACTTACTACAAAATTTCGACTTCAGTCATAATTCCTCTACTATCTAGTTACATGACACATTGTTTTGTGAATTTGTTGTTGCTTAGACGCATATCATGTTGAGATATTTTAATATACCACATAGTTTTTGTAGACATTAGCAATAGTTATGACAAAATCAATTTTAATTTACGAGTTAAAAAACTAATTACATTCACGCATGTGAAGTGTCAATGAGTTGAAAGAAGAATTGCACTGTTTTCAATTCTGTAAATCGCATGAAGGCGTTATCTTTTAAATTTACATGCACGCTATTGAATAATTAATATTTTAATCAGTATATTATTAACACATTATATTATGTAGATATATTATTAAAGCATATTAACAAACGTCATTAAATTATTAACACAAGACAAACGATTCCAATTTGAAGGTAGGTAGAAGTTTTAGCTTGAAGAATTTGACGAAATTAACTATTCCCAACCGAATACTAATATTCAATAATGATAATTAAACTCTTTCAATCCGAAATGTTCTTTTTTAATTAAAAATCTTTCATTTGATATAAATTTGTGTAGGTAATGAATATATTAAATGGATTTAATTACTTGGTTATTGTTTGAAAATGGTCTAACTCATTCATAACAGTATTTATATATTTAATTGTATATTAGGAATATATTTTGACACCTGTTTCGTAATTGATAATGCTTTGAAACAGTTCCTAAAAATTATTACATTAATTCATCAATAACAACTAGTTACCTTCTTGCATATTACTATCTCACTTATTCGGATTTGTTCCATTAGGGCTGCAGAGCTGTAGCACCCCCTGAAATGATTTTTTAAACTTGTATTTTTCGTTTTGATTCTTATTTGCTTACTTTTCCACTCTCAGAGTACAATGACTTACGAAAATGCAAAAACAAAAGTAATAAATTGAAAAAGCATAAAATGAATCCAAACGAAGAGATACGCAGGTCTGAGCTGCAAAATAATCTGCCCCCGAAATCCGTTAACTGAGCAGAAAATCCGGAGTGAAAAAGCAACTCTTTCTTCCTTTCGCTTAGACGGGCTATGGGCTGAAAGTCAACACAGCTCTGGCTGGCACGGAGCCAACTGAACGAAAGAAAGATGCTCCTTTTAATATATTTTTCCTTTTTTTCCCTCAATCTCACACAAATTTCAATCTCATTGGCCGTTTATGAGTTTCCGTTCGTGTTGCGACGATAGATTCAAGCAAATAATATTATTCTAAAACTTTCAAATCTTTAGAGTATTTCAGTAAAAAATGTATTTAATATGTGTTTTAGCTTAACTCATATACAGAAAATTTGTTTTTATTTGATATTCCTTTTTGAAAGAATGTTATCGAGTGAACTGGGCAAGGAGGCAAGTGTATATGTGGAGCTACGATTATTATTTTTTTTTTTTGGTAAGAGGAATCGTCACATGAACATTCACTTTAATTTTTGTTAGTAAAACTAATAGAAAATGTCTTATGCTGGTTATTTACTTTGTTTGAAAAGCAGGAAATTTCACATCTGGATTTGGAATTTAAAAAATTGATCTACTTGCAGATAAAGTAGCTTTTAAAATTGTATTCTCTTGATAAGCATTTTTTCGCAGCCCTCCTCGTTTCTGAGCTCACGAGCCGCCACTGATTATTGTTTATTTTGCTGCATATTTCGTATTCTCGTTTACATGCTTAATATGTTTACCTGTGAAGTTACGGATGAAAACACATGTCTCGTTTACATGTTTACCCATGAATTTACAGATGAGAACAATAACATATAGAATGACGGTTTTAGCTACTGTTTGCATTTTCAGATATTTTAAATCGTAATTCATTCACGTATAGTAAAAATAAAAACTCGATGCTTTCATCTAACATTCAAAGCATTTGTTTTCTGCAGATATCATTAGTATTTGTCCTATCTGCTGAAAAATATTTCTAAATTAAACGAGAAAAGTTTGCTATAAAAGAGAACTGAAGTTATTTATTATCTTGAAGTTTAACGGAATCGTTTATTTTCCTGTTCAAGCTGTATCTGCTGCTATACGATGAAAATATAACTTTTGGCCTTAAAATCTCTTAAGCGTCTTCAAATTTCAAAAAGAAGATACAATATGCATTTAATAATATTAATATGTTTAAATTCTGTATTATTTTGTAATTTCTTCGTTATTCTCACATTTCAATATTAATGAAAAATAGTAAACATAAATAGTTTCTTAAAAGGATTAGGCCACGGTGACCTGGTGGCAAGGTCTCTACCTCGGGACCGGAGGGTTCCAGGTTCGAAACCCGATTCCCCCGAAGTACCGCCGTGTAAGCGGGTCTGGTGCACGTTAAATCCGTCGGGGCCAAATGTCCTCCCTCTATGTGGTGCGGAAGTTTGAAGAGGGGCGAGCTCGGGTGCCGTCCCCGCCACCTGACCGGTTCAAAATTACGAGGTCCGTCCCAAAATAGCCCTCGTGTTGCTTCAAAGCGGGAAGTAAATAAAACTAAACTAATCTAAAAATGATTGCGAGTATAGCTAGCATGTTTATGCAATCAAACGAAAATTTTTTTTTAATCTAACATAAAATGTTATCCATTTTCGTAAAGGAACTAGATTAAATACTTTTATTAAATGGGAATTATATTTAAACATAATTTTTCAGGATTGTGGGAAATATCAAAATCATTTTTTGGATGGATTTCTTAACCCACTTGCGTCGGATAACGTTAACACATCTCAACTATTTCTAATAATTTCGTAGGATTATAGATTGGTTGAGATTAACTATATTGTTATGGCGTTGAATTATATTTCAATATCATAGGGTTATTTTGCAATTATGATGTATTACAGGTTTTTTTTATTTTCTGCAATTCAAAATAAACAGTACACAACTGAAGTGTGCTGTATTCTACACAATAAGTTATTATATTTCTTGCGACAATGTGGAAATCTTTTTTTCGATTATCCCATAGAGTTCCGCGGGCATGTTGTTACAGTTTGATTTAAATGAATATTTAATATAATTGAACATTTGCTTATAAATAATTACTCGTTTTATCACAAAAGTATTTGGGTTTAGTTTCATCTAAATGCCCATTAAAAATAGCACAACGTTTGAATGTTAAATATGATCTAACTCTTGATAATCTCAAAATTTCTATTGACTCAGTATTCAACTCAACCGACCTAATATCGCGAAAAAGTTTTTTTTCTGTGATTAAGACTAACTCCCATTCTCTTCTTTTGCAAATATTTGCTCAAAAAAAGAATTCCCCTATTTGACATTTAAAGAAAAGAACATTTTTGTAATTAAATCAAAAAGTAATTCCAGCTTATTGTGTTAAAAAAAACTTCTTGGAAATCTTTTAGGTTTTATTTTTTTAGCATTCTTCAAAAATCGCAATAAAAAAAACCTCCGCCTTTTTGTGATTTTGAAGACATCTGAAATTTTTCATATTTTTCTTTAATACAAGTAAAATAAAAATTCCTGTTTTGTCTATCGCACGTGTACTAGGTTAAATACTATTTAGAAAAAATAGTTTATGTAGACAGTTTTTGTTAGTGGCAGCCCAAGCATGTAACTTGGAAATTTATTCTAAATTTTTTCAGATCTTTAAAACTAAAAGTACTTAATTTATGACTGAAATGCAGACAATTTTATTTGATGCACCAGAAAGAGTGAACTTCAAGAGACAGAAAAATTAGAAAAGTAATTCTTTCTAAATTTAAAAGTATTATACATTCTACGAGACATATAGAATGAACTAGTGAACTCTGTTCTAGAAGAGAAATAAAATGCACTTCTTTGATTTTTTTAAATATTTATAAATGGAGGAACGACTGAAGTTTTCATATTTTATTTTCTTGACACAGATATAAATTTGCTGACGTTAGAATGCATTATAATTATTTTAGGTAAGAAAGGTTCGGTAAAGATGCATATCTGAGTAAAAAACAAGAAACTAGTGTTAAAATATTTTTAAAAGAAATTTAAAGCCTTTTTAACTAGAAGTGTAACGGGAGAGTTAAATTTTGTCCAGCTTGTTTCACAATGGGGAAACATGATGACTTATTTCTTCATGTCCGTTTAACAGGTAAACCAACGTCTACAGGCATATGATAATAATTCTTGATATTCTACAGCTTACTTAAAAGAAAAGGCTTTTCATTTCAAATGCCTCAGAAGTATTTCGATATTTAAGATGTTAAAACAACTAGTAAAATTAGACCTCGTGTATAACGGTGGAGTGGTAAGCTCCAAACTTCGAGATCATAAGATCGGGGCTTCAGTTTAGTTAAGTTAAATTGACGACCCGTTTAGAATCCCCAGGAGAGCTATTTAGGGACGGACTTCGCAATTTTTAACCGTCGTCAGAAAACCAGGAGGTCGACCAAGCCCACTCTCTCCGAACTGCCGCTCCACACGAGTGGAAGGTCATTGGATCCTCGACTGATTAAATATGCACCCGATCCGAATAGGCTGCGGATCTTCAATGGAATCGGGTTCAAGCCAGTGACCCTCCCACCAAGAAGCTGAGACTGCCATGAGGCCAGAAGGAGAACGGTCGTGCGCACAAGCTCGGCACACGTTTGTTCTTCCGGCGGGTTCAAATACCCTGATGTTGGAATGGCGTGAAGTGTTAGAGGTTAGCGTGCCAGCTTGGATGCCGACTTCATCATCTAACCACAATTCAAAATTACGAGGTCTATCCCAAAATAACCCTTGTGTGGTATCAAAACGGGACGTTAATCTAATTAAACTGAACTATCCACTACGTGTGAGGAAAATGTGTTCACGAAAATAATTATTTTTTACATATGAATTCTCATTGTTGTCAAACGTTTGAAGCGTAATAAGCAATAGTAAAACAGCTTTCCCAGATATAACAAATACGAAATTAAAGATTATAACGAAATTCTCATTGATTAAAATAATAGAATAATCGAAAATTCATCTCAAAGAAATATAGATTTCTACTTCCGCTTTGCACATAAAAACACACATTTAAAAAAATATATTTCTGAATGAAAAAGGTTATTTTGAGTTAACAACTTTGATCTATCTAAAATTTTACATGATTAATAAAATCAGATGCTAGCAATTTACCTCTCTTAGATAAGAAGTCTTGCATTGTTTACCCAAGAATTTGGCGAGTAGCTACTACCATTCTTCCAAGAATATCCGATGCATGCCTAAATAATTGAGGTTTGGAGAATGCGTTAGCTATTCCAACAACGGAATTCTACCAATCATCAAGTAATCTTTAACGTTAATTGTTCTCCGTGAACGATAGCTGTCATCCATTAAAACAAAATCAGGACCCATTAAGCTTCTCCGTGGTCAAATCTAGGGCAAGAATTTCACCGGACATCACAGGACCGTTCTTGAATAAACGGAAATCCATAGATATGACGAAAGATACATCGGGCTTAGCAAGGGTATTCCCTTTCTGGTTCTACTCACCTAAGAAAAAATACAGAGTGAGAGTGAAGTCTTTCCTTAATTACAAAAATGCAATTGTTATGCTTAGACATACGCTTATTCTTGTAAATTGTAAATACTGTAATGGAGTTTATAATGAGACTAATTACCTTAGTAAGTTTCAATTTGGGCACCCCTTATATTTTGGAAAATGTCAATGCAGCATTCTAGTTATAACAACAGGGTAACAAAAAAAGTATAGGAATAATTTTTGAAGGTTTTTATTTCCAAAAGTTATTACACAAATTCGGCGATGCTTCTCAATATGTCGACCTTCGGCATAATAGATTTGTCTACAAAGTTTCGGCCATGATTTCAAATCCCGCAAAATCATTTCCTGTGGGATTTTCTTCACATTTTCTCTAATAGCCTTTTAAAGGCCCCTCAGCGTGGAAACTCTTCGCTTATTCAGTTTGTGTTTCAGATGTCCCCATAGGAAATAGTTGCATGATGCAGCATCAGGGCTATTTGGCATCCATTGTTGTGGCTTCAGGAATTGCACTTGCTGATCTTTGAGGAATTTCTGGGTGACCCTAGATACATGCGATGGGGCAGAATCCTGATGGAAAACAGCATCACCATTTGGGTACAATCTGCAATAATCATCCTTAAAAAAGGGCTTTAATATCTTCTGTATGTAATACTCAGAATTTATTGCGGCCCCAGGTTGCACAAACCGTAGTTTGGTAACACCATTGGCGGAAATGCCCATCCAAACCATTACGCCTTTGGGATGAGGCACCGTGGTTGACGGAGTCAACATGTTATGGTCGCGGCTAAGATATTGAATTTTAGATTTAGCATTGGTTTCGGATAGATAGATCCAAGCTTCATCAGTTTTAATGAATTTTCGCCATTTGTCCTTACGGAGAAGCTTGTAGAGTGGCCATGAACGTTGCCTCCTAATCTGCATCTATCTCTCATTCAAGTGATGATATTTAGGTTTTTTAAGGCATTTTTTCTTTAACGTATGTTTTAGTTGATAGCTTACAACTTGCTGGCTCACGTTCCGAGCCTCAGCCATGCTTGCCTGTGTTAGTGGATCCAGTTTTGATGCCATTTTCTCAAGCCTCTGCAAATCTTATTTCTTCACTTTGCTTTGTCGTCCATTTTTTATTGGTTTTGAATCCTTTTTTGTCGATCCGAGTTTTGAGTTCTTGATGCGACTGATATGGCTGAGTGAAATTGCAATACTTTTCTTTTTAAAATGGGTTTGTATAATTCTGTGACTCCACCGAAGTTCTAAAAGTGCTTGAACTTGACCAATCAGCATTTGTTCAAATTTCTTCAAAGGCATTATTGTGATTTTATAGAGCAGTATTGCAATCTAAAGACTAAAAGCTGAGATTTCGATCTGTATGCTACATATGTAAAAGGGTTTTATAACTTTACTGGTAGATAACCACAAAAGTGATCCCTATACTTTTTTGTTAACCTGTACGTGTTGTCCAACGTTTGTTATGGGGCACTGCATGCATATATTATCTTAGCTTTCAATGTTTCGATACCACGAAGTGATGTGGCAAAGACTCTTTTCTTGATATAGCCCCAAAAGAAGAAATCATGAAGAGTAATATCGGGAGAGCATAGAAGCGCCCAGTTTCGTCCATCCCTTCGAATTGATCATCCAGGAAATTTGTCGTCTAATAACCAACGAACTACGGAGTTAAGTTCACAACAAGGTCGAAGCTCACTTTCAACACATATTGTCTCTTTAGTTTCGAGGAACCACAAAACTCGTTGCACTTTTCCAGCCATCGAAACCATCTCGTTAAAAATTATTTTAGATTGGTTCCTTATGTTTATGCACTAGTTTCGCTATCTATTTGGCGAAGCAAAAACTTAAAAAATAGGGCTATGCAAATAATAAAAAAATTTCATGACTATTTTTAATGGTTATTTCGTGTTAAGATTTTGTATTCAGGAAAAGACTTTGTTCAGAAATGCAGGATGACCACAATGTAAATCATGTCATCTTTGTGCCTAATGAAGACTAATATGGAATCTTTCGTCAGCAGAATCAAAATAGTTAGTTTTCGAAAACATTTAAAGTAGAAATTACTCCAACCTTCTACTTTCTGGTATACGAAGTAATAAAAAGAGAAAGTATTGTAATCGTCAAAAATTTCCCCTACCAGATCCTGAGGAATCTCCACTTTTCAGAATTTCCTGATTGATTGCCTGTCGGCTTGTCAATTCATGTGAATGAAATGTTGAGTTATCACTTAGAAACGCAATAAACTAGAAAACTAAATTTAGTATATAGTTTTAAATCCGAAATTGTAGATCTGCATCAAATTTCGGAACCAACCGGTCAACAGAAAATCTCCAGAAAGCATACTGTTTTCTTCACCATACTACGAAGCTGAATTGATAACGAGCCGCAATGTGGTAGTATACGAGAAAGTCTAGGAAAGAAACCCTCACTGTCTATTATAAGCTTGTAATACGTTCTTAATATTCAAAGAATGTGTTTACTTTTTTCTCTCGTCGATTGTTACTAGTATAAAAAAATGTAACGTAATAAGGCCAAAGAGAGAAAAAAAAATGAAACATTTTTTACTTTAAAAATTCGTCCCCAAAGAAGTTAGGAATTTCTTTATAAAACAAGAATGTAATTTGTTATTTTACTCCGGTTGATTGACAAAGTAGAAAATAAATATAACAATTTCTTTTATGACAATTTTCCAAAAAAACCCCGAAGTATTTATAAAGTTGATACTTTGTTCATTTGAAGTATCAGCCTTTTATTCTTTAGAAAGTTTCTATTAAATAGTGGCTTTATAAAAATGTTAACATCTGTAAAATACTTCCTTATCCCTATATCTTAGAAATGTAAACATCCAGGACGAGTTCTAGATGCATTTATAGAGAAATTACTTTCTTCCATGATGAAATTAACTTATTAGATGCTTTCTTTGAATGTTTTTGAATGAATAATTATCTTTCTATTAAAAATGTATAATTTCATAGACTGAATGTATCTCTTTACAATTCATTTGTAAACATTGAAACTTAGCATGAAGTTTATTATAACACTGATATGAAACATCAAAAAAGTTTCAAAGCATAAGCATCATTCATTTTTCGAAGTCACAGCTACAACTTTTAAATGCCATTAAAATACTTTTTAAAGTGCAGTTATGCGAAACATTATTAAATTTTATTATTGTAATTTCATTTTCAAAAGAAGAAAAGCAAACTTCTTTAAAATTTAATCAAAAAATAAATTTTTATTTATATGGATTTTACAGTTTAAAAGTTTTTTATCTTGATTTGCGCTTACATCAAATAGCAAACTACATAAACTTTTAAGTGTTGAAAATTGTATGTCAAAGAAATTTTTCATATCATTTACATAATTCTTTAAGCCTCGTCTTTTAAGAGGATAGACTATAAATTTTTCATGAGATATGTTTGTTTATAAAAAGCTTAGATAACAGCTTTAAAAGAATTCTTAAAGTCTTTTGAAAACATGCTAGCTTTTTAAAAATCTTGTTTTGGCACTTAATGTAAAAGTCAAGATACATTTGAGAAGTTGCATATTTTTATCCTAGTTAGACTTATATAATCCATACTCAACACTTGGTAGTTTTCCCAAACTTCAACTTTCAGTATTCCAGCGATAAGACACGTTTCTTTAATGAGTGAACGATTTAGTTAAATTTCCTGAGCACTGTAATTTGCAGTCACAACAAATGAAATAGCGTTGTTTATTTATTATGTTTCATTTTGCATTTGAGCAAGATATTTTTAATTGTAATAAAAATACGGTAACTACCAATAGTAATTTTCTTATATTAAATTGAAGTACTGAAAATTATTAATTAAAAATATTCAAGAAGGAATGCTGTGAAAATTTTAGCTAATTTTCTTAATTAAATTTCGCACTTCTCAAAATTTCAATTTGTGTAAACCAAACGATTTTTGGTCGTAAGTAAGTAATATTTAATGTTTCAAATTAAATTTTCGACACTGCTATTGTTTATTGTTTTCCTCAAAATATCCAGAAAAAGATTACTTCGTTTTGAAATATTTTCTTAAAGGCTTTCAATCAGTTTTAGAAATAAAAATGATACCAAGAAGATCATCTCAGGCCAGATTCGATAGAATTTGCAAATCGGTCGTTTGGAATCTGAGCAATACCATTAAAAAATTAAATAAATAAGGAATTAAATTTTTTTTCGAAAAACGACTCATTTCAAATGAAAAGCGAAATTTAAATCTTTAGTCATGTCAATACATATCTATGAGAATTAACTAGCTACGCTAAGGAAAATAAATGCCATAGCTAAGCTAAAGCTAATATCAGGAAAAAAGTTTCTTAAGCATGAAGATGATTTTTGAGTGATAAAGGCAAGATGCTTTTTATTAAAGCAAGGAAAAAAAAGTTCTTGCACTCCTTATATCGGAAAAAAGAAAAGCAAAATTTTGGCTGGTTCTGACTGTTCACTAAACTTTCTTCTACTAGTGGAATTTCAGAACAAATGAAATGAGAAATTCACATTATATGGTCAGATAAACAAGTTTCAATATTAATACCCAATGAACCTGCACACTTCCAAAGAAAGAAAATTCTAAAAATAAACTAGTTTTTAAAAGGCACGTTTTTTATTAATGTAAAAAAATTCAAAAATATGGAAAATTAAAACTATTAGTAAACAAAATGTACAAACTTTTTTTGCTAACTTTCTGGTGGAAAAAAACCAAATATCGCAAAAGCGTGAGGCACTGATTTAAAGGCTGCAAGTTAATTGGAATTTCACTAACATTCATCATATATTTTTATTGAATGTTTTGGAATTTTTTCTTATAACATTCATTGTGGCTTGATTACCTTATTTTAGTGTTTTCAGCGCCTTATGATTTTTACTTT
The DNA here is from genome assembly GCA_013235015.1 of Araneus ventricosus. NCBI lineage: Eukaryota > Metazoa > Arthropoda > Arachnida > Araneae > Araneidae > Araneus > Araneus ventricosus. Next base: position 46,537 of record BGPR01000158.1, on the reverse strand, counting down.
GAACTCATTACCCCCGCCGATGACGGGTCGTACCTCTGTCTCAGGGTCGTCGCATGAGCCACTCGTAATAAGGGCTATGATGGAAGTCCACAGGGCCCGATTAATTGTCGTGGCGGCCAGGTCATTCAAGTTAAATCCGTATGCCTAGGCTGGTCGGAGTAATTCGTTTGTGATTTACTTTGACCTCCAGAATTTTGAATAAAACGTATTTTTTCTATATTTTTGTGAACTAATAAAATTGTGCCCTTTAAAAACTTATTTTTATTATTTTCTACTTTTTGGAGTTTAATACAATTCATAATTCATTACTATAATTATTATAGTTATTCGGGAATTTGATAATCAAAAATTCCGTCGACCTGTAAACGCTCTAAGCCGTGGGCTGATAACAGTAATAATCTTTCAATCAATTTTTCTAAAATTCATTACCAGATAGCGCGTCTCATATGGAGCAAAAATTCAATAAAAAGTAAGCTATTATTTTAGAATTAAATTCTGAAAATATTGTATTGTCACCATGAACACAAAACTACGCAGAATTTGAGAACTCTAGCATATCAAGAAGTGAGAGAAAAATCGATTACAAAAGTCCATTTTTACAAACATGAAATATGTCAAGTTAACTAAAAGTTAAAGAGAATAATGCTAAAACGAAAGAGATGATACTGCCATGTTAAGCCTTAGAATTTAAACAAGTCAGCAATATTCATTGTAAAAAATGTGAGAAAAGAAAATTATTTTTTATATTTAAATACTGAAAGAAGTGAATGCTAATCACAAACAAACCATCACCCCGCCCTGTCTTAGCATCCGGGTCTACGTTGAATGACCGTCTGCCACGACTTCATCTGGCTCCCGACCCATTACGACCGGCCCCGTTTTACCGGGGTACGACCCGTCATCGGAGAAGAGCCACACCACCATTATTGTACCCACCAGGGAAGCGCTCACTTATTCTACGGCTTCTCATCCGTGAACTCGCGGTGGGATAGAATTGAATGATAACACAATTATGAAGAAATGAAATAAAAAATATAATTTGAGACCATGGTATTATTTTTATTGTATAAAATTTCAAAAGCCACGATACAATTTTTAAAACTGAATTATTTTTTAATTTATTAGCTGTTAAACTATGATAAAAATGAAGTTCATAATATGGTTTATAGTGCAGTGAAACGTAACTAAGCGATGATCAGAAATATTTGATGATGTCTTATAGATGAGTGTTGTTTTAAAACGGTTTCATTAATATTACCCATCACATTAAATTGTTTCTTTTTTGTACGGTTTCAAAAAAAATGTTGAAAAAAGCTGAATACAAAATGTAGCAATTATTCAGTGAAAATACGACTTTCATGTCTTATTCTCTCCATGAAACAAACTCGAGACAACAAAATTCATTTGTTTCTCGAATGTTCTTTTTGTGACTTAAAGTACCCGGCTTTCCATTCAGTATGCAATACAGAGATGTTTCTTCGCAAATATATTGAAGCTTTTCTTGTGCTATTGGTAACCTAAATAGCAATTTTAGAGACAAAAATTCTACAGAAAAATAGGCTTAACGTAAGAAGAAAAGGATTTTGTGCAGTGTAGGGTTACAAAAAAGTCCCGAAACCCTAATTTTTCCCCAAAACGTTCCACTATATATCGGTCCACGCAAGGAGAAAAGAAATATTTTAAGGTACAGCAAATCCTTTTCTAACGCCCAGGCGCAATCTTTTATATTCCACGAACTCTTCTATAAGTATTGGATTCCTTGACCACGCAACTTTATTCAAAATCCATTTTATAGTATTGGCAACGGAAACCATACCACATTCGCTGTGAACCGAGTTCCTTTTTTATTTTCAATTTCTTTATTTCTTCTGTTCGAGTTATCGTATTTTGAACTCTAGAAACGTTTTGTATTCAACTTGGAAAGTAAGATTGAACTAGGAACTTCAGAACCTAAAATGTTCGCAATTTTCATTTTAAATTTTTTGCGAATTTTTGATTTAATATATAAGCAAATCACGCTGCGTTATAACTGTTTAAAAGTAAATCTCAAAAATGCTTTTAAATGATTTTAGAATATAAATTTGAAAGAAACTTTTTATATAAAAACTGTTTACAGTCGGCCACAACTCAAGTTGATAGCACAGGTGCTGCTTCGCGGCGTATAATTACACCTAGTCAGAAAGTCCTGAAAATTATCCTAAAATGTTTAAAAGTAATCAATATATTTCTGAAAAATTTATTTTTAAATATCAGTAATCGATATTATATTTAAAATAATTTTATATTTACGAAGAAATCTTTTAATTCAATGGCGTTCTTTTGGAATTGAAAAAGGCGTATTAATTTTCCAGCTCAGGTGGTCGTCCTCGTCATCTGACTACGGTTTGAAATTACGAGGTGCGTCCCAAAATAGCCCTCATGGTGCTTCGAAACGGGACGTTAATAACTAAACTAAACCTTCTCTAAGTTATGCTAGTTAGAGATATCATTATTTATAGTATAGTTTAACAAAGCCAATAAACCTCACGAAAAACTATTGCTTATGACAATGGAACCTTTTTAATACGTAGCTTGTTAAAAGGCCTTTCTCGTTAATACGTCCTTTTTACCTTGTCCCCATTCATTTCAGTGTTCAAGAAATCTTTATAATGTCGCAGGTATTTGACATTACGCCACTTTAAAACCAGAGGAGAAAACTTTAAAAATATAGACACAATGCACAGTGATTGAATTAGAATCCAAAAACAAACGCCACGAGAGTTAAAACATTATTTTTTGGAAACAAAATTAAAATTTGAGCATTTTCTTGCAAACTTCTCTAAAAAGAAGGAAGAAACAAATAGAACTATCGCGTTAAAGAGGGTCATTATAATTTATATGAATTTTAATAAAATTATTCAAAATATCACGTAATATATGCAATGATTGTTATTTATAGTAAAATTTCGTTACATTTTCTGTGATGAAATTTCAAGACAGAATAAAATTATCTGTACCAGTTAAGTTACTTAAGAAAGATTCTTACAATAAAAGTGCTGTCAAAATTATGTACACTTAATTTTTTTTTTTAAAATTGGAACTCTTAAAATTTTAAAATATTCTAAATTCTTTTAATATTATCTGAAATTACAGACAAAAGAATGAACTAAAATGATTATGAAATCTCATTAAAAAGTAGACCAGGCCATTAAATTGTACCGTTTACGTCGATTAGGAGCGGTACGTACTAAAGAGGTTTTTACCGAATTAGCAATGTCCGATGTCAAACTTAAACACAATAGTTTATTTTAACATGACCAATAAGGCTTATGAATATATTATCAGAAATTGATAATCACTGAATAATAAATTTATTTTCCTTTACATGCAAATAGCAGAAATTTGGGTATGAAGGCGCTGGCTCTCGTCATGTGACCACTGTTCAAAATTACGGGGTCCGTCCCGCAAATACCCCTAGTATAGCTTTAAACCGGGACGTTAATATAACTATATTACACTGAACTATCTCAAGAAAAGAAATCTTTAGTACTTTGGCATTCGATATACAAAACAATAATGCTATGAATTTTTGGAATGACTTGCCATTCGTAATGCATTTTCAACAATTTTCTTTTAGCACTATTTAAGGCGTATTTCTAAGCTTGAAGATGTCAAATAATTACGACATAATAAGAAATTCACAATAATCGTAGGTAGTAAAAGCTTAGGAATTCACTTCGCATTTTGAAGTAATTAATTGAAGAATGGTTTTTTGCAGTTCCAAGTAAGATTGCTCCTGAAATTTATTCTCAAAGCATTTGAAATTCAGCCAAAGAATGAGAATCTGGCAAACGGTCAATGAAATTCTTTAAACGTCGGAAAGCATCGTTTTGGTATGTCAAATCCGTAGAAAAAATCATAACCTACTTTTACACGTCTTAAATCATCAAATACAGACGAAGGAGAAAATTGTTAAGGATACAAAAGGAATATCCTTGTATCTCAAGGATTCAAATCCAGAAATTTTTTCTGCAGCTTTTACATTAAATATGCCCGGAGTCGTGTATATTAACGAACATTTCCTCTGAATTTTTTTAAAAAATAAATCCTCCATATTTTTCAAAGCTAATGATAGAATGCCGATTTTACGGAACTTTAATTTGATTAATTTGAAAGAAATTAACATCCAGATAGTGTCTTTCTAAAGAATAATTAACTGAAGATTGGAACACGAGGAAACAATAAATAATTTTTCGAATATTTTTTCTTTCACTTGATGCACAGAAATTTGATCCAGTTTGTAAAATAAAACTGATTTTCAAATGGTGAATCCAGCGTCTTCGATTCTATCCTGCTACTCATAAATGACTCTTCTGTTAAATTAAGTAATGAATTAAAAACGATGACTGTCCCAAAAAAGTGGAACAAGCAATTATTTCCTTAAATATTGCACCTAGACATATACTTCCAATTTCAAAGTATCATCAAATAAGGTAAGAAATTGTGTGAAAACACTTTGGCTTCTGTGGAAGTTGAAAATAAAAAGTTAAGAAAATTAAATTTTTATACGTTCCCTATGGAGTAAAACTGTCAATCGGTAAAATGTTTCTCGTACACTCATCTATGTATAAACCAAGTTTCGCGATTCTATCTGCGACACTTGCAGAGATGTTTTAATTTTTAAATTCAAAGGGGCTGCTCATAAATTTATACGGAGATATTTATTGCAGAAAAGCAAAGTTATTCAACATAGAAAAACTTCAAATGCTAATATTTGTCTAGCAGTACATCATCCAATCATCATGGATTGAAAAAAAATTGCCGATGACGCATACTGTTACTCAGTTTCATTGGCAAATAGTTACAGCTATAGACTTGATAAGGAATAGTAGGACAACTTGAGAAAATAAAATTTAACATAAAACAAGAAAATAGCCAATTATCGGACAAGAATAATAAATTATTTGCTCTCAGCATTGTGCGTATTATTAAGTTTGGCCTAAAGGCAGTGGCTAATCGTTCTTTAAAAATTCGTATTTTCGATTTTATCTTATTTCCTTACTCCACTCTGAGAGTTCTGTTATCAACAAAAAGAAAAGGTAAAAACGAGAAAAGTAGACAGAAAATGAATGAAAAAGTATACAGACATATGACTGGGCTGTACACCAAATAGTTTTGAAAAGCAACAAAATACGCCCATCGCGTACAACTAAGTGACATAATGGGCGAAGACGAATAGGTATTTTTTCTGTCTTTGAACTTAGCCAGAATTGGATTTTCTGTTGCTTGCTTTCTGTCAACTAATGTTCTTTTTTCTGCCCTTTAATCTTATCCAAGGTTTGCTTTCGCGCTCTTGACTTGTTTTTCTTCAATTTCTCATTTATTGGTTGTTTCTAGCTGTTTATGATGCACTTTTCATAGTGCTTCAAAGAAAACTTGGTTGGTTACTGCGTATTCGATTTCTATTGTTAAAAGTCACTCACCGAAAAAAAGGACTGTAATTTTCTAAAATATAATTCAGATAAATACAAGTACAGGTTTGGACTATTTGAAGAAAAGGCTATTTTTGAAAAAAATGTATTTCAATTGTATTCTAGTAATATTTTTATAGCACTGTTTATTTCTGAGCAGATATTTTTCAAAGATTCACAAGATGAACTGTTTCTGTAAATATTTCAATTAATGTATTATTTGACTATTTTTTAGATTGAACAAGAGTTAAAAATATACATTTTTATTTACCGATTCCGCCCTTTAAATAACTTATTGAAATAAGTATATTATCCCTAAAATATGCATCGAAAGACTGGAGCAAACAGCAGTGAGAAGTATAGAAAAGTGATGTAAATCAATAAATTTGTCTTTTTATATCTCTGTAAGTTTTGCAGATGGAAGCATGCAACTTTCTATGTAAACATATAAATGTAAGAGAAACATTTTACTAATTGATATTTTTGAACTGTGGGGGCCGTATAAAATTGTAATGTTTGTATATTTTTATTATTAATCCCCTTAGAAGTTAAAGAATTTCAATACAAATTCTTACTTTATTTGATAAAACTTTGTAATTGGAAGTATATGTCTAGGATCAATATTTACGGAAATAAACGCTTGTTCCACTTTTTTGGGTCACCCTGTATGGTGGGTGAACTACATAAGTATTGCATGCATAGGGTTAATTAATATTTTATGAACTTTTCTGGCAGGCATAATGAAAGACATGAGTTTAAGTACAATATCTTCAGTATAATCATCAAATTTTAAACTATTAATTTTAAAGTGTATTGATTTTAAAATTATTTTGTATCTTTTCAAAGGCTCCTGATTAAATCCAGTCAATTTTGTTATTTATTCTGGTTTTCTAAAAAAAATTATATCTGTGTAACAATCATTGATGCAGTCGTAAACAGATGTTAGTTGGTCTTCTAACTGCACAAATATTTTCTAAACTGTTCATAATCTCCCTTTTCTTTATTTCTTCGACAGCTTTTCTTCATTAACTCTTATTTAGTATCTTAAATTACTCTTATCTTAACTATAGCTTACATTTAGACAAACGGCTAACAACAAAATTCCTTTTTGCGACACTAACAGTCCAAATCTTTTAATATTAAGAAATATTTGCTGTAATTATTCATGCCTATTGGTTTTACATTCCTGAAATAGAATTAAAAATTCAAATGTTTCTAAATCAATCATAGTAGTTATTCGTTTATGATATAGTCGCTTATTTTTGTTATCGGATGTGCTGATTTTAGCCTATTTATATTTTCTGATTCATTGTCATAATGTCCTCAATTTCTTTTGAAAAATTAAATTTTAAATTTCTGTAAAATCTGGTTGGGGATGCGGCTAGATTCTGCCAAATTATTTTTTTATTGTATGACTTAAAAAAACAAAATTATAACGAAAAATGAAAAGCCATCAGTATCACACATGGTGTAATAATGTTTAATCTTTGTGGAAAATAGCGTACAATCACAATTCCATTTACTTAACATTGTAAGTGATGCTGAATGTTTACTGTGGTAGATTTTCAAGGAATCATCTAGAACTGAGCAAATTCTCTTCGCCGTAAGAGATAATGTATGATTACTGTGGTAAATTTTCAACGAATTATCTTGAACAGAACAAATTCACTTCGCATGTCAAATCTAATGAGCTTTAAAGTTTAATCACACATATTTTTTTAGTTGCATGCATAAATTATTACGATAAGCATCCCTATTGAACAATCAAAAATACTCCCCTAAAGATGAATATCCGAATCATGATATTTACATTCTAATCTGTATTTTTTATGTTTACTGAAGTTGAAATTTGCAATTATAGAGAGTACTTCTTAGGAAGTAGACTTAATTATGATTTTTTTTAATTCTGAAAATGTCTGTACGAATGGTGGTTTTTCTCTTTGTGTTGATTTATTTTTAATTTCGTGTAAAACGTCAATTTCGGGTTTTTTTCCTGGTTTTTACACAATTTTATTTATTTTGACTTGTTTCATGTTTGGTCAGATTGAATATTGTAATCGATTTTTCCCCGACTTCCTTATGTGCTAGATTTTTGAAATTTTTCTACACTTGTTTTCTTGACGAGAATAAACTATTTAATGTTTTCAGATATTAATTATCAGTTAATAGATTAATTCAATTAAATTTTTAATCCATAAGATTTGCCCTATCCGGTACTGAATTTGAGAAAAATTGAATTCAAGAATCCATAATATTTATAATTATGAATTATATAATAACTAGCAGTACGCGCACGATGTTGCCCGTGGAATCAATACTTCAACAAAATGAAAAAAAACGACCACAATGACATGAAAAAGTTTTGAAAACAAAAGATACACATTATTGATTTTCCCGCTTACTTTTCTTCGCGATAATGACATTTGAACTGTAAGAAAACAGTTCAGAGTACGTTAATCCAAAACAATATTAAAAAATTGCATCTTGAAAATCATTATTAGACAGCAAGCAAAATGTGGGAGACAAACATGTTCCGAAAATAATAATCGAAGTCATTGAATTGAAGGTTATGACGTCTCCTCGGCTCTGCGCCGACAGCCAATAAAATTGTAACAACGCATGCTGGGAACGTTTACTTGCTCCGGAGAAAGCCTCGCTAGCAAAACACTCTTTGAACTGACCAGGGAACAATAAATTTGGAAAAAAAAAACGGAAAAAGGCATTTTAACCGTCCTTGTTTTAAATCCGGCAGAAACGTTCCAGTTATAAGCTGAAAAAAATTGAAAATGGTAGCATTATTAGAACGTCGGAAGAGAGAATTTTAAGAAATCCGAATGAAAAATAACATAAAAGTGACTATTTTTCAAAAATTTCTCAAAATTCAGTAAATTATGTTTCAATCTCAAAGCAAATTTCATTAGAAAGAAAACTGTTCGTTCTATCCGATGATGTATCAATTTTTTCGAACTATTATCAGAAACGATACTGTGGACAAAAATGTTTCAAAAATAACACAAAACAATAAATAAAAAGTTCTCTAGATTAAATTTTAAAATTCGGGTTTTGAGTTGCATTGAGTTGCCATTACGACTACCTGTGTGCAATTTTCTTGGTCTTTTACAAGTATAGAAACTAAAAAGTAGAAACTAATTAAAATAAAAAATATTTCTTTTAAGTACACTAATAAATGTTTATTATAAAAATATGCTTATCTTTTAAACTGCAGATAGCTCCTCCTCTTGAATAAATTTTATTAGACCTTAAAATTATAATTCGAGTATTGTAGCTGGATATTTTTTTCTTTGGTCAGGTTTTCCTTGAACTTATGGTGTATCTATATTATTTTTCACATGGAATAGATAAAGGTAGATTCTAAATGAAAATCTAAATGAAATAATCATTACTTTTGTTTACTTTCAGAAAAATTCTCGTATGTTTCATAGAGTGTACTTAAATAGACTCGAGATTCTTAGGTTAATTTCCAGTTTACTATATATTAAGCTTTGATATACGTCTTTCTAAATCCTCGGCCCCACGATCAGATAACCCACAGATTTCGTCCCCCGTTCGCGTTGTTTACTGTCGCCGGAACGGGAAGATTCGATGTCGCTCGGGGGTTTGTAAGTACATCTGTGGTTTCCCGCGATGTGGCGGTAAATAGCTCAGACATCAAAGGGCCAGACGGCGCCAATTCATCTGCTCACTAGAGCGCTGAGATATTTGCCAAATTGCGCGCCGTAGGAACGGCGCGTCTGTTCGAATTCCACCAACCACAGTCTTCAAATGCGAACCTCGAGCGACTCAAAGTTTGGCCGAGCTACACGCCGTTGGAACAAGACTTTAGAAAGAACAACTTTGTAATCGTTTGATTATTTTTCATTCCAGCGATTTATATTTTTCCTATGGGAAAACAAGTTAAGATTCCTTACTAATGTAGGTGTTTTTTAAAAATAAAATAAATGGAATGTTCTGATGACCGTGCTTAATTTAAAGACTTCTTGATAATCACAGAACAATATTCAATACTGTATCAAAGTTTATTCAGATTTTGATGACTAAAGTTCACATAATTTAGCTACCGGCAAAGAATGAATTCAAGAGCTACAGTAGTGGCCATTGAAAACACACCACGTACATTTTTATAAATATGTCATTATAACTTTAAATTGAGCAAATAATACTGTTGAAAAGAAGGTAATTTCCATCAGTTTAGAATAGGAACTCACGATTGCTTCATCGTTTCTGCTACTACGTCACCCTTTTAGTGATTTTTAATGTATAAAATGTCTTGCGTAAAATATGACAAAATCTAGGGAGGTGCGGTTTCATTGGTAACTACTGTATTTCCTTTTCTCTGCATTGTCAAATTTCCCATCCTTTGAAATTCATTACAAATGTCAAAATGTTGCATTTTCAGATGATAAATCTAGAATATCTTGGAAAAATATCAAATGCTTTAAGCATTGAATTTTTATAATCCATAAACGTCTTTTCAGTTTTCAGCTGTTAACTCTATAAATTCAATTTTCAACTTATTCCTTATTTTGTGAAGAAAACTTTTAGCATTAGGTACAAAACTTTTTATTAAGTTTCAATTTCATATGCTTCGAAACAAAAAATTTAGGAAATTTAATCATTTGGGTTCTGGAATTATTTAAGGAGCCTTTTCAGTTTTATTTTGAAGAAATCTTTTACATTCAGCTAAAATTTTGAATTGCCGTTTTTCAGGAACCTTATTTTTAGAATGCAACTTTCACAATCTTTTCTGGAATTCAATACAAATGTGAAATGATTCGCAAATGGTAAAGAATAAATTCAAAGCAAAAAAAACAAGTCTTTTTAATATTAAAAAGAGTCAAACAAATTTTACTATAAAAGAATAACGCAAATGTAAATCGCAAATGGCTAAAGTTCACATAATAAACATAACATTAGTTACAATAACATAAAAACAAATTAGCTGCCATAACAAATGCATTAAATACAAAACAAAATTACAGAACATTCAGATTCTTTTCATTACAGTTCTCAACTTTTGCACATTCATTTCAGCAATACAGGTAGCTGAAGCGGCTATTTGTTATTTTTTTTATTAGCTGCCTTTAGAATTAATAAATTCTGTGTTTTAATTCAACAACCACCACCATGAAATAAAATCACCATTTACCAAATACTAATGTATTTCAAATAATTAAAGTGAGTTAAAATTACTTCTGTTAAGCTTTCATTCATGCTTCGTAATCATAATTATTTGCCTTAGTTGAAACATCATTAAAAATTACTTCAATATTTTTCAATAAGCTTATCACAAATAATTTTTATAGCTTATATCCTCTCAAGTTTTTAGAATCCAGAGCGATTTCAAGAACTTTTAAAGCTATTTCGGTCAACATTTGATATATTTTATGCATCTAGATTCACTTTTCTCGACCCATATATACAATTAGATTATTATATTACATCAGCTATAATTACTGCAATAAAAATCTCCATTATAAAGTTTATCCAGAATTCTAATTTATTTGCTGGAAATAAGAAATAACTTTGGAACAGAACACAAACGTTGATGCATAGGTTTTTTACTATTTAATCAATGTAACTTAGTGTATTTTTTAAATATTTTGGTCTTTAAAAAGAATAAAAGTTTCTTAGTTTTGTGTTTGCAAACACAAAGGAGAGTCCTGCAAGATTTGCAAAAAGTACTATTTACTTTCTCCCTGTCTTGTTTTCTCTGTTTATAAAATAAATTTAACGAATTAAATAATCACAATTTGCTAAATGAAGTTAATTTCAAAACGGTTAGGGAATTCTAAGAATCATCATTGTTATATTCTTTGATTTGTACACTGTGCTAGATTTACAAACTGGTACATTTATAAAAAGATTATCTTATATATTACGCATACCGTTTTTTAAGCGATGAAAATCAGATTATGCTTTTAGTATTGTCATCAGGCCTTTTCAAGTGAATGAAATTTCTCCAAATAGAAATCAATAAATTCATTGAAATTTGAGGATAAGTGACGATAATTCAAAATTAATAAGTAATAAATTGCGTTATTTGACAAAGATTTTTTGTTTGAATCAGGGAAAGGATATTTAGGAAAAGGGAAAGGGATATTTTTTCTTAAGAATAAATTATTTGTCTGAATTTCGTAAGAATTTATTTAGTTTGTCCACCTTTTATAAAATATTAAAAAATATAACTAACATTTTTTTACTCACCCTAGTACCGATAAAGAAAAAAAAATCTATCTTTTCCTTCAGAGAAGAAATAAACCATATTTTAAGGGTCTTAAAAATATTTTTCCCTTATTTTATTTTTGAACAATTCTTATTTTTGAATAAGATACTGCAGAATTTAAAAGTAATTTTGTCCGTAGTAGAAATAAAACTGATCTCAGATGATTAAAGAAACAACTAAAACAAAATAAGCCATATTTTAAGGCTTTTAAAAATCCTGCTTTTAAATGAGAGAGTACAGAATTTACCGATAATGTTGTTGGTAGTAGAAATAAATTTACGCTTAGTTTTATAAAAATAAAATAGTCATTCTATTTTATTTTTTTCTCTCCCTTTGAAGTTCACAAATTGCCTGAAATTTCCCTTAGCTCACGTTTTCATCTATAATACATTTTATACTCGTAGTACAAAAAATATATATTGTAACGTGAAATTGTTAATTTGGGATAAATGAAAATATGCCTGTAATACAAAAAAATGACTAATTTATTATTTATAACTATTGTTGATTGTTCCTCATAGAAAGTAGATGTGGCATTTTTCTAGTCTTTTATTGCTGGAAAACACTTTACTTTTTTATTTAAAGCATACACTTCATTTTTTAAAATGTAAGAGCAACAAAATCCAATTCTCATAATTGAATAAAAATGTGGGATTCTTTTCTTTGTTGATGGAAAAATATTGATTTTATTATCATTTTACTATTAAAGTAGTGATTATTGCTTTTTAATGTAAATAAGGTTTTTATTGTGAAACGTTTTCGTTTTGTGTGAAAATATGCGTCTTGATCAATAAAATCTAACTGCAGATTGAAAGCAAAGAAAAAGAAAAGTAAACAAATAAAATAAAAATATTGTATTCGAAAAATACAGGGAATTCTTAGTCACTTTTTCTTGGAACAAATATTTTGATCGTTAAATGAGACGTTATTTTTTAACTACTCGAGTGTACAAAATGTCGTGTAAAACAAGAAACACATTAAATTTTATTTTTAGATGATATTTTTGTTGACTTTTGTCTTACTAAATTATTCTGTAATAAAACACAAATATTTATGTTTGAAATGAGTTTAACGATATTAGAGACTAGAAATTCGATGTTTAAATTATAATACGTCTTTTATTCGAATGGTATTTCGTGAAAAATTCGCATAGCTGTTTTTTGTTTTCTAAATTCAAGATATTTTGGTTCAATTCATTTTAGGATTCAACTCCGATAGCTTTATTTTGCATTATTCAAATATACTGAATTTAACAAATTAAGGTAAAATCTTCTTATTCAATCATAGAAATATAATCTTTTAGAATTAATCTATAACATGAAAGAATTATGAATCATACATATCTTATTGAATTAAACGGTATAACACTACATTGCAAAATTATTGGATCCAAAATGAAAACTTTTCTTCAGTTTTAAACGCAAAGTTCAAACTAAATCAACTACATTATCATCATGAATCTCTACGTATCATTTAATTCCTGGAGATCAACATAATTGCATTCATTGTCATATCTGTAAGGAGATTTCGAGTCTAATGAGAGGGGGCTCATGATGGTCAGGTTATAGCTCTGGTCATAATCGACTTTTGAATTTTAGTGGAGCAGAGTTGCATTAACTTTAAAGGGATTATTCCCTGACCCAATTTAAAGTGCTCCAACTACAGTGTAGTTCCTGGTTAAGCAAATTCCTCTTGTAAACTGTTTGGTAGAGAAATTCGCTAAATGCGTTATATCTGTTTGCTGATATAAAAGGATTAAGCTTCAGACGGTGAAAGTTACAGTGAAAGCTGCCTAGAAGACAACGAGGAGGTTCTGGAATAATATTTTTGAAATGCATAACAAGGTTTCATATTATCAGTTACTTGTAAATCTTTAGTTAAAACTTTGCCATATTTTGAGCTTATATTTAAAAGAAGAGAGCCTATGGAATAAATAAAGATACAGAAACTATATAAGAATGATTCTTATTTTGAAATTACTTCCGTTTGTAAAATTACTTCATAACGACTTCAAAGAAAGTATGAGTGACAAGGTTATAGTCTTAATTATATTTTTGCATTAATTTTCTCTTTAAAATTTCTTAACAAATTTCATTTGGCACTTTCGACTACAAAATTCTTACAATAGAAAATGTCCTCGGTTTGGGGACAATATGAGCTTACTGCAAATGAAGAGATTAAAATAGTGAATTGAAATTGAAAATGATTATATTGTTTCCATCTGAATATTTCGAAATTAATCTTAATCTATTTAGAAAGTTGAAAATAAAGTTTTTCAGAAATATTTATTTCGTATTATTGCATTTTGCAGACATGCAATCTCCATTACTATTTTAAAACGAATAAGTACAAAAACCAGTAATACCACATATAGTTCATGCCTCAGATTTGAAATTTATCACTTCCTTCATATAATTCGATAGTTGTTGAAGAAACATTAACATCATAATAAAAATAAATACGGGAGGCTTATCATACTTTTTTAAGTTACATTACAAATCTATGCAAATTCAAATTTATTCATAGAATACTCCCTTATTTAATTCTTTTTTCGTTTTCTAGTTATAAATAGTTTTTGCTTATTAATATTTTAAACTATCTGAAGAATACATCTTCATCTGTAAGGTAAACCACTAATTAAGCAAATACTATTTACGAAGCATGAAAAAAAGCGACAAATGTCCCGGTCTGGTGCTCAGATTTTAACTTTACAAACAACATTATATTCTTTTTTAAAAAAAGGAACATATTTTCACCGTTTTCGTCTCTTTACACCTGAAACAAGATACACACAAGAACATGTTAAATATTCATGTAGTCGCCACGAAATAATCACAAAAGCATTTGACTTGGAACGAGCACCGTTCGTTACTGTGTCGTCCAAAAGTTACCAGACATCATCTGTGTGGATGGACTTCTTTCTCGAGACAAAACAAAAATGGTTAGTTTATCTGCAGTGTTTACGTTTAAATCTTGGGGTTTTATAAAAGAACGACGAGTTGAAACGTCGCTGATCACAAATTAGTTTTCGTTACTGACAGAGAAATTCCGTTCATTTTCTGCAGTACATGTTTAAAATATCGCAGGCGTCTATTTGAATGCGTTTCAGCAAAACGCTTTTTCCGCAGTTTTGATAGATCATGACTTCACTTTGAGATCTGTGATCGGTGTGTCAGGCGAGCTATCCGAAAATGACGATGAAATTCAGTGACGGAAAGCCAGGATCAGTAGCAGTGACGAAAGTAGCAGTGCGAAGGAGTGAAAGGAGCAGATGGAATTGGCAGAGCTCCGTTGTCTGTAGGCCATGTGCTCGTTCGTTTGGATTTCATCAAAAGTACCTTCGACTGATCCTGAAATATAAACCGATCAATTAACAACATTAATGTACAGTGTTAAGAGAAGCATGATATAAGTTTAGATGATCCAGAAGTGAGGAAAACCTTTAGAAATCGATAATTTACAAAAGAATATAGATAGAAAGATGCTGTTTCCATAGAAAGGCTGGAAACGAAGCAAGATTTATTTTTGTGGCATAGACGCAATTTTTTGATAGCATAGTTTAAAATTTAAACCACCAAATGACTCTGCAGTTGGTAAAGCAATGAGTTATATAGGAAGAGAGGATACACGGCTTACAAATGTTCAGTTGACTGTATTCCACCCAGGATTACATCTTTTAGTCAAGCTACCTTACTTTTCTGTTCGTATGATAGAGCATGATCAACTGTATGACCACATACATGAGGCTGACATGAACCATAACTGCATGCCATATAGCGGTTTAGATTGTATACTATGCTACTAATAAATTCTGGTGTCGTAAAAAAAATTCCGGCTCCATTTTCGCCCTTTCTGTGGAATCAGCATCTTTCTTTCTGCATTCGTTTGTGAAATATGGTTTTTAAACTGTCACCTAACTTCTGGATCACATGAATTAATTTATATAATCAAAATTTTACAGACATTTATGTGACAATTAGCCAGAAGTAGTTTAAACCATCTGGGAGCCTCTAGCCCTAAATTATCGAGGGTTCTCTCTGAAATAATAGGATCTTGGCAATATGTTTGATTATAATAAGAAATCCTTAAATATTTCTTAGAATATATAGGGGCAATAATGCATATGATAGTCCTAAAACAATTCGTAACAAATTTTTTAAAAAATATTCTTTGAATTTGGGTCCTCCTTTCCGCCCTTAGGGGGTACATAGTGTCTTTGTCGTTTAATCTGTTCCTGCAATTAGTTTATAGAAAACTGAATTGACTGTTAATAAAACAATGGATTTGACTTGTGGTTACGTGTCAAGCGTCTAAATGTAAGATGACTGCAATATGATGTGAATTGCCTACATTACTATTAAGATATTTACGGATTGAATTAAATTAATTCTTTATTTTGGAAATAATTCGTTCAATCTACTGACTAACATATAAAAGAGGAAAAGACAAGCAAAATTTCATTTAGTTGTTACACATGCTGTAAAAATAAAAAAAATAGTTTCTCTGGGTGGTATTCGAACCTGTCTTTCCGAAGATAAGACATGGTGAAACGTGGCATGGCACTTTGTTCACATCTTCTCCAAGGTTGTACAAAAAGTCTCCAAGTATGTCATACTAACGTATACAAAATTGACTTCTGTTCATCCCATCTGAATCATCTGTAATGTTTCCATGTCATTTTGGGCCTAGTGAATTTGTTTTCATATTTTTATTATTAGCATTAAGTTCATACTATCAGTGTGAAGTGGAACCAGTGTAATAACCGCAAATATGTTCTAAGATATATTGCCATCCTTTGATTTAAAAATTACAGTCAGTGAAATGGAAAACTCGTATACGGTAAATTTAGATTCATATGTTGGTAATAATATTTTGACCATCTTCTCCTTTATGAATACATATGGGTACATGTCATTCATTAACCAATCAAACCACAATATTCTCTTATTTGAAAACAATCAAAAAGTGACTCGAAAAAGAAAGAATGTCATTTCAAATCATCAACAAAGTAATAAATGTCAAATCAAATTCATATGCAATAAAACCAATCTGAAGCAGAATACAGATTAAAATATATTTAATTGGTAACACGAGGATGAACTTAATTTCTGAAATTTCGATAATTAAATAGATAGCAACAGTCGGTGAAATATTTCATTTTAAGTCATTAGAAAATGAAATAAGAGCCCGAAAATTCGAAAATGTCGAGAGTATTTTAAATTGAAATCTGGTATGAGCCCAATCATTTCAAGGCGCTTTCATTATTTCTGAGCGAAATAAATTCTAGCGAAGTCGCATTAAAGCAGTAATTACCGAAATAGCTACCGGAAAAGTCGCATTTTATAATTTAAATTTACCAGGCATCACATATTTGGGTCAATAATCTGCAACTCTGCATATTTTGGTTTCTGCAAATTTCCCAAATCATAAATTACACCCACCCAACTTAGATAGAAATGGGGCTTAAATGCTGTATATTCACACTAAAGATTAAATCTTAAGTCTTTGGGGGAATAATAGTCAGGTTGGAAAGCTGATCTCAAAGACCTGGAGAGCTGAAAGAGAGTGATTAAATATTCTCACCATTCCAGATGGATACTCAAATTAATTGCAAGAAGGTTGGAAATAGTTATGGGATGCGCGGAGGCTGGAATATTTAGATCCAATTTCATTTTTGGAATTCTTGCATTAGATTCAAGAAGATTAATTTTCAGAATAATATGTATCTGATTGCATAAGAAAATATAAACTCGGAATTTTATTTTCAATAGTGATTTTGAAGGAAATACATCGTAGAAATTTAAGCTATGTGAATTTAATTCAGAATGGGAAAATATTAATTACTTCCTAAAATTAAAAAAAACCACTCTAAACTAAAAAATAAACTCTAAAATAAAAAATAACAATTTTATGGCTATAGCTAATCTACGAATATACAATAGATATATATCATATTTAGTACGAACATATGATGGTAAAAGAATATTTCAAGTTAAATTAAAATTAATTCAAGCATTTTAGAGTTTTAAAAGTATCTTTGCACTAACCTTCTGGTATTAAACATATGAACTTATCAGAAATAATTATCTTGCTTAATACATATAACTTCTACACTTTATGTTTTAAGTTAGCTCGTTTTAATTGTAAATGAAAAAAACTGACTCATTGAATTGCGACTTTTATTAAAGAATAAATTCAATTGTACAGAAAAAAAATGAGAAAAGAAAAGTAAATTATTTTATATTAACAGCATTCTCAAAATCAGGAAATTAAATCTAACTTTTAAATTTATAGTTGATTATTGTATTTAGTGTTTCGCATAATAGTAAATGAACATAAAAATAATGTATAATGAATTCTATGTTTAAATTTTAAAAACGATGTGCAAGCAGAATTATAAAAGTGTAGTTTTCTTCATTAAACTAAATTAAATTAAACAGTTTGGCTAGAGGGAAATGAATATTTATTCTATTTTAAGAAAAAGCATATCTTCACCATAATCCTTTTTTCCTTAATTTTATTTAATTTAGAAATTGACTAGAAGATTATTAAAAGGGCTCCAAAAATTTTATTTTTCTCAACTATAAATTTCTTTCAACATGAATAAAATTCTACTTAGAAGAATAAGGCTTTCATCCTGTAACGCCACATTCATAAAAGAAGAAAAAAACACATAGAATTAAGCTCTTCCAACTTAAGACATCCAAGAACTGCAACAAATAATTGCTGAAACATAGTTCTTTTCCTCCTAGACTACAAGACGCTACGTTTTACCCACGATTTCACAATTCAACTCGTATCTTTCACCAACAAATATTTAAAATGAAAAAAAAAAGACCCTCTGTGAGATATTTATATGAATATTCTTTTTCTCACTCTCATACAGGTGACAGGTTATGAATAGTGTCTGCGTTGCAGCAGATTATGAAACTGGGGTTAAAAAGACGTGAATGGGACACGCTCTAAATCTTTTACCATATTTAAGCTAGCTACTAAATATTAAAGCATAGCAAGGAAGAGCCATTCTCGTGACAGAGTAAAAATTCCGAGAACTGCAACAAAGAATTTATAGCCCTAGAAATGCATTTCAGTTGTGATAGATGAAGAAATCTCTTCATTTATCTTTCGCTGAAGAGATCTCCCTCATTTTGCAACCAAATGGGCTCGGAGGGGAAAAAATGGAAAAGACATTTAAATAATGAGAATGGTTGTCATGTTTTCTGCATTTACCTCTTTTGGGTTGGAAATGATTAGGAGCGAATTGTACTTTTAGTACTGTTGTCATTTCTACTTCAAACAACTTATTTGGATCAAAGGGCATCTCAGCGGGGATTTCTCGCTTCTTGCGTCCATAGCCTATTTCATCGCTACCGCACTGAACCTGAAAGGAGAAACAGTATCTTGAGTATACGAGAAATTCATATGTTGAGAATAATAATTAAAAGTCGACTCTACGATTAAATATGGCCATTACATAATTTCTTTGCTAGCAAAACAATAATGAAGTAAGATCACTGGAACTTGTGTTACGTGGACTTTCTTAATAGTATTAGTCTTTATGAATACCAATTTATTTAATTTTCAAATAATACATAGTAAAATAAATGAAATTTTTAACAGTCGGGGGCTGTACAAAAAGGAACTTTTTTAAAAATAAATATTTATTTTTCTTGAAAAAATCTGTACAGTTTAATAAATCTTTCATAATATCAAAAGTACTCTTTAAATGCGTGTTTCAATGTAGCACAGGCGATATTAATGCTATAATATGTGATGGAATTTGGATACGTATGGAGAGTATAAAGTAATATAAAGTGTCCAGGGACTTGATGATGAGATTCAAACTCGAGGGAAAATTTAGTTATATTACCTCCCGTTTTGAAACAACACGAGGGCTATTTCGGAACGGACCTCGTAATTTTTAACTATTGTCAATTGACGAGAACGACCTTTGAGCCAGCATCCTCCCTCTCCAAGCCTCTGCGACACACAGAGGGAGGATGTTTGACCCCCTTAATGTCGCTAGGACCACATGTACGGCGGTTCTTTGGTGGAATGGGGTTTAGAACATGGAACTTTCCAGTCGCCATGCCGAAACCTTACCACCAGGCCACCGTGGCCCAAACACAGGGAAAGAAAGACTGCAGAAATAAGTTCTAATTAGATTTGACTTGTTTTAACGCTAGGGTTGGAAGCTACTTGGGCCCTATATTGGGATGAACCAAAACTTTTCAGAACTATGGTCAGATGACGAGACCGTAACTCCAAAATTTCACTCCACACCAATGTGAGTACATTTGACCTACACCAGACCAACATATTTGAATCTTCTGAGGTGAAATCCAGTCTCGACCTTTCAACCTTCCGCTCCTAAACTCGAGACTACTACTAAGCCACTATGACTAAATAAGATCTTAAGAGCCCAGGCATGGAAGACAGCTGTGAGCAAGCAAAATTTTTTCTATGCAAATAAATTATTTATTAGCACTGAAGAGATTTTATATGCTCATTTCGCAAGCACAGGAAGTCAATACGAAAAATCTGAAGATTTGGGCTTAAACATTCAAATTAATTAATGAAATTCACTGTACATCGTTTGATTTTCTTCTGCTTAAGTTATTTTTTTTATTTTCAATTTTGGGTTGAAGCAAAAAATCATCTTCATTCAATAAATCAACAAAAAAAATGGAAAAAAATTCCAGTCTTGATAAATTCAAAGATTCATTTTTAGATCGCATAAATTAAAATCACATGTGTGGCGAAAAAGTATTACATTTATCAGAAGTTTCCTAATCATCGTCTCTTCCTCTTTCAGAAACCAATTTGACCCTTAACAACGTAATAAAAATATTTCTGCTTCCTACTTTGTAATAAATTTAATGTCACAAAGATGGAAAATAATTTTAATGATTTTCTCATCAGTCATAGGATGCGCTGTAGAAGAAAAGTGGCTTAAGTGCTAATGGTTAAAAGATTTTTGATTGGTTTATAGAAAATAACTTTCCGATTTTCTTATTACCGAGAACTTAGAAACTTTGTTTCTGTTTAATCAAAAGCAGATTCACTGCTTGAAGAAAAATTGGTATACAATTATGTGTAAGGAAAATTTACTTAAATTTTAAGAATGTGTTCGCGAAAATAAAAAGCGACAAAGATAATTTTCTCTCGATTTTTCCTTCAATATTTCATTTAAGAATGCAGGTCAATATTTTTTGCAATCTAAATTTCATTTGGTTTTAATTTTTTTCTTCGAAAATCAAATTATTCTTCTTATAATTGCTATACCATTTTTCATAATCTTAAAATTCTATTCTTCTTAGAAACGAATGAATAGAACAAAATTTAATTATTTACAAAATGAAAATTATCGATTTTGTTGTAAATTGCCGACTTGTTGCGTTTTCATTCTCAAACCACTATAATTGCTATTAAATTCAAAAAAATATTTTTTCAATAATTAACACAAAACATTTCCTTGCTAAGATTTCAAATTTAAATTTAAAAAAATATTATCAGTTATTTATTTAACTATATCATCAGTTCGCTTTACAGAAATATTCTACTGAAAAAGGTTTTGAAGATCTTCACATAGTTCTCATTACAGAACAAATTTCAAAACTGGCCGTCAGGTCAATAGAGAATAATAAGTATTCTTTGAAAGAAACATTTCGAATTGAAATTTCAATTCATTTTGCTTACTTTCAGCATGCAAAATTAGCAGAAACAGAATATTTAAACTTTCAAACTTCTCTCAAGCTTATTATGAAACAAAAATATTTAAAGGGAAACTTTGTTAACTTTTAGAAACTTTTTATCTGTGTGTCTTTTATAAAAACTGAATTTTCAGTAATTAGATCTTTCATAACATTATTCTGAAGGGGAAACAAAATAATAATTCCTCTTAAGTAAAAGGGAACAGATTTTCAGTTATGTGTTTATGTCAAAAATTTCAACAAACATCTTTATATTAACGCGTTCACGCCGGTGCGTATCACCAGTGCCTCGCACTTAGATGTCCGATCAGGCGGCGCGTACCACCAACAATTTAATTATTTTAGTAACTAGAAAAAATTTCCATATAGTTGAAAATTAAAATACCCGAAATTTAACATATATTAATAGAAAAAGTAGGATTTATTTTATTTCAACACAATATTTTAAAATAAAGAGCAGCAATGGTTATCATTGTGGTAAAAATTCATTTTTCAATTTAGTTTGACGCTGCCCGATAAAGCAAAGCGCTCTTAGAGTAGCCGCCCATGGGAGAGAAACATGAATTGCAGCGATGGCGTGAACATGTTAATACAGGCACTTGGGGGATGAAACCCAGGTTTAATGATGGATAAATGTAAAACAATCTCCAAAAGACTGTTATTAACTAAACGGATCCGTTACAGCTACACAATTCACGATCGAAGGGAATCCTCTGTTATTTTTTTTCCTCTCCCTGCGTTTTAACACTGGAAAAATTCATAGGCATTGTGAATAGAGGTAACATCAGCTTCGAGATAAAATTGAACTAAAATCCATTGTGTGCGTGGGAGTGATTCACATTAAATTATTTGCTCGTGGGTCAATTTTTCCTAATATAGAGGGATATTGAAAATGGGGTCGGTTTTGGGGGTTGAAGACATAGCGCCATCCTATTCATTTGACAAAAGTTCGGTGTCTCCAGATCATTCCCAAGATAGCCCCAGTTGCTTCGAAACAGAATGCAAATTTAATACACCAAGCTAAACTCTGAAAAATTTTAGTTTTTTTTCCTTATCAATGTCAAAATCTCGCTAGGAACACCAAGAGAACAAGGTGATGTTTTTATTGACCTCATTTAATTTAATCGGTTTTGAGTATTTTGAGATATTATGATTTTTCTTCTAAAGTTACTTTACGTATTCAATCATTCTGTTATAAGACGGTATAATAACAATTCGGTAAATAAGAACATCTTATAGGAAATGTCTCTATAAGATAAGAAAAAAAGAAATCTTTAGATTATTGTATCTATTAATAAATTGCAGCAAACCAAGAAACTCTTAACTTTAAAGGCATTTCACGATTTGTGTAGCAAATAACAGAAGAGTGAATTTGGAACACATCTGTGAGTAATTTACTGAAAAGAATCTGTTATTCTTAAAAATGTCTTTCTTAGAAGAAATATTTTCTCTCGCTGCGTTGATTTCGGATATGGCTTTTGCTTCATTCTTGAAAAAAGATGACTGGATTTGGTTGATGATATTTAAGCGTAAAGGCCATGTTTGGTCATTTTGCTTTGGTAATGTTTCTAATCCACATTAGTCTTCCATATCTAACCAAGTCCATGAGACAAGGGCTCATAAAAAAGGGAAAGAGCGGCATCTTCTCACAGTCAAAGTGACCTTGGATCCAATATAAGAGAATAGGTTCGTTTCCTGAAGGACTATTAGTGAAGCTGGTACACATTTGTCTTTTGCTTGAAGGAAAGCCAAGAAAATATCCAGCAGTCAGCCTAACGGCAGCGACACATTTCGCTGATAATGCCCACGTCGGTCTACCGGTTTAAAATAATGCTGATTAAGAGTATAGCCAGAGAATAGAATCTTTAATTTTCTTCCTTTGATTCATATTCCTTATCCGTACAATACTTTAACCCACTTATCCATTAGTAGGTGACAATTCTGTGGCACTCATAGTTGAAAAAATAAAATTATTATCCGTATTTAAAAAAATAAGTAACCTTCATAGAGTATACCAAAACTTGGGGTTAAATGTAAAATGAAACCATAAAATTTATTCAATGTATAAGGGCCCGAGGGCCGACAAAATAAGAAATATTTGAAGATTGTTATTATTGTCCAAATTGAAAGGTACGATATGACAGGTTTTAAATGATTTTTACGTATTAATTCTATTCATATTCTAACTTAATTCAAACTTTCATGCAAATGTGTATAATTTCACTCAATAAATACTCTTAGCATCGTTTTTTTGTTCATTTGAAATAGCCGACTGACAAACTTAAAGTAAATCTTAGCGAGCTTAAAAATGAAGCACTGGGGTCACCCATGATAAAAACGCTGTAAATATCAAAATTCTGCCTTCTTCGAAGTATATTTTTATCCTTTGGGGTCTTCCATTCCATTCTGATTCGACGGAGCCAAACAAACAAATCCTAGTCGTTTATCGCCTGTGCTTTTATGTCTACAGGCATCAGTTGCCTGGGAGGAAATCATTGCGGTATCTATACCCGTACTTTACCGAAATAAAAGCCTTAAATTCGCACTTAAGGATGATAAAATCTAATGATTCATTTCGAGTCTTTTGCAGCTGAGACGTTGTTCCTTTCCCGATTTCTCGTTTTGGGCCATTACCTCCTTTCGTTGGACTATCAGAATGGTTTCCCATTTCAGCTCCCAGACTCAACGAAAAGCTTAGACGATATACTTTGGTGTTTCGAGAATTGGCTGATTGTACCGTTTGCTTAGGAGAATTCTTTTCATCGCCTTTCTGGGGGATGATCTCAAGGCTTGGTGGAGAAACCTCCTCGGTTTTAAGTGTACACTCCACTCAAACTTGGCTCTTCTCTAGATCGTCTAGACAATGATGAAGCCAGCAAGTATAAAAAATATAGATGCGTAAAACTTTGTAAAAGAAAAGTAATGTCTTTCTTTCTGTTCACTTTGACAAAACAAAGCATTGATAAGTAAAATAATATTATAAACCACATCAGGTTTAATATTAGTTCTCTAATCATAATAAAATAATACTAATATCAATGAATTCATACAAATAAAGAAGGTAAAGAATTCTTGAAAAAGTTTAGTTTATGCAAGAGGGGTGTTTTCATAATTTTGAACCTTGGTCGGATGACGAAGATGATACTAAGATGGCATCCTTCTTCAAAATTCCATAACACAGCAGCGAGAGGACATTTGATCTCGAAATTTTTGCAGCGCATCAGTCACGAGTATCTGATCGTTTTTGGTAGAATTTGGCCTTAAACTTGCGATCCCTTAGCTCACCACAATTCGTTTGGTGGAGCATGGCCAAACATGGCTCTTTCGCCATAAACCCCAAATACTACCAACTGCAATCCCTTAGCCAAAATCTAAAAACTAGGTTACCACCCCACCCCGGAGCGATAAGGAATATACTTTTCGTACCAATAATTCATTTATCTCTTTAACAACTTATTAATATGATTACAACAAAGATTCCCTCTCTTTATCCGGAAAATTGCTTTTACCAATCTTCTTTATATTGAATTTTATTTTAGTACAAATACTGATCACAATTTTTGAAGATGCACTTTACTGAATAAATTATTAAATTTATTTCAACTATACCATTCAGCATTTCAATTGCATTGTATGGCGGTAACATTAAAAGCGGTTATGTGATAGAATTGCTCAAAGTTGCATCCTGTAGTTAGTGTAATATGTTAAACCATGTAAAACATATTCTACATTAAGAATGTCATTTTAATAAATAAGTAATGGAGTACTGCATCATTTGCAATATTTTTCATACTTACCACATTATTTCCCCAGGAAACCTACAGAAGCAATTCAAAACTGATCAAGAATTCACTACGTACCATTTTATAGTCCTCCACTGTTGCTACTTGAATTGTAATAAATGTGAAACTTACCTCCTTACTAAATTCCTTAGAATAAAGTGCATTCCATGAAGAATCTTAGGTATGTAAATTAGTTTCAATTAATACGGTGCAAATAACCTGTATCTAGAGAGTGAGGTCTCGTTTGATGCTTTTCATACAACTTCATGCATATAATGTATCTATAAAAGCTTACCTTTCATTTTCACAAGACACAAAATTAAATGCAAGCTCTGCATTTGAGTAATAGGCCAAAAACAAAATAAAAATTATCTCTGAATAATTTCTTATACAAGGATATGATTTATTATTTCATTCGATTTTAAATTATAACTAGCGATATTGTTTTAGTAGGTAGTAGACATCAGATTATGCCCAATTCTTGCTTTTAAGAAACATATTGTCTGATAATTTAGAAACGTTTTTATCTTTATATATATAGCTTCAAGGAATATAATTCTTTGAATAGATAAATCCATGATAGCTGATAAAAATTTTTAAATTTAAACTTGAATTATATGCTAAGCATATTATAGAATTAGTTGCTGAAATTCTAAACTTTAAAAATTTTGTTCATTTTTTAAAAATTGTCACTTAATCAAAAATATGCGGCTTGATGCTTCAATCATATCAAGAATTCTTTGGAATTATATTTAAACATTTTGATGCTTATTTGGGCATAATCGATTTATTTTCCTCGAAATTTATAACTGCTTTAGCCAAGACATACTACATATTTCTGTATAAAATAAAGATAATTTATTAAAATTTCATTTTATTAGATGCAGATTCAATTGTCTTACTTCTAGGGCGAAAAATGGCAAATAAATATAATGAAACTAATTATGGAATTCTGAATTTCTTTTCCTAACTTTTATGATGCAAGATACGAATGAGAAAAGAATTTTAAATTAAACAATATCCACTGAAACGATTAAAAGAAATACAAAAATATCCACTGACCCCTCTGCACTGTTTCAGACAAACGTTGACTGTCCCGACGAAAAGGACGTAGTTCGAATCAGGAAACTTGAAAGCTCTAAATTTTGAGTATAAAGTCTTGCCGGCATCTGGAGTTTCAAAGTTACCAAATATATAAGGGTCTATAGAACATCTGAAAATGAAATATAAACGACAATCAGAATCACAGTCATGATTTAATTTATTAGAATAGCCCAATAATTTACGTTAGATTTCAACAAGAAATTTCAGATTTTGACATTAGAAAAACGTTAAATAGAATAACAAAAGTATTTCATGAAATCATCAGCCCGTGTGTGTCTGATTGTTATATTTCATGTATGTAATACTCATCTTAATATGGTAATAGTTCTCCATTTGTTCGGAAGCAAATAAGATAAAATAAAGTATGCATTTACCTTGCTTTCTTTTTGCTGTGTCCAACTTTACTAAATATTTGAAATAAAAGCAATTTGAACTTACTGATTTTTGCAATTCCAGTTTCTTTGAATAGAATGTCCAATTTTAATGAACCGGATTAAAACTGGAGACAAGCCTCACGCTGCATAACCCACGATTTACGCGGGTTGGAAGCTTGCCTATTTTTTAAAAATATGTCGAGTTATCCACGGGTTAGTGAGTTTATCTTACTATTTCGGCGTTGACTTATGTTATTCTATTGTAGCATTGCTTAGAAATAATAATTATCTTCGTTTCAAAAATACTTGGACCTATTCGCATTAACATTAAAATCACTGTATACCCCCGAGCTCGGAACCCAAAGGGTTCACTGTCAGTTGAATGGGTATACATGGAAGGAAGTGTATACTGTACTCCCGGAGGGAGACATGATTGACCTCACATTTGTCCTTGCATATATAACTTGCGACTTGACACTTTTGTTAAGTCGACTTAACACCCGTGCTCTGTGTCCATAGGAAAGGACATATTGGCAGAAGTCTAATTAATTGAAATTCTGAATTAACTTCCAACCGTCGATTTTTCAATCTCTGTTAAAGACCTATTGGCAGACATCAAAATAGAGATAGAGAAATCGACAGTTGGAGGATTAAATTCAGAATTTCAATTAACTAGATAACTTGTAATTTTTTATTTAAATTACTTTCCTACATAATCATTTATACACAGACTTATTTTAGCTTAGTCGATCACTCTGTTAGAGATTATTTAAGTTACCTTAAATACATACTTCCCAAAGTAAATAATATGTCTGCCTAAAATTTTCTTTATAACATTTTCAAAAGGGTAATGTATTCACAGGAGAATGTATAGCTATAATTAACCTTATCCCTACGGGAAAGTTTACTCTGGATAAAAAGTGTTGAGATGATTAATTAGCCTCAAGTGAAAAAGTTATATGTGATAAAAAAAAGATCTCGAATTACCACTTATTCCGAGTATTTTTCATTCATTATTTTTCAGTAGGATGCTTTCTCCAAATATAACAAGGATAAATTTTTTTCTTTTAAAAATGAGTTCTCACTATAATTTAGATTTCTCAATTGTAATTAAATTTTATTGAATTTGTTATTTCTTTTGTAGAAATATACATTAATATTAGATATCGGGCGTTTGGCACTGAACAATGACACCCAAATCATTTTTTATACAAATAATCGAAAAAATGAACAACTAAATTATGTCTGCAATCATTTCTGTTTCGTTTCCTTTTGCAAAAAGAAAATATTCATACTTTAGCGTATAATACAATCAAATGTAAGGGATATTTGGAAAGATGCCAAATTCGTAAGTTCACACGGCACAAGTTCTTTTTGGCCATGCTTTCAATTGTAAGCATGGCTCAAATTTAAATTTGAGCTGCTTGTAATATAGTATAGTGCAAAAATAAATAAAAGTAGATGGAATAAGCAGAAAGGTATGTAGATGAAGGTTTCAAATTGCTGTTTAAGGTGAACAGCAATTCGAAACCTTCATCTAACATATTTCGCTAAAAGAACGGTAATTTCAGTATGTGCAACAATGACGAAAACGGTAAAATAGCAAGTGATTAAAGAAAAGACTATACTTATACAAAAGTCATAGACTAATATTGGGAAAATAACAGAAATTAAGCCAACGGGTTGTTTTATCAGTTATTCTAATTAATTTATTTTATACGAAATAATATTATTAATTTAAAAACATGTTTTTGTAATTTTTAAATATATTTTCTATTTCATGTATCGTATATTTTTGCCTTGTAGAGGCATATTTTGAATAGTGAACAATGTGAATTGCAATCGCATTAATTTTGATAGCAGACGAGGAACTAAGTTGAACAGTTCTGTCTCTTTCTTTTAGAAATCCAGCACAAAATCCAAGTTCTCTCTCCGAATTAATCCTCAATTTTTCGAAATCTGCCCCATCACCTCTAAATAGACCATATATTAGAACACCAAATGATCTACGTCCAAACGCAACAAAGGAAGAAATCGTCATTTGATAGTTGCCACTTCAGAAGCATGTTATACAGAAAAAAAATTCACATCGTCAAATTTCATTGTTCAGAACATTTCATTGAAAGAGAAAGGCTCAGAAATTCACCTGCCATTTATATTTGTCAACCTGTTACGACAAAGGGAAGAAACATTCATCAATAAACGTCATGAAATACAGCAAGAAAAGACAAACTTATAATGAAGAAAGAGCACTTTCTTCATTAGAAACAATCAGTTTTCATTTTTGATTTTTTATACCAAACATACTGCTTTGCATTTTAAAATAAACACATATTTTTCATTTCAGAAGTACCAAGTTGCCCTCGTTTATCCCGAAGCTTCAATAAATTGTTGAGAAAGCTTCAATTCATTTAAAAAGGAAGCGAAAACCCTCTTTACATAACATAGGTAACGGTTGTGATACAAGAGAAGATTAAAAAATGAATCCTATTTTATACAATTGCATTATATTTATTTTTCAGATATATAATATCAAATATGCTTTCTTTTACAGTTTTCAAAGCATGATACCATAGATCAGATTCAGCAGTCAGCTTCAAAGTTATTCGTGCGAATTTCTTGTCCATCCTCAAGTTTCATTGTTGAGAAAGTTTCAAAGAAAAGAGAAAGAAAGAAAAATCCAGATGGCTTGTGATGAAAACGAAAAGAATGAAAAGATGAATTATCTATCTTTCGCTACATGTAACTAGTTTTTGACCTACATTTCACAAATGTTGCTTTTTTATTCTTATGAACATATCACATCGATCAGTTTTATATTTTTAGTTTGTCAGTTACAAACTCGTTCCAGCAAATTTCGATTGAATCCTTATGTTTCAACGTTGAGGAAATTTCAATGAAAAGACAAAGAAAAAAAACACCATTACTCTTAAAACAAGTGTCTTGTGAGAGGATTAAAAAATTATTAAAGAATATCACCGAACTACAGTAAGAACGCATTGAAGCACGTTCTTTTAATAAAAAATCATTAGTTCTCTTTTTTAACATACATTTTACAAAAAAATCTACTGTTGCATTTTTTAAAAACGGTACTCCACGGGTAAGTTTTGGTCATTCGTACGAATTTCTTGTTCATCCCCAGGTTTCATTATTTAGAAAGTATCAATGAAAAAGAATGGAAAAAAACTAACCACTCCAAAAACCTTCAATCTTTGAAGATCATGATGAAAAGGTAATGAATGCTCTGTTTTTTTTACCGACTTTTTATAATACATTTTACCAAATATACTGCCTTTGCATTTTTAAAATAAACTCCACAGGTCAGTACCAGTAATCGGCAACTAAGTTATTCCAGCAAAATTCTTGTCCATCCTCGAGTTCCATTGTTGCGAAAGTTTCAATGAAAAGAGAAAGGAAGAAAAAGCCAGCCGCTACATAAACCAGGCGGCTTGTGCGATGAAAAGGAGAAGAAAAATTCCTCACTTACCTTAATGAGTCGCCAATAAAAAAATCTTAGATGTTAATGCCGCTCGATCGATTCTTAATAAACATCAAAAGAACTCCAGAGAGGAAGCTTTTAAAAAACTAAATCTCACCGCAAAGTGGAGCGATGTCTTAATTATGTCTCTTATTTCTGCAGGGCCTTAAAATGACGTCTCTTTATACTTCAGAATTAACGTCAAGTATAGCTTCAGGATTTTGAGATAACTTAAAATATAATATCACTTACGATGTTGTACCTTTTTCAATCAAAGGATTACGGCTTATGATTACATTTTTAAAGGTGGTCTTAAGATAAGATTTAAAATGTCACATCGTCGCTGAAAAATTTAGATCCCTACGACTGGAAAAATCAGTTTCTCATTAAAAGGCTAAAAGGTATTTAAAGCACTTACCAGATAATGTTCAGTGCTTAAAATTACAATTTTCCATTTTTAAAGCACGAATAAAGGATTTTTAATTACTTAAAAAATGTTTTAACTACACTTTCCATTAATACAGGATTAAACCTAAGATTTAAATATAAGAAACGAAAGTGGATTTTACCTTTCTTTTTAGTGTAATCATAAAATAATGTTATTGGAATAAGTTGCAGAACTGTGAGTGTAATGTAAATCTTTTATTATTTCGAAAGGTTAATTAATATCTTACTTTTCAGAACTAATTTTATGCAAATTGCTGTCAAAGTATTAATTATGTTGCTAGTGAGCACAAAAAATTAGCACAGTTACGATAGCATTTTAATATAATTGAATAGCGTTGTGTTTCTCATAGGAAAGCAAATTTTTAATCCTAATGAAAATATTTAGAGCTAAACCATTCAAACTGAGAAGAATAAAAAGCATTGTCGAATCTGCTCTTAAAAATATGTTTTAATGTAAATTTAGCGATTCTTTTTCCTTTCCGTGTATCCTTCGTTAAACAAAAGCGTCAAGAAGTAACATATCTAAGAGATTGCATCTTTAAGAAGCTTTATATTGTCGAAATAAGAAGGCCTTCATCGAATCGCAATGGCGTAAGGTTAAAGTATTCACAAAGGAACATCGAGGCTACGGTTTTGATTTCCGATCTGAATTTCTTTCAGTTGTTGCAATTAATCTGTAAAAATATGCACATATTTACTTATAAACATTTATTTAATGCTCAAATTTAATCCTAAAAATTAATTTTCAATCTATGGAAGAGACTTCTAGAGTGATCTGCGCTACGTGTATAATTAATAGTGTGTTTAGTTCTCGGTTGCTTAAGCTTCAGTATAAGTGATGTCTCAGTTGCTTTTGACAATAAGCATGCATTGTTTCAGTAAGGAACTTCCTCTACCGATTCTACACGCGACAAATTAAGTACCGAAGAAATTATAAAATATTCAAAATAATAAGAAATGAGATGAAAATTATGCATTTCTCTCTGAATCACTGCTGAAAAATTTCTTTCAGTAAATGAAACAATTAATCTTATCATTGTAATTAGTAGTTTTGCGATCATCATTATTGTAATAATTAATTGAATGAACTCTAAATCCTTCTACTTACCCATTCATGACGATGATTTCATCATGTTCTGGCGTGCCATCTGTAACTTTAAGGTAGCTTGCAAGCAGACCATATGTAGCTGAAAGATAAATAAAATTTCAAGATTTGATTTTCATATCAATTTCTGGGCATCAATAGTAAACCAACCGTTTACGAATCACTGAACTAGTTTTATATGAAATGTTTAAACAAATATTGCGTAATCCGCACCATTTTTGACCGAATGAAATGAAATGATGAAATTCAAAATAAATGTTCTTTCCTCTCAATAAGAACAAACGTTTGGTTTCACTCAGAATGTGTTTTTTCACAATCAACATTTCAAGCGCCCAATGTACGTTGTCAGATACACAGAGGGAAGACTTTTCTTATTTAGGGTTTCTGAGCCAGGATTTTCTCAATCAATCATTTCACATTCGTAAGGTTTCTAACAACATACATCATTCACAGTCATAAAAATGTAAGACTCCATTTTGGGAAAAAAATATTAAGAAAAAATAAAATGATAAAAAAATCAACTTTTTAGGTATCTTTTCAGTGAAAAAATGCATTCAACAAATAAAAATGATACGAAAGAGAAAGAATTATTTATCCAAATAATGT
Source organism: Araneus ventricosus (assembly GCA_013235015.1). Lineage (NCBI taxonomy): Eukaryota > Metazoa > Arthropoda > Arachnida > Araneae > Araneidae > Araneus > Araneus ventricosus. Next base: position 14,234 of record BGPR01000158.1, on the reverse strand, counting down.
TCCATACCATCAAGAAACATGGAACGATATTTCATTTTCAGATGCATAAAATAAATTTATTTAAAATAATTCATGTTGCAAGAGTACTAATTCGGCTAAACAGAATTGTTGAATAAGTAGATACTTCAAAAAATGCTTCAATTTAAGTTGATCAAAACTGAATTTCAGATAATTACAGAGCAAAAATCGATTTTAAAATATATGTTCTATTGCAAGAAACATAATATATTGAGTTCAATTTTGATAAATAATTATCAGAAGTGCATTACATTGTTAAATTACTGTCTTGCATATGTTTAATGGATTTCTCTATTTAAAACAAATTAAAGATGCATTGACAAATCTCTGAATTTTGAGTAAATAAGTCAGTAATTTGATGAAATTATTAAACGTGTCGAAAAGGTATATTTTTCATCACCTGAACTAAACAAGATATATTTTTTACTTTCGATATGTAATTACGTTATCATATTAACTGAAAGAAGTGACGGAAATCAATGAAACACATACTAAGATTCTCAACTCTTTAATTGCTGATATAATATAACTTCAATAATTCTTATAAATTCTTCTCATCTTTTAATATACATTAAAACTTTTATGCTAAAGGTGTGAGAGTAGCAAGCTTTAATTTATATTCATTTTTTTATTATTGCTTTTGATGATAAAAATATGTTAATACCATTGAAAATCAAGCTCATAAAAATAAGCATACAATAGAATTATTTTGTGAAATTTTCAATGGATTATTTGAATTTCAAAGATGAATTCAGAAAATCTACTTAAAAATCTGGTAAAGAACTGTTGAACTGGTTTAATCCTTCAAAATATTCAGTAATTTACAATTATTCCATGCATCAAGATATTAATTCATTGAATGCATTCCCCAAAAGTAAGATGAAAGCCCATTCAAAGCCCATTAAACATGAATATCCTCTTCAGTTCTGGAATCTATCCTATATTTTATGTACATAACATAAAAACTTAAGCATAAATTGCATCAGCAATACTTACAGTAATTTTTTCCACGTCTCAAGTTTTATCCACTATTTCAACCTTCTTTCGAAAGTATATCTCGATTTTTAATAAAATGTTATCATATGAGGTTTTATATTTCCAGTATATAACTACATGCTTCGACTATATTTTGAAATCTTTTAACAAATAGGTCTAAACATGTGAGAGTTGTGAGTTTATAAATCAAATAGTTCATTGTGACAGAATCCTCGACAGTGATAGAGATTTATGTACTCGAGTTGACTGCTTAACGGAATGATAACAGAATAGTTTACCTACTGAATTGCAAAATAGGATTATATAACTGCATTGAATGTTTATGCGCTACTTACAAGTCTAGGTTTTATGTATAATAGTTCATTGTCGCATAGTGAACACTCAGTGTTGCACGCGGTCAAAAATGAGGAAAACGTCATTTAATTGTAGTTAAGATAAATATTCCCATTTATTATTAACGGCTGAGCTTGTTTGTTAAGATTTTGTAGGTAATTGGATTTAAAAAACTAGAAAGAAACTTTTTTTATATCCAAATATATCTTTAAAAAGAACTCATTTACAACATATCAGTTAGTACACAAATCTCAGCTGCCCCCTATTTATATCACAGGCAGCGTCTACAATTTGTCATGTACCAAACAGTTATGATCAATCACATAATCTGTTTAGATAAATTTGCATACAGAGCAAAAATATATTCTTACGAAAATGAACAAAGCATATTCAAGCAAGACAAAATACGTTGATAGAATTTCTTTCAAGTATTTCTATAATATTGAATTCTAATTTTAAAAGAAACATGACAAATCTTAAATTTCCCCACCCAACACATACCGAATTTAATTTGTACTTAAGAAAAATACTATTGTCATTCAGTTATATCTAATGCGCCGTTTAACAGCTATTTCCCCCAATCGGTTTGCCAATAATTAATTTCGAAAACCCTCCACCTCTGAAGAAAGACCAGATATATAAATCAAAGTTATCGATCCATAGGACTATTAGACTTAAAGCATCCTTCACCGCTCATAAAATCTTCCCCCTTGATAGAAATTTTCTCTTTTCTGGACGTCTCAAACATCGATCCGCAGCTCAATTTATCGATGTCAACGCGTCCCCTACATCCTTTCAGAAAGATTTCGTGCGCAAAGTGATTGCTAAGTGATGAACCAAAAGACCAGAAGCAATATGACCTTACATGCTCAAGTCTCCAAATTATCTGACCTGGCGCACTTGCCTCGCCATCAAATTACACCTCAATCAAGATCCATCCTCTCCAAGACAAATTAAAAAAGAGTTCGAGTTTCGAACAAAAGAGCTCTATTAAAATGCTGTCCCAATACGCGGCTCGCGTTGTTGTAGAATACAGCAGGCTACCCTTTAATTCTTACTCTGTTACTCTTAACCTGTGATTAAACACAAAGTGGAGAACTGTGCGCAAGAATTCTTCCCCTACATGAATACAAAATGTAATGAAGTCGAACTTACTAAGTCGTGCAGCGAATCGTAAAACTTGGGGATATAGGTCAAAAGGAAGATGGCTCTTTCTCGAAGTAGAGAGCTTTTGTCATATTTTTTTCGGTAAGAGTGGGCCGAAATTGATTATTAAGGGAATACGCAAAGGTGGTGTTTAATTTTCGGTGGAGCAAGAAGTTAACAAAGGCACGATTTTCGGAGAGGAAATGTTTAATGAGATAATCACGCTCTGAAACGTAACCATCGTTTAATTTAAAGTACTTACGAACTTTAATTTAATTAAAGTTCCATTAAGGATCTTTGCGCCACAGCTCTTTTTGTTCCCCGGAATATAGATGGAACTTTAATAGGAATTGTGTTAGAGTTGGTTGTTTCATACTTCGAATGACAGACTAATATTTCTAATTTTTCCAATTATTTTAACAATATTTGCATTCTACATTTGATTCTAGCATCATTATGCATGATTAGGGTTGCCATAATCGCCAAGCTTTGATACGGGACCTTTAAGTGTTAAACAAATAAAACATGAAAAAGTAGGTAGGTAATAATTTATTTAACTCTGATAAAAAAAATCAAAGTTTAAGCAATCTAATAAAATGAACACGAAGACTAATAAAAAAGATGCAAGGCTAATCCTTTTTAGCCCAGTCATATTTAAAAGTTTATTTTACTTTCTTAACTATATCATTTTCTTGTTTCACATAATAATAAAATTCGGCGCAAGTCATTTTAAAATTATAATGACAAGTCAAAATTGCTTCACCTGTCTCCACTGATAGTGTTTCTTTTATCCGACCATTGAATTGACATTAGGAAAAATATTCTCTTCACATTTGCATTGTGAGCTGTAATGGTAAATACGTATTATAGCTTTATTAGACATGACTTCTGATCAATGACTGCAAAAAAATTGAGCCATTTCTTTTCCATACTGAATTTCATTGCTGCTTTCTTTTTTCTCTAAATAATCTTTTAGATATACAAACTGGCTGAATAGAATATCAGTGTTGCCAATGTCGATGTTTCTTACTTGTAAATCTAATAGTTCGTTCTATTTCTTCCCAGTCAAGAGCTTGGTTGAGAGTCATCTGAAAAAGGGACAAATAGTAATACCGGACTCAGTAGTGAAATACGGTGACAGTCCCGTATATACGGAACGTATAGCAACCCTATGCATGATGGTAGGAAGATTCATTTTAATTTTTGACAATTTCTATGTATATGAATTACTTAAGAGATTAAAGTACCTAACTGGGGAGTTTTACCGAACAGTCGTATATAGTATATGAAATGCAAAGAATCAGACCTGACTAATACAACGCGATGATCTCGTGGGAGTCTCGGCTTCGTGACTGGAAGGTTACGGGCTCGAAGCCAGATTCAACGGTAGATCCGTCGTGTATATAGGCCTGTTGCACATTAAATCTGTCGAGGGTCAAACATCCTCCATCTTGTGGGACGCCGAATGGAGAAGGAGAGGAGGTGCCAGATCAGGTGCCGTCCTCTTCTTACCACGGTTTTAAATGCGGGGTACGCCCCCTCCTGTAGCTTCAATAAACGCGTCGTTAATAAAACTAAAATAAACCTATTTGCCACAAAATTATGTCCAGAAGTGCATTGGAATGCATTTCATACTGATATTGTTACTTAGTGTTCAACTATAACAGTTCCTACAACTCTGTATCAAATGAACCACCATATCTTATTTTTATTCATAATTGGAAACATCATATCCTAACGAATATCAGAAGATTTTAAAGATATCTCATTAATTATAAGATAATATAATTTCAGAGAAGAATTTTAAACTGAAGCGTTCGTTCGCTACAAAATTAATTTGCAAATCTTGAGGACTATTTCACACATTTCAATATTTTGGCCCTCATTATCTTTGAAAGTCACAGAAGACGAACAGAAATTGTTAAATTTAAAGTCATTCTATTTGCTGATTGTGTATCCCAGATCGAGTTCTATATTATCATTGTTGCGTAATATGCAAATCTTCTTACATAAATATCTTCCTAACAATCTGTAATGTAACTTCATGAATCAGATTGAATCCTCACTTTTAGTAAATGATGCTAAAGGGACCTTTTAAAATTTTCATATTTTTCTAGTATTTCTGTAAATTAATGAGTTGAAATTATTAGTATTAATACTTATTACCGTAGGTTTAAAATATTTATTACTGTACGAGAGGTGAAACATACATTTTATTATAATGAGTTTTTAGTTGCAATGGAACTTTGCTAATTCAACCTTTTCTAAATCGAATTCGTAGGCGATTCGAAATTTTTCTCTGAATTTTCTATTAAGAAATAATAAAATATCGTCTGTACGAATTTATTTTGGTTAATTCGAAGTCAAATGTAAAAAAGTTATTTTTGTTACTTGAATAGATCTATACTTTGTGTCCACTCCGAAAGATAATAAGATGGATAATTATGAATGTAACTTTAACTAACGGTGTAGGGATTGATTTAGCTCGTTAGGAAGCTGACAAATATTGTTATTAATTTCAATTCCTAAAAGTTAAACTGTGTTTTTCTGGTATTATGTGGCTTTTATAGTAAGCGCTATCCCACAAGAATGTGAAAAAAATGCATAATTCAGAATGTCAAGTCAAACTCGATATAGGAGTGCAATGGGTTAGCCCTCCTAAATTTACTCGAAATCTTTCCTGCTGTACAATATATTCAAGCAATAGAAAAATTTTCACTTTTCTTAAAATTTGGAACACGTTAATTGGTAAGATTTATTGTACAATTGTATTCAAAATGCTATACACTATTTATATAAATTATTTTTAACCTTATTAAAAATTTTGTAATTGTTTTCACTTTATTAATTAAACTTACCTAATGTATATTCTTTAATCATGCATTATTTATTAAAACTCTTATATATCATTGATAAATCTTCACTGCCATTTTTAGTTTAAACATTTTCGTTTTCTCTTGCTGTACTCGTTTTCCTATACAGTCTTTCTTAACCCTTTAATGTCCGATTTTTTAAAAATTGATTTTAAAATGTTTTTTGTCTTTCATTTCTTGAATAAAACATGGGAAAAATACTTTAAAAAATCCTATCTTGTTTTAAGTATGATTTACGACTGAGAAACAGCTTGTTACCAATTGACAACACTGGGCTTTAGTTGAGAAAAAAAATTTCCTTGACAAAATTCTATAAGAATAAACATAGATCAGTTTTAAGAACTAAGATGGATAAGGAATTTCCCTCAACGGTGTAGAATAAAATATGGTATTCTCGAGCGTATAAACAAAGCAAAAAATATGCAACCTCAAGTGAAAAACATCAATTTATTTTTATTTTTTCATAAGCACTCGGGTTGCCATCGATATGTTGTAAATTGATTTAATAACATTTTCAGTATAAGTCCTATTGGCAACAATAGGCATTAGAGCTTCAAACTTATTCTCAAGATTTTAAAAGACAAAATTGGGTATGTTGCTTAAAGGCAACATTGGGCATTTAAGGTTTAATTCGAATTTTCATTGTGGTCCCGTCAGCTTCAAATTAGACGCCACTGTATTACTATTTGAATTGGAAAACATGTTTTTCATGTGGAGCACGGACATTCATCATAGGAATGTGATTTTCTGTCGGTGCAAACAAAAAACTTAGACACCTGAATTATATACAAATATATAAATAAGTAATTCATATTTTAAAATTTAAAAAATATTTAAAAATTCGAAACAGAATGGATTAAACGATTATATTAATCAAGTGAGTTTACAAATATTAAAAGTAGCCTACATGTTTTAATATATTCAGATTCAATTCGAAACTGTAATCAATTCTCTGACAACGAATCAAGGAAAGGAACTGGCAAAAATAAATGTCTTAAGAAAGGGATGGAGAAAAATTGAAATACGCGAAATGGAGCGAAATTCAATTTTAAAAATTCCTCGCTCTCCAAGGAAATAGGAGATAGATTGCTTCATTCCATAGTTACCTATTTTCTAGCTTGTATAGATGAAATTTAATATCTGGAGCAGCTAGAAAGCTGCACGTCAAGAAAATTCACTCTGCACTTGCTCTATTTCGTATGACTTCGATATAAACACAGATATCACGGCGCAGTTCGCCAAAAGTACTGCACTTAGCGTTTTGTTGTAACTCTTTAATCCTTATAATATAATGAATGCGAAAGTGTGTCTATATGTTACGTTTTCAGGGCAAACACTATCTAACCGATTTGGATGAAAATTGGCGGAGTAGTATCTTGAAACCCAGAAATGGACATGTGATTTTATCATAAATTTAGTATTTTTGACTAGAGACAACAATTAAATAATTAACAAAGAAAGGCCTATTGACTCAGCGATTCGTGATGAAGGTTACTACTTTATTTTTCAATAAACTGTCACGTGATCCTTAAGGAATGCGTAAACATGTGCAATAACTTATTTTTAAAATCAACTGTCACGTAAAACTTAAGAAACGCGTAAACACGTGGAATAACTTATTTTTAAAGTGAAACATCACGTGATCATAAAGAAAACCGCAATTATGTGATCTTGCTGAGAAAAGAAATAAATAATTAATTTGAGGAATAATAAATGAAATTACTCATCTCGACGCTTCATTTTAATTTTTTGAGTTTGCAGTCTATTTAATTTTAATTATTTATATTTGTATCTTTTCCTTATCAGATTTCATTCAAGAAAATGTCGATAAATTAACGCCGGGACAGAAATCTATTGATATATATGATATAGTTACAAGAGTTTTTAGATTAAAATTTAGAAACTAATGTTAATTATAACTAAAGGAAAATATACGAAGATATATTTTGTTTTATGCATTCTTTTGAATGGTAGAAGCGGATGACATATAGCATGGGGAATAATATATTCCACAGATTGTAAAGGCCTGATGATACCATTGAGTACAATGATGTAATTTACAGTAACGGAGAATTAAATTAGGTAGAAGACTTAAGTGATATTGCGATAACTGGTAAAGATCTATCGAGCTTTGGAATGAGTAGATCGCATAGGACAGAAGAAATTATTAATGGCCTAATGCAGAAACTGCCCTAAGATACAGAAGAATTGCAACAGCGATTAACTGAGTTCCTTCCACGGTTGAACTCGGGACAAAAAAGTTTTCGATAGTGTTTTGCAACAAATTGAAAGTGGTGAAGGAGGTGATTATTTTTTCAGAACGTTCCTGGCGGTATTTGGAAGTCTTTCCTTCTCAATCTACTCAAATTAGCTTAGCTCAAATTCGGAAAGACAAAAAAATCTGCTGACGCAGTAGTGAAAACTGTAGAATGTTATAGCATTGTAAGCTGCCGGTTTGGGACGAATGTACAATATCTTCAGAAAAAGCAGTTGAAGCATTAAATAGAACTATGAAAGATATTAATAACAACCAAAGAATCATGGGAGGATGACGGTATCGATGTCAGGCAATTTTAGACAGATTGGATCTTTAATAACTAGGAGACACCGGTGGATGAATTAAATGCATGTTAAAAGAAGTCTCCGTTATGGGAGCATGTTAAAAAAAATTAAACTCACTACGAATATGAGAGTTCAACTGTTCAACGACACTGAATCAGAACTAATATTTTGAAAATTGGTGAAGGTCGGTTGAAGAGAGATCCAAACAGTGTATTAAATTGAAAGGGAAATTTTTCAAAATTGTTCATATTACAGAGGAACTGATAAGCAAGGTTTATCCTGTACTACAAGCTAATATGAGCAATAGAGAATGGTTGTTGAATTGGTAATTTTTCCACTGAATAATGAAAGTTTAGGTCAGATAAATGAAAAAAAAAATGTAACAAATGTAGAAAAATATTACAGAATATCTATCTGTAGATACGGTAATGGGCAATAACAAGTAACATCATATCCTGTAGAGTTCTTCAACTCCTTAGAATTGTCAAGGGTACCTTCCGACAAGCTGAGATTAAAAGTCGGTGTGCGAGTACTATTGATACGTAACCTGGATGTACCGAGACTACGCATTGGCACACGGTTACAAATTACACACCTAGGTCCAAACGTCGTGCGAGTTACTGTTATGACTGGCATAGCGAGAGGAGAGAGTGTTTTAATTCCACGCATTCCGATAACACCGAAGAATTTACCATCCCAGTTCAAAAGGTTACAATTCCCTTTAAAATTAGCATTTACTAGTTTCAGGGCCAGACACTCAAAGGGGCAGGTGTACATTTGGAAAAACCGTATTTTCCCATGGGCAACTATATATGGCGTGTTCATGTGTGCCCAGACCACAAATCCTCTACATCCATGCAAAAAACGCAGTATACAAAAGTGTGTTGGCATAGGTAAACAAATTACCTAACTATAACAGCAGACACTACTGTTAGTCGTTCAACTATGTATTATCAACCGTCAAAACTTTTAATTTCCTCTTTCAACATATAACGAAACATTTACATTCGTGAATTTAAAAAAATTAATAATTCTTCGCGTACGTAGTCGCGGGAAACGCGACGTTACGGTGTTCTAGGTGGCCGTAAATTATTGAAACTCTCCCATTTTTGAGAGTCATTATCTGCGAAAATATTAAAGAAGAAAAATTAATGAATGTATTTGTAGGGAATTTTACGCTCTTTAATTTGTTAAATCACATGTATTATGAAAACTGAATATATTTTGAGATATTCAAGAAAAACTGAAAAAGGAAACCAGAAAACACGTATCGGCTTCTGACGATCGGTAGCCGTTGCGTAAGGGATTATCTCGCTATAGCAAATTAAGAAAGCCGTAATTCCGCGTTACCTCTGAAAAAACTTTTTATTTGCTCTCTCATTTTAAAAAAACCGTAGTTGTAACATTATTAGGTTTTGCTTCTTTTATTAATTTTTGAGATGTGTCCCACAATTCTCGGACACCCTGTATTAATACCTTCAAGAATTCGATCATTGTAAGATTGTGTTTGGCATTCAAAATTTTGAAATTTCTACTTATGTTTTCAGTGGATGAATTCTTTCTCTTCCTCTCTCTCTCTCTCACACACACACACACATATGCATGCATGCTCGAGTTATATTAGTATATTTTTCTATTTCAAGCTTTAAAATTCCATTAAATTAAAAAAAGTTATTGTTCAATAACGTTTATATTTTAATATACCTTCTGACTAAGATATCATAGAACAACAACTTTATTTTTAATTTATGATGTTTAGATTGAATAATGTAAATTTTAAATGACCACATTTGTTAAATCAGTTTCAGTGAAAATTGAAAAAAATTCTTCTGAATTTTTTTCAGTCTAAAGAAATATTGCAAAGGTTTAATCATTAACTAAACGCACAAGCAAATTTAAAGTCTTGTTAATATATGCTTTAAATGTTATGAATGCTTTGCACCTTAGAAAACTTTATAAAAAATACCCGAATTTTTATTTAGTGCAACGACAGCCTTTAACAGCAAAAATGGGAATACGTTCACTAAAAATTTTTACAACAACGGTTTAGATTCCGATTTCATACTTTGCAATCTTCTATAAATTCAGTATGTCTTCATGTAGAACATATTTTTGAAATATATTCTTCATATTTGTTGCTACCATGTATTATTTAGCCATAATTTTTAATATTATTCCAATTATTGTTTCTGGATGCGAAATTCATCGCATTCCTAAGAATAAAATAGAGCCCTTAGGAAGTGAAATAAAAGAATAATATTAAGTTCACATGAGTGCACTTTGCTGTTAACAAATTCTATATAATGCTCTATAAAGAATAAAAAATTCTTTATTTTTTCTCTTATTTATTATTTTAGCATTATATGCTGGCATCAATATCGAATTATTTTTCGAAGTTTTTCCAATCAGAGAAGATCGTGGTAGCATTTAAAAGAAATTTAAAATGGATTCATACTTCAGAAACATACAATGTGAATATACGCAAATTCAGCGTATTCATACTCGAAAATAAAATATAGCTATGCTCTCTAAGCGCAGCTTATCTGAATCACAGCGAAAACGACTAAAAATGATGAAAAAAATGCATTTGCCTGCATATTACTTACATGCACTTTTTGAATCTAGGTAAATAACCATTTCCAAAGGTGTTCCTGGCTGAACGTTGTAAGCAGTGTCTAATACCCGACCATTTTGTCGAACTGCCAAGTGAAGGTATGGAGTTGGTGCATGAGCAACGATATTAGTGATGTTTAAATCTCTGCAAATAAAAAGAAAGCAACGAAGTTAATTCAATATATGACAAAATTAAATAAGAATGCAAATAAGAACAGAGAATATTTAATCTTGATACATAATCATTTATAATTTTGATAACAGAATCTTCATATTATAATCATCTATAATTTCATATTATAATTTTAATACATCATCATTTATAATATAATTTCCTGATTTACCAACATTATCAACTTGTTACTACTACTACATTTTGCTTGATTGTTCGTTATATCATTATACATACGCATACCTCCGTGCTTTGCGCATGCATTTATTATGCGAGTGCACACTATACTTTCATTTCTTCTTTTGTCATTACCTAATATTGAATGTTGTTTAATTTCTTTTTTATGACAACACACAAGCCTCGTGTTATAAATATTACAAAGGTAAGGATTTTGAGTCCCTTTATTGTTCTTTATATGGTTGCTTTTTATAGGAATTATGGGTATCATTGGATATGTCAATTTTTATTACAGAAAAAGCATCACAGATGCAAAGTGAAAGTTAATTCAGAAAAGGCTCCTACTAATTTAAATTTTTCATCGATACTGCAACATCGTAGGATGGTCCTCAGAGATAAGTTTAAAACCTCCAACAAAGAGAAAACGTCTAAGAGTCGAAGATAGAACTCGGGTGGACACTTTGAATTTCCCTAATAGAAGTTTTGCTAATTCGCACATAAAAAAACTTAATATCTAAGTTTTAATTATTAAAACGTAAGGGTTTTATTACCAAAATAATTTGAATAAAACGTCTGTTTAAAATATAACAGTATCCATTCACAGTACCTAAATTGTTCTTTTGTCCGATATTCCTTTCAATCAAGTGAAAATCCTTTATACACAAAGAATTAAATAAAATTTTCACTAATGTCATAATAGAAAAATGCATTTTAAGCTGTATTTCTCAGATAGAATTTGTACAATAATTTAGTCATTCTATCGATGTTAATATTATGTATTGGAATTTAAGGTATAAATTTTCTTGTTATGCATCTATTTTACACTTATTATAACTAATAATTTTGCTTACACCCCTTTTGGGCTTTTCAAAAGTTTTTAGCCGATTCTGCCCTACATGATTTCTCTTTTTCTAAAGTCTACAGGCAAAGTCCGCCATAAAAATTGTATATGTTACGGTTATAGTACGAAATTTCGTAGAATGCCTAGCTTACCATACGTTATTTCATAGAATACCTTAACTGACTTGATCAGTTATTTTATGAAAAAACTATGTATTCTATGAAATAACTGAATTGCACCTTAACCCTCTAAGCGTTTTGCACGTATTTTTCCGTTTCTCATTTTTAGTTCAAATGCAGATAATTCATGTTTTTATCTATAATTAATTAAACTACCAGGGATAAAATATTCTTAAGATATCAGAGACTTGATTAAATGCAAAAAAATCCAATTATTCCCATTAAAATTACATTTTTAAGACTTTAAATCTAGTACATCAAAATAGCAAACCACTCAGAGGGTTAATGGTAACATATACACACTTTCATAGATGGTGTCTACGTATTGTTTTCGATACTGAATTGAATTATCGTTTCAATATGTCGTGCGGTATTTTCAAAAAAGATTTCAGTACTCTCACAACATATGATATATGATAGTGAAACGAAATAGCTGAAGCATGCTTGTCATTTGAGGAATGAAAGGCCATTTTAATGGGGTATCTCAAGTTTGGAAATGGTGCTGAAGTTCATCGTCAGTGGAAACGCGAGTTTGTAACACAACTGCCATTACGGTCAGAGGCGTCGCCAGCGGGGGGCAATTGCCCTCTGTTACTGGTGACCGCTGTCTCCCGTTGGCAAAACTCTTTGCGATTTCGGGAGATATTGAGAGCAGGGCGTCAAGGAATCTAATAATTTTAATCCCATCTTAAAGTTATTATGTAGTAAACGGTCGAGATAAGCGATTTGTGTCCGAATTTGAGGACTGATTAATGGGGTTAAGTCAACAGAATGACCGACATCCTTTTCAGTTGTCGTCCATTCAGGCCTGTAGATCGCACCACATTTGATAGAATAACCGACAAGGTGACAAGTGAATCAAATGTTACATCTTACCGACTGTTTTCGGTCGGTCGGCTAAGAGACCAACAAGACGGGTGAAAATTTGTATATTGTATTTTTTTCCATAGACTGTTTCGATCGCTTTTCGGCGGAATTATTAGGTATCTGTATTGCACAAGAATGTGGCAATACATAGTAGTCATTCCTCTCAACGGTCATTTTTTGTTCGGCGCGGAATTTTTCGGCTCATAGACCTAATGTTAAAATAACCTCTATTAACGCGACTCAAACCCCTCTGAGCAGTCGGCTTGGTCACGCGTTCAACTTCAATAAAACACATTCCTTTTGTCTCTCCGACCGTGCACATTTTATTAAGAGAAAATGGAACAAAGAAATTCATACACTCAAAAACAACACCGGAAATCAGATAGAAATTAATCATTCCTTTACCAATGTGAAGAGAAGAATAAATTTCGGACTCTGCCGGGTTTCGGCATTGAAGAGTTCATTTGTTCCTTTCAGGTTTCGATTCGAACTCTGGCAACAAATCTGCAGCGAATGAAATTTTCAGCTCAACGACTTTAGGAAAAATTGACGATATCATTGCCTTTCCTCAACAACTACCGACGAAACAATTTGGGATATATTTTTGCAATTAAAAAAATTTGAAAAAGTGACCTCCGAAAGAGCTGAAAGACCCCAGCATAAACAAATTTTATCCTTTTTCTAAAAAAAATGAGAGAGAGAGAAATTTTTGGATGAAGTGTTTTTTTTCTTTGGATAATTTTTTAAAAATTAGCTTTATCAGAAAGGACTTATTTAAATAAGTATTTTGTACTCCCACTCCCGAGCATAATACCCTTTTAGAGAGGCCAGTTTTCCTCGGAACGGTGGGTGATTGTAGAGAGGTTTCGGTGTATTACATACTAGCCGCCCTCTTCGACTAGCTTATTCGTCGGAAATATAAATTCAACTAAATCTCATATGCGTAATTTGATATTCATGGTACCCTTAAAAAAGTATTTTTAAACTTTAAATTATGATAGACATTTAACCCGTGTTCTTTTAGTAGCTTTGCATCTGTTCTGTTCATTATCTACATGAACATCTCTAACGAAGTCAAGTGACTGCATGTGTAATCTAACATCCAATTCCACGTCGTCGGCACCTTTCTTATTCTGATTAAACTCCCAGATGAAATTAGTTTCTAATTGCGTTAGAATGTATAGCTATTAATACTGGGCTTGATAGCAAGGAAAATATTAAACACTCAATTAATGTCGCTTTTTACTTTTTCGGAAGGTTGATGGGTTTTCAAGATTTTGAGTCCTCAGCTTCACAAAGGGTCTTTGAAATATAATCAAAATAATAAAGTAACAATTTTTAAACTGGAAAAACTCATCCAATTAAGTAAGATAGTTAAATGAACAGAGTGCCTAAAAATATAACAACCTTATATCGAGATTTCAGAACTGGAATTTCAATTTTATCGGGTATCGTGT
>BGPR01000157.1:1175325-1194904 GCA_013235015.1 Araneus ventricosus | reverse complement strand
ATAAATAAATAGTTTGGACTAACATCTAATGTCTTTACTGCCCCTGCTGCTCACATAAAAGAAGTCACGCGCAATAGTCCACAATAGATTTTAAGCCAATTCAAAGAGACCTTTTAAGTTTATTTAAACGCTTACTTTTCTCCAATTTAGGAATTCGTGTTAATTATACATGTACATATCATTAGTATCTAAGGGCTTCCTGTGAATGCAACATTCTAATTTCAAAAATACAATTCAAACTGTAGACATAAAGAAACATTGATGCGTATTACATGCCTGCTTGTAGCAGTATTCCAGAAATTATACCTGCTTCAATTCAAAGTATAAATACTAATATCTACGAGCTTGCTTATAACAACGCACCGAAAACTATACATCTTTTAATTCACAAAGTAACTAGTTCTTAGAAGTGTAGTAAAACTGATAACCAAAACATTCCACCGGGTTCGACACATCCACCTTCGCAAGAAGCCTTCCTTACTTTTAAAGAGCTCACATATATCAGAGAATGGAACAACTAACGTCATTGAAGTGACGTAAAATAAGGAATGATCGTAAAATTACGGGCGTTCAGCCGTAACGCTTTGATTTAACAGCCTTAGCGAACCGTAATCTGCACCATCAAAAAAGATGTATTCGAGCTGGCGTGATAAGCACTTCGATCTCCGTGTACCGTAATTAACGTCCGTATATATCCCCGAATTTTCGCCTTTCAAAAATAAACGTTAAATAGAGGGGTGTAATTGCTATTTTGTGGATCTCCGACTGCTCATGTTAAAAATAGCTTCGGCATTTTTCGAATATCTCAGGTGCTGCAATTATAGTCTTTACCGGCGAGGAAGGCATTTCTTTAAGAAGTGATTCATGACTGTGGCGTAAATCAATGCATATTTTTTTCTCACACTACATCTATTTTTAGATCCTTCGATTTATTTATGGAGTCTACGGATATAAAAGAAAAGTGCTTTTAAATTTTTAAGTTCTTGCCGATTTCTTCCTTTTTCTCTGATCGAATATTTTTAAGCACTTTCTTTATAAAAAAGCTAGTGTATGCGTTTCATGTTATTAAAAAATAATATCAAATACTCCTTTTTCAAGCGCATATCTTGTATTATTCAGAAGTCTTTTAACTTCGGAAACAAATTAATCAATTTAAGAAGGATACGAATAATAAAATTGGAACTTACATGTTATCACAGCAGTCATGAAACTTGGCTAGAGCACAGATATTTTGGTTATAGTTTGGGTTAAGGTTTTGGTGATAACTTTGTAAGATTTTTTGGTGATTTTAGTTAGACTGGAAAATAATAGTTCACAAGTTATCTCCTCGACAGTAAAATCTGGCCTCAGATATTTGGGTGTTAGTTTGGCATAGATCTGCGAACATATTTTGGTGATAGTGTTTGATTGATGGCATCCGTATCATCATTAAAGGCTGACGGATTAACACGGATGTAAAATAAAATTTTTTGAATAATTGCATTGACACTATTAAATGCAAAACACATTCCCCCAAAAATAATATGGTTTTATAAAAAAGGATATTTATTGTCGCAATGTTAATTAAGCTAAGATTTAACGTCTTCTGCACGACTGACCAATATGCTGTGCCACTAAACCAATAGTATTTCATTTTCACCGCAAAACAAATCTGTCTGTAGAGAGTTAAGTTCCAAGTTCCTGTTGTGTTAAGGCATACGATATAGTCTTATTCAATAAAAGCTCTTAGAATGGTCATCATGGTAATGGCATACGACATAGCAGATTTTCTTGCTTATGAGGAAACATGATATCAGCCGCCAACAAGTGATAGTAAAGACTTTAAATTTTATCTTCCAGAGTTCACAGCAAAGGGAGAGAGTACTTTCCTATTTCTTCGACAGATTAAACATTTTAAAAAGGTATTTATTACATTATTTTATAATGTGAAGGTTAACATTCGAACTCAGATTATTATTGATAACGATATGCTTTTTTGTTATTGATGGAACCTAATACTTTTATTTTCAGTGGACGTATGCTCAATTTGAAATTTTTGATCTCGCATCTATAATAAAAGATTTACTTTAGATAGAACTTGGCTTCTGCCTGTTGCAAGAAGGCTTTTGGTTGCACCATATTGGTTCTTGGGTTATTAGTTGATGCAACGCATGTAACACGTCCTATTCTGTCTGAAATCTATGCCTGCGAATGCTTTTTTCAGGAGTTCTAGAGCAGGAAGAAATGAGATCCTGGCTGCAAGAAGGGCATTCCAGACTTCAAAACCCAAATGACAAATAGTCGCATGACCAAATCTGGCAATGTGAGAGCATGCATTGTTATTCAACGATTAAAACTGGTGTTTGATGTGCTTTTCGGGTTTCACTGTCCCTGCCAAATGCAGCATTTCTGGATCATACTGGCAGAGCATGCGAGAAGGAAGAACTCCTGCATTGATTGTAGAATAAAATGATAACAATTTTTCCTTCCGATATTTTGAAACAAATACATTTGATGAGCCATTAGTAAATTATCTGTCAGTTCATTCATAACCTGTCTGTGTATTCATTTGTGTTGTGAGAAAATATATGAAAAGTTTTCAAACGGACTTTGTAGTAACTCAATCAACATCTTCTCCCCAAAATAGAAGAATGTCTGCTCACTGTTTCTTCTTCGTGCATACTTCTATCCATGCGGGCATGCTAACGCTTCAAATATACTGGGAGAAATGGCCTATCTCCTCTCACCTGACAACGATATTGCAAATTCCATGTTTGCTTGCTCAGCAGCGAATCTTCTCTTTAAAACTATTTTTCGGTCAAAAGTGAGAGTAATTTTTGACTTATCTAACATTTAGTATCGGAAACGTAATTGCAAAATTGTGAGAACTCCTTTAAATTAACCTATTTTAGTTTTCTTTTTTCACATTTTTATAAATAGAAAAATACTAAAATCTGAAGTAATGAGAAAACGAAGAACATGAGAAAGGATTGGAAGCAAGTTGTAACAAAGTAACTCCAATAAATAGGATTTTTACACTCTGCGGGCAAGCAACGACTCTTTTTCGACCGAATTCCAAGAATACGTACAGCTATATGTAATTTGCAAAGGTTGTAAAAATATGATTGCACTTACGTGTGAGTGGCTTGGGAAATCTTGTTCAAGGAACATTCCCAGAGGAAATCAGTTGAGAAAGAATTTCTCTGTTGCTCAATTCTGTCGCTTACTTAAACTATAAAGAAACGAAATTTTCACGGATGTGAATTCAAAAAATAAGTCTTTCAAATTGCGAAATATGAAATAAATGTTCCTAATGCCTAATATTCAATCATTGTTACGAAAGATGATTTTAAGGTTTAGCTAATTAATCTTTATTTCCGTCAAAGATTTGCAGAAATGGCAGTTCTAAAGATTTCAAAATCTTTCTTAAAGTGTATATTCTTCGGATGATCTTTTCCCACTGTTGAAATGGTTTTTAGATAATAATAAAGATTATTTCTAAGTAAAATTTGTGTTGTTTTTGGTTAGATAATAAATCTTACTCTGTGATGCTGTAATTCATATTTACGTACATTTTTTAATGGAGTAAGCTCTCATTTTGTATATCAAAGAAATTCTCTTTTGCTTTCAAAGTTTGATAAGATGTTTGGTATTTTTCTGATTAATTCAGTATACCCTTTCTTCATTTCTTTTGGTTTGGAAATTAGTAAATATTATGTTGAATTTGAATGGCGAAAATCGAAAACTTTTTGAGAAACATTGACAAAGTACTTTTTGAGCAATGCCAGTTGAATGTCATAAAAAGAATGTCAAGAAGTTCAGAATCAATTAGTTTTAACCCATATTTTACCACATTAAGAAAAAATTAATATTTTTCCAAACAAATTCTATCACAGACTAATGAGACATCAAGCAAAAGTATAGAGTTAAAAAACTTAAGAAAACTTTATCGGTTGTCTTTTTGCAAGCTGTCCTATATATAGGACGATGGTACAATCCACTACTACATGCTTTGCAGTAAAGTATCTTGGTTTACGTGAAATGGTAGTAAACATTCAAAGCAAAGTCCTAAATTACATTTTTGGCAAATAGTTAAGGGTTTTCTTGTACAGTTTTTAAGCTGTCATTGGCGTTGTTTTCCATTTTCTAGATAGGGTTCACTTTGGAATTTGGAGTAATCTGGACTTTTTTTCGAATGCCCAAACTCATTCTTTCAACATTGCGAGATACACACAATCCCAGGTAAGCTATTGTAAAATGTCGAAGAAATTCGAGAAATTCTACAACTTGTTCTGGAGGAAATGTTTCTAAATCAGTGCAACCAGTGATGTCTCAAATGCATTTTTTAATAATGGTCAATACCACTTTTTTCTTGCATGGATGAAAAATATGTTTTTATGAGATTGTCCAACAAATCTACACCATTTTTGTACAAATTATACGAAACAACACACAATGGTATGTCTACTTTCTGCTTTCCACCCTTCATTCTTCTTTCTACATTTCTAAAGCCTCTTTTGTCATCAAAATTGGTGATCAATGAGACAACTCTATTGTCAATCCATCGAACAGCTGCAATTTTATTAAAGGGCATTTTGTCATTCTATTTTCCTTAACTGTTCCCGTAGCAAAGACACGCTTGCTTCTGAGAGACCAAAAAGATCACACGACGTAAAAATGTTGTCCTTATAAATTTTGTGGTTTGCAGGAATTTCAACAAAAGACAGCCTATTTTCAATGACTGGTTGGGCTAATGATTTCGTTTCATAGTCATGCCACATTTGTTTTCATAATTGCTTTACTGCCTGATATGGTATAATACGAGAGGGATATACATCGAAAGATGAGAGTATCCTTAGATTGTATCCAAATTTTACTGGTTTTCCTTTCATGTACAGTTTGCATCCATGTCTTCCAAAATAGCGGACTATTCTTTCATCATTACTTAAATATAAAACATACCAAACTGTTAAAAAACTTGAATCAATAATTTCTAATTTGGACGTACTTTCTAATAGCGATCTGGATCAATAGACGTATTGTCATTGAAATATAAATAACTCTTGATATCTAAGTATCGCTTTCTTGAGAGTGTTTGACTAACAAGCGTTGTTCCAATATCAGAAGCATTTCCCCAGTACATTTTTTCTCTGGGTAAAATGTAACATCCGCTATAAAAAATAATTCCCAAAACTTGTTAAAGTTAATCGAATTTTAGACAAAAATCGTGAATATTTTTCTGTCAAGCATGCTTGTTACCCTTTTACCATAGCTGGACAATCACATTTTCAGCCATCATCTCGAGAAGTTTCAAGGTGACTTTCCTGAAATCATATCCGTAAAATAATTAGGAGCTGATGAAAATTTTTGTGTACAATTAGTCCATGTAGGTGTTGAAACATATTCAGCAGCATCTTTTTTCCTTTAGAATTTCAATTGTTCCATCTGCTTCTTCTTGAATCTTTTCGTCAAAAGCAGCACGACCATGTTCAATGCTGCTGCAGGCATCATCAACTTTTTAATCATCAGTGACAATTTCTGGAATATGTGGTGATATTATAATTTAAAAATCACTATCATCATATTCATCGGCCAATGGCATTAAATACTCAAAAGCTTCTTCATTTAAAAATCTCCGACTCATTTCCAATACTGTTCTGGAAGGAGCGGATGTGAAGTCAGATCACACCTCTAACAGTAGTATTCTTTTCCCTACAAAAGATAGCGTCAGGACGTGACCAAAACTCTCGACCAAAGAAACAGAACAAATATATTACTCAAGACACACCTACAGGTTCATGTTCCAAGCAAACTAGATGCTATTGAGTTTTGCAATAAGTAAAACATAGATATTATAATCCTTTTCCCGAAATTTCAAACGCCTTTGTATGGGTGTGCATAGTAGGGGATTTTACTATCGTCCTATATATAGGACAGCACCTAAAACCTTTGTAAAACCAGTTTGAATATAGCTTTTTGTTTGCAGATTTTACTCAGAAATAACATATAAGACATGCCATGAATAAATTTGAAAAAAGAAATTGTATTTTTTTCTCATAATTATTTAAAAGAAAAATATAATTCTTGTCAAATAAAGTAGCAAAAATTAGCCAATTTCAAAATTCTTGAATAAATTAAAAATGATCAAAATTGAACTTAAAAAGATAATAAATAGCACTCATCAATCTTAAAATATACTTTAGAAGCGCAATTTAAATTAAAAATGCGATATTGGCTATGAAAATTCGACAAATCTGAGCTGTCCTATATATAGGACGATGGTAAAATACGGGTTAACAAGGCAGCATCAAAATGCCTTGTAAAAGCCTTACATTGAGGAATCATTTTTTTCATGATATTTATTTCTTTTCACCTATTTTTACTTACGTTTCTGTTATGAAAACTATAAAATTAAGCGCTCGAATCCAACTGGTTCAGAATATCTAGTCAATTTTATGAATCAAGGACTCATAACAAAGAGGTAGTGTTGCATATTCTTCTTGTTATTGTGAGCTTGAAGAATTTAGGTATCACATGAAGTAAAAGTCTGATTTAGTTTCCTCCTTTAGGGGTAGGCTGATTTCCTAGGGAACATACTATGAAAACTGACTACATTTGTATTTCTCTTGGAGAAAATTCTCCAGTAGCTGCTCTAAATATAGCGACAACTTGTTGCTAAAGCGCACATCGGTATTCAGTTTTTGATTAACGTGGCTAAGCGCGGGAACAGAACTAATAATCTTCTTCCGGTTCATGTTCCTTATTCGGTCATACCTTCGCCCACTAAGCCACTGTAAAATAATTTCTGAAAAATTCGTACTTTATTTGTTACTCTGCCTATGCAAAAAAGTAATTCAAACCCATAAATATTTCCATCACATTTCTTAAGGAAATAAAATCAGTGAATGAAATCAAGGTTGAAGCACTTAATTTAATAATTTGCTAAGATTGTTGCTGTTTCAAGAAATGTTACATATGTTGTCTAATCCATACATGTTGTTGTTGTGGCGACTACACCCACTTAGTCATGTGCATGAGTTAAGGCCGTATGGTAATGGGGAAGTACGACAATTTGTGCTGGTAAAAGCGACCCTGGAGTACCTAGGAATCATCTGAAGTAAAGGGTTGACTTAGCTTAGGGGACTTATGTTAGGGGATAGGTTGTCTTGCTGGAGGACAATGAGAAGCGACTGAACTGCATTTATGCTTGATTTGTTAAAAAAACAAGGAAACTGTCTAACTGCAGCGAGCAATTCGATGTTAACCCTTTCATGTTCACTACATATTTGGTTTTAGAAATAACTAAATTTATTTTTAAACTGAGTATTAGACATATAGATAATTATAAATATGTAAAAGAAAAAAAATTAGCATTTTTTTATTTTCAAGAAATTTGTGGTTTAACAGTGAAACCAATAAAAGGTAACTGTCTGTTTTCCTTCCAAATAAGTTATCTTAGAAATGCAATTTAAATTATGTATTTGATTTATAAGTGTACGTGAGTATTCAGGATATTCAACCTTCATAAAATTCAATAAAACTTTCGAAGATTCAATTTAAAAAAAATATCAATTTGTGCAAGAACCCTCATCATTTTTTTCTCTTAAGATATCAAAAGCAATTTAACTCTTGGAATGCTAATATCTTTGTGAATACTAACGGTATTGAACTGGAAATTTTATATAAGTTGGCCTACATATCTGGATTTAAAGTTATTAAAAGAAATTACGCTACGTTTTGCGCATGCGCAGTAAAAAAATTCTTAATGTGTGGTTTCACTGCGAAACCAATGAACGTGAAAGGGCTAAAACACCTGTTTTTGAAATGATGCCAGTTAATTGAATTATCTGATGATAAAACACTCCTTATATAAATAACATAAATGTTCATATGACAGATGTAGATATGAATGTGTTGTTTGTTGGAGAGAGAAAATGGCTTAATTGAAGTTATATAAAAATAATCGCCCTGAAGTCTCAGAGAATGTACCATAACAGGAAATTTAGACGAAATGAAGTATGAATGCAAGGAATTTCTAACTTCCTGGAAAAAAAATGATGAGCATAATTTTTCTTAGAAATTAAATGGTGGTATATTGGTAAAAGATGCTATATTGCTATAATCCCCCCCGGGCTGGCTGTTTAGATATTTTTCCTGAAATTCCACGTGCATCATAGCTAATTACAAAACATTGTTGCGCATTTAGTATAAGCTAATAAACGAATAATATTGCATTGTCATTTAATTATGTTCAATGAAGACTATCATTATAAAGAGTGATATGATGGTGAAATACAAAATACAAATACTTTTAGAATATAAAAATATCTGCGGATTGCGTAGGTTTATAAGAATTCGTCGTGTAAGTGGTTAGAGTGTCGAAAATTCGAAACACTGTGTTATGATCGTAAATACGGTGTTATATTATGTCACTTTTATGGCTGTGCTAATATCCTGATAGTGGTGTCTTTATCTTGCGTGTGTTTGTCTGGGATTAATCGGGAATTGTAACAACAAAAGAAAGGCATGCACAGCAACCTTGTACCGTCCAGACAATTCGTCGAACGCAATACAGAGACCGTACAGACACAGATACCAGACTACCGTTTTCTTTCGATATCTGTGTCATTGTTCATGGCTATGTCGTTACCCAGGGCCAGACCATCGGAAAAGGGATTTACTGCAACGGTTTACAGTGTTTCAGTCGGAACATTCTACTTGAATATCTGCGCGCGGAAAAAAAATCCCAAGAAAACCTATACATCACTATTAACCATTAAAATTTATTATACAGCAGATTCAAAATTATACTATATTTTGTTCACTAAGAATCACTGAAATCACCCATATGTGTCAGATTCTTTCAACTCATTCCATTGAAAAGTTCTTTACGTAATAAAATATGTTTTTATCTCTTTATTGAATTTTCCTACCTTCGTGTTTATTCCACACACACAATGCGAAATATATTATAGCCTTTAGCTTTTAATCCTATCTGTAACAGCGATAGATTATGATTTTAATGTAACTTTCAGTTCTTGCGATATTTTAGTTTGCCTTGCTTGTAACTTATTGATATCAGATCTTAGAGAAATAAACTCATTTATTAAAAACATATTAAGAATCATTAATTAAGCACACGTTGAGACGCAGGCATTGCGACAAATGTTTCACTGAACATTTAATATGTGCACTAAATCTTGTTAAAAGAATGGAAAATGAGAACAGTAAATTAAATTCTAACTTCGAAGATTATTTTTCAAATGTTTGTAACTTACATCTGCTTACTCAGTCTCATACTTAATTAACTACTCAATAGACTTTGTTATAAATTAATCATGCTTTTCCATAATCTACGTTTCTTTATTACTTTACAAGGAACATTTCGGATTTTCTCTTGCTTGACAAGAGATTTCGTCTGCTATTCAAGACTCAAATCTGTAATTGGTTTGACATTTTCACTGCGTTCTACACAGACGTTTTGAACAAAAAGTGAATCACAGGAATTACACGGTAATTATGTAAACCGTGTTTCGATTTACGTTTTAAAACAGCATAGTTTGGGGTATTCAAATTTTGTTAAATTATCAAGAGAAATTAAAATAAATTGAATTGAAAAATAAAACCATTGGAAATATGGAAATAATATAGAATTTTAGAATCCCTGCTATGGTGTGCCCCTTGAGAATGTGCCTAGACCGGATTCGTCTCCATTTTGGGTTAGTGTTTTTGCGTAGTTCTATTGCTTTGAATATCATTAAGATGCACACCTATAGAACGCAGCTAATGAAATTTAAATAAAATGAATTTAAGAAGTAGATAAGTTATTCAACGTTTGACAGCTCTCAATACGATACTCGATGCACATTAATAATATGATAATCCATTTTGCTAATGCTAATGTGAATTAAATGTTTTATGAAATCGTTCATATAAAATATGACTACTTTATTCACTTTCGCTTTAAAATAATCGGCAGATTAAATGTGAATTTGCTAAATTTATTGCAACTCTCACTAAATCAGATTAAATGAATATTTGAGATAAAGATTCAATGTGAAGGATTGCATGCTGATAAAATAAATGGTTTTCATTTAAAACAGCATTTACATTTTGTAACAGCAATGACCAGAATTTCATTAAGATATACCCTATCAAAATATCTAATGAAATTCAGGTAAAAAATATTTAAAGCGCAGTTATATTCAAAGCATGATAATTTTCCAATATCAAAACCAGTGCATATTACAGATTTTTTCATAAATGTTTTAAAGCGCATATGTTGTAGTAAAGTTTTCATGAAATCATTTATATAAAACATGAATGTTTGTTCCTTTTTCGTCTTGAAATATAAAAAAGGGGCAAATTAATTGTTAATTATGAAATAACTATAAAAATAACATGGAAGGACGGGTGCAAATTGCCTCTTCATTCGAGAGATTTCCCAAGAAATTTGACGTGTTTAAATAGATATATATGCGAGAGAAATGTTTAACATTGATTGAAAACAAATAAAATAAACATATGTTTTATGACAGGAAATATATGTTTTTATTTACATATTTCTTTATTCAAAAAATCTCTTGGTCAAAAAAAGTCTGGTAAATATAATCTAGATAGATAGAAAATCTAGTTTCAAAACAAAGCACTTCTCTGCTTCTCAAACGTTTCCAAAAAATATTATCAAATTATATCATCACGACTGCAATAAATAATGAAATGCATCGTGACATCCAAACTATATCACGCGCATGACATACCATTGACGTGATTTACTGCTTTCTATTGAAAAACGGAAATTAATTTGAAATATAATATTAATATAATTTAAAATGTCTCTGGAACTATAGATCATAGCGAGATAAATTTTATATCAATAGAGAGAAAATTTTATTTCGCTATTTTAGATCAATTAAATTTGAAATGAGAACGACAATTACTCTTTTAAATTTAAAATAACTGAAATTTAGATTCTCTAACAATGAGATAATGCTGTTTAACGTCTCGCAGTGCTATGGCGTGAGTTTTATTGTTGGTGAAGTCTGAGCGTTACCGAGAGATATGGGCTATTATATTAGTAGTAATTTGTAAATAAATACAGTACATCTTTTTCAAACTCTTTCGCACATTTACTTCAATAAGCTAAAATACTCACACGTTCAGAGTTAATAATGTTTTTTAGAATCTATTTTCACCTGTTAATTTATATCTGAAATATTATCTTTCAAAGATAATATTAGTCTCTAATCGCTTTCACGTGTAATTTCGACCTTCTTGTTTTGGGCGACGCAAAAATCGTGTCTCAATTAATTGATACAAATTTCCAAGCTACGTTATAATAAAAGAGAATTTAAACTGTCTTCTGTTCCGCAGCAAAAATATTTATATTTATTAGAAAATACTGCATTCAGGTAACGATTAAAAAGATCTTTCGAGTTTATACAGAAAACGAAAACAATCGATAGCAGTTGAGAGGTTGCATGAAAATTTCTCAAAAATGATTGGAGAAGAGTGCAAAAGAATTTTATTTCTCCTTTATTAAGCACGGAAGTTAAATGTGATTTTCCAAAGATTTGAGGAAAACACGTAACAGTGGCGTTAAATGCATGTAAAGCAATCTAGTCCTGATGGTTTATCACGCATTGAACCTATAAACAAATCTAGTCTTGTTTTCATACTATAATACGCCCCGGATTAGTTTAGTTATACTAACTCCCGATTTGAAGCAACAAGAGCGCTATTTTGGGACGAACCTCGTAATTTTTAACCATGGTCAGATGACGAGGTCGACACCTGAGCTCGCACTCCTCTCTTCAAACTTCCGCACCACACCAATGAGAGGACCTTTGGCCCTCTACGAATGATTTAACGTGCAACAGGCCCCATAACTGACGGATCTTCGGTGGAATCGGGTTTCGAACTTGGAACCTTCCGGCCCCGAAGCCTTAACACTGCGCCGTGAAAGCCTCAATATGCCCTGACATTTGGAAGTTCAAAATTTGATGTCATTAGGAAGGAATACTTTCCTGAAAACTTTCGTTATCTTGGTTTAATGGACTGGCAGTTCATCTGAAGGCGAAAACACCACTTAAAAAACCTATTGCCGGTGTTCTAACTAGGTCAATTCATGTGCCTTAAGTGATTTTTCTTTGAATGATATGTGGACAGTTTATTGATCGATGGTCAGTTGTTCTCTCCGGCTGCTTTGATAGAGTGTAGTATCCTTCTGAATATAATTATCTCGAATATATATGATTAGAGCAATAGTATTCCAGCAAATAATGGGATTATATTTTAATATAATTAAAATTTATTGCTTAGTTAAACGTACGCATATGTCAATTTTCTTCAGTGTGTGAGAAACGAATAACATTCGGTTTTATTTACTATCCATTCACAGTGTCATTGCTTTAAGATCGGTCAATTTCTTAGTGTTAAAACGTGTTAGTTCACTCATAGACAACCATTCATTCTCTTTAACAACACCAGCAGTTGTCAAATTGCTTAACAGCCAAAGTAAGCGTTTGAGCCATATTCACGAAAGCTGAAGTTACAGTTACGATTTTTATTTTTGCTGAGCTAAACAGCCATTTATACGATTTTCAGTTTAATCATACTGAAGCAGGATAATCGGGAATTGAACCCGCAAGCATGCGCACAACTACATCTAAAATAACCCTCGAAGGCAACAGCAGTAACAAAATCAATATCACTAACCGCAAGCATAAAAAAATATTTCCAATGACAATAAACGACGCAAATCATATCAATAATGCTAAAGAAAACTCTGCAACATGTATTAAACTCCGCAGCAGCCTTAAGAAAAGTCCCGTAAGAAAGTTATTGGGCTTCAATTTTAACCTAATTGAAGGTTGAATAATGGATACCTATATAGTCTTTCATATACAACACAATGCACCATCTTTATTGCTTCTTCGAAACTTAGATAAAATTACAGTCTCAACTTCAAGATTAAAAGCCCAGAAGGCAACCCTCTTTTTTTCCATCCTACAGAAATGGGGTCATAAAACAATGCAGTAAACCACCTGGACAAAATTTTCCACTTTAAGTGCTCGTAACAGTGCTATAAAATCTCACTCCATCATATTTCACGGACAGGATACAAACCTAGAATTTCTTACACTGTTAACTCCGCGATTCCAGAGGATTTAAGAAAGGCTGTAATTGCCAGAGAGGGTAGGGATGGAGAAAATGTTTGGGAAGATCTGTCTCAGCGACTGTAACGCGTGACAGGTTCGTATCGCTTTTCGATAAAATTGGTTTCATGGACTTGTCAGCTGTGTTAACCCATTGCGCCGTGCAGAAGGCTTTGGAAGTCAGTGGCGAGGAAAATTCTACGAATCAAACTTTTTAGTTAATCAATTTTGCAAGTAGGGTTAGTTGTGACTAATTGTTTTTGGTTCTTGCAAACTAGAAATAAGAAGATTTAGTTTTGTTGTGAATGGATCCAAAATATCTTTGGAAATACGCCATTGCGTTTGACGAGCAAAATGAAGAAAAGAATATTGAAGTTTGAGGGGGAAATTGTTATTATGGTTATACAAATGAATTGAAATGATTTATATGACAATTTAAATATATACACATTATATAGATTTATATGTATTTCTAACAAACCTATATATAATACATGCATTTTAAAGTATGTTTATAAACAGGGTACTTCCAATTAGTAAAATGCTTTAAATAAAGCAAAAAATTATATTTTATGTTGTTTGAAGCAAAAAAAGTACTGCTGAAAAAAAATTGAGAAATTAAAATTTTTGTACAATCCTCCGATCCTATTAGTCATATTTTGTAAAATGTTTCTGGCACAATACTATAAAAATTTTTAACACTATAATTATTATAGTTTTGACCAATAATAATTTGACACAACAATAAGGATCATCAAAAAGAATGTTCTTGCTCTCTACGAGCCGGATCTTATAAACTGTTTTTTTAGACAATGACAAATCTTCACAATTTTTTAATTTCATTTAGTATAACTCGTTCATATATTTTTGTAAACATCTGCCTTTTCACCTAAGACACTATAATGGGACTGGTTTCCTTTATTTGTACTACTAATTAAAATGTTATATCGTGTTTATTTTGCATTTGTAAGATGCAATGGCTTCTCATTTCAAATTTTCCCATTTATAATGATTTCTAACCTTATCAAGATTTATCTGTCAAAATTATTTTTATCTTTCAAAAACCTTTCCGCTACTTAATATGCAAGTATACTAATTTGTTGCTGAGTGATTGTTGTGAGAGAATTAAAAGTGTTGCGATTCATACAAACGTTGTTTCATTTCACCATTCATTTTATCTAAATGAGTCAACATACGAATAATTTATTGACAAATAAATGAAATGGGTTTTCTATGCACAATGCCATACAAATACAATATAATGCAATAACAAAATATACATAACGCAACACAATACATTGCAAATACAATGTCATGCAAAGTCAGTGTCTTTCAATATACACTGTCAAGTGCGTTTTATATAGAATGAACGTTCACGATAGGCGGCAAATATAATTATGCAAAAATAACAGCATGGACTTGTATGTACTTTCTTAACAACACCGCCTGTTGTTCTGAAATAAAGATGTTCAAATCCTTTCATTATTTGTGTCATAAAATCCGTCCTACATTTAAATGACCACGTTATTAAATAAATAGAATATCCTTGTTATTAAATTCGTTGTTCTGTTATTAAAATTCCTTTCATTAAGACAGTTATAAAGCATTTTCCGCATTTAGATAATCAAATGGAAGAAATCAGAAAATCAGATACATCTTCAATTCCACATGACCTAATGTTCCATTATTAAAACTGTTCTACAAATGAGTTTCATTACAAAGAGATTGGCTTATCTGTAGAAGATTAGAAACATAAACACATTGGCATAAAAGGTCATTACGATCGATGTCTTTGTTTCAAAAAAGCATTGTTCTGCAGCCGGAACATATTTGATTAAAAATATTTTACAATTGAGGAAACTCGGTATTTCTAATTGCCTGCTGGAAAACTGTTGGGTTTTAGTTTCTGGAAGAAGAATTCTTCCTTTCATTGATGTAATTCAATTAATACGATCGAATGTTTGTTTTTAATTCAATTTGGAGGCTACAATGGTCTGTTTAGAGTAACATATTGTCCTAACTTTGTTTGTGAAAGACTCATAAATTAGTAGTTCTTGGATTTCCTAAATGCTCTATTTACAGAATGTGTTCAGTTTTAATAAGGAATTAGAAATAGGCAATGCAGTTTGATTTTTATAATTATTTGCAAGCATGAATGGTTGGTTTTGGACTCTCGATAACTGATATAATTATCTTCCAAAATGCTTTTGTCTACGAAAAATATTCTTAAAATGCATTTATTAATTACTAGCTGTAACCCGCGACTTCGTGCGCAAAGAATTTGAAGTATTAAATTTTTTAAATTCACAAATGTAAATGTTTCGTTACATGTTGAAAGGGAAAATTAAAAGTTTTGACGGTTGATAATACATTATTGGACGACTAACAGGAGTGTTTGCTGTCATAGTAAGGTAATTTATTTATCTATGCTAACACACTTTTGTATACTACCTTTTTTTGTTTTATGTTTTTTGCACGAATGTAGAGGTTTAGTGGTCTGGACACACGTGAACACGCCACATATGTTGCCTATGGAAAAAATATGGTTTTCCAAATGTACGCCTGCCCCTTTGAGTGTCTGGCCCTGAGCCTACCTTTAGAAATTGGATGGCAAATCCTTCGGTATTATCGGAATGCGTGAAATTAAAACACTCTCTCGTTTTAAAACATTCTCACGACCTTTGGACCTAGGTGTGCAATTTGTAACCGTGCGCAGTCTCGGTACATCGAGGTTATGTATCAATAGTACTGGCACACCGACTTTTAATATCAGCTTGTCGGAAGGTACCACTGACAATTCTAAGGAGTTCAAGAACTCTACAGGATATGACGTTACTTGTAACATATATTTTTTTTATGTATCTGACTTAAACTTTCATTAATCAGTGCCAAAATTACTAATTCAACAATCATTCTCTATTCTTCATATATTCTTCGTTACTGTAAATTACATCATTGTACTCAATGGTATTATTAGGTGCTTACATTCTGTGTAATATAAAATCCACCATGCTATATGTCATGCGCTTCTACCATTCAACAGAATACATAAAACAAAATACTCTATCGTCGCATATTTTCCTTTAGTTATAATAAACTTTAGTTTCTAAATTTTAATCTAAAAACTCTTGTAGCTATATTATTATTCTACGTGTAGTTTGGCCGTCAAAGCGTAACAGACAGACACACTTTCTCATTTAATATATTATTAAGGATTTATTATTTCTTCGGAAACGCAGGTAAAAATGACAGGTGATATGAACTCTGAAGTGATTTTTTAATCTAATTAAATAAGCTTTAGAATTCTTTAAGAACCATTGAAAACATTGCCAAACGATATTTGAAAAAAAATAATGGCCAAGTAATTACACCGTTGCCTAGTAACGCATCAGTATCAATTCTAGTATCATTAAATTTGATTTATTTTAAAATCGTCTGCGTGTCAACTTTTTTTTTAAATTTTGAAAAATTAATGCAAATTGAAGGGAAAATGTCACAGATATAAAATTTATATCATTAAAAGGGTAAAGTTTTGAACTTTAAAATGGTATAAAAATAATTTTCGGGGGATAATTTGCTCCGAACTTACAGCGGAAAAACGGTTTCGGTTACTTTTTAATTAACTGACTGTTTAATTAACTTTAGCGCTTTAAAAATTTGACAGTAATCTTACCCTTGTCTTAATTAATAAGTCTGCAAAGTTTGGTCGAAATCAGGGCCATGGTTTAGGAGGAGATGTGGAACATATATACAAACATACATACAAACATACAAACCCACAATGACTTTTATTTATATTAAGATTTTATAAAAGAGGCAGTATTTGCCAGCAACAAAACTGTCCAGAAAAAAACCAGGCTATCAGAAAGAAAAAAATGAAAGATTTATAATAAAGAAGGTTTATTTTATATGACTAGTGATTTTTAGGTAATAGTAATCAGGATTATTTTATTAAAGTATAAATCAAAACTTTAAATGCCTTTTTTGCAGAATGTATTTTTTATCTTAATTTTAACACGCAAAACATGATTTCACAAAAACTAATGTAAATTTTTCTTTGAAATTTATCTATATATCACCTCAAGTATAATAAAGGCAATGCACTAAAGATTTAGATCTAACATGTATAGTTTTTTTTTTTATATTTGGCTATTTATTGTTATCGATGCCTATGCATTTTCAAAACCTTTGATTAAGAATATGTGCGATGAGCTATAATTTTTTTGGAAATGCAAGTATTTCTTATATTTTAGTTCATTGCCTTTAGCACTGTTCCAAGTATGCTGTGTGAAAAACAAATTTAAATCCGTGATTAAGAATTCCATGTAGAGCGTTTTGCGTTTCGCAGTAATTTTCATCAAATTTTACCTAAATTACCCCATTTTAATGAATTTAAATTTTCATTTAGTTTCCTGAATGGGAGTATTCATTGTTTTGAGTCATATTCATCCAGAAAATGCACTAAAAGTGTTAGCCACATGGATTTTCAAAAAATTTGCCTCCGTACCATGATGTGAACATCGTACATTGGTTACTTCTCTGTTATGCTTGCACCACTTATCGCCATTTTGTATCTTGACATATTTTCTTGGAGCGCCGAATCGCCAGTTTGGCTCTTGAAGTGTCAGGAAAATCAATTAATGCGTTATAATCGAGCGCAGATGGTCTGCACGGGATCAACTAATAATTCTTAAATAATACAAACAATATCCATAAAAGAATATTTTTGTTCTTTATTCAAACCAATATATTAAGAATATTTAAATTTATGGACATCAGAATTGAATTACGATATCTTCCTTACCATCTGACTATTAAAATATTTACCTAAATAATTTTTAAAAGCAGTGAATAAGGGAACAAGGGGAAAAAATGAAAAAAAAAATGAATCCAGCCTGTAGACTTCGTCAAGGGCACCTGCAGGTAGGGATTAATAATTGGGATTTTTTTCTTTGAGGCACCTGACTTTCGTCCAAAACTTGACCCCTAGTGATCCGTAAAATCCCAAAAGAATTGAGAGTCTTTGGAAGTATAACACGCAAAATAAGCACTTACTTTAGATGAATATAAGAATAAAAATCTAATTATAAAGATCCAATTAAATTTTGGATTAAAAACCAAAGATCATCAGGTACTAATTTGCCATTTTTGAAACAAAAAAGGACAATAGAACTTGATGTACCCCTGATGACGAGAAACCATTACTAGCCCGGACAGCTATATTCCGAACACTTTCATCCTTATAACCGGAAACCCCCAAATAGTCGCCCCCGACATATAGATTCGCCCTTGAGTCTTGCGCCATCTATTAAGCAAAGGAGGAAAAGACCTGGAAAAATAATAAAGACGGTTTTTCCCGAGGAGAATTGTAAAGATTCTATGTGCATTTACCTAAATAAAATCATTACAGAACACTTATGTTAAATGATCTTCTAAATCTTTCGTTAAAAATATTTTGTTCGAGTTTTTCAAGGCTTTGACCCTCTGAAAACTGAGTAGCCATTCCATATGGTTCTTCAAAATCATAAACTAAATAAGAGCAATTCACCCTTAAACTTTAGATATTATTTAATGCATGTTAATTTGTACTTTCTTCAATAATAATAATGTTGCAACTAGCTAAAATCTCGAATTTCTTCCATGAATAAAGATTTCCTCATATTAAGAAATGCTATTTAGATGTTTTCATCAATATCAAGAACATATTTGTACAAAGAATTTATAAACTAAACCCAGAGTATGTACGGATTATAAGCATATAAATTTTTCTAAATGTACTTTGATATCACTGCCGTCTTCTGCAAGTAACACTGCACCTAGAATTGCAGCGTTTTTTTTTAAAAAAATTTAAGTTAGAAAGTTGCATTCTCCAATTATTAGATTAACTTTCAAAGTTAAATTTAACTCTAATCAATCCCATAAGTTTTCGGGTGTCGCATTACAAAAACTTTTTCGAAATCAAATATCTCTTGCATTTGTTTTAATTGTGTTGTTTATTTGGTGAGTTCTTGAGATCATAATTTATTTTTGGTATATCTTTTGAGATTATTAGACATAAAAAAATGCTGTGCATATTTGAGTCTAAAGCAAGCAAATTGAATTTCTCCAGAAAATTTCGAAATTTAATTTTTTTTATTAATTTATGTTGCTTGAAAAATTTCGATAGAAATAATATCTGATTGATTTGGCGTTATCAAAATCAATTAAACACAATTATGTTATTGGAAACCACGCCATTTCAGGAGAGACGTGTTTTCTGCTATAAACAACAACCAATTATGCAGTTTGTCAGGCAAAAACTGAACGATCTGCAATCCATTGCAAGAACGGCCATTTATAATGTAATAATTAATTTGGGGAAAATGTAGTATTAGAATTTTTGAAATATTTTGGTATAACATCTATCTGCTAAAATGCGTATTTTGCAACTGCTTCACCGTCCT
>BGPR01000157.1:1161774-1175315 GCA_013235015.1 Araneus ventricosus | reverse complement strand
TGCAACTGCTTCAACGTCCTATTTATGTTTATGATTAGCTCTAAATCCATGAAAGTGAAATTCCTGATCATATGATTAAATGCTTTCTCAACAAATATCAATATTTGATGCTTCATTTAAACGGCAAAATGCTTACACTAGTTACTATTTTATGTCTAATACATCTCATATATATTTTCAGCATTTATCAACCTCAATATTTTTTGTAATTCATGTATTACAGATATCAGAGGTCTTTGCATGCAATCCACCATTTACTCCATGCGATCGGATATTAATTTACTTTATCCATTTTCCAATAATTTATAAGCGAACATTATTTCTATTGAGGCTGCTTTGCTTTTTTAATGAACCTGTCAGAAAATTCTTAAAGTAAGTTTAACTAAATTGCGATAGACAAGCTTGAATGCATTTCCCTAAATTAAGCTGTCACGCTAAGCTAAATTAATTATTATTCATTGCGGTTTTTAAGGGTTATTGGACCTAAATGCGAAGGATTAGATATTCTATCATTAGAAACGTAATTATTCAAAATTAAGTCATAGATTATTGCTTATTTTGTGTTTTTGGAATCTTAAAGCATATAATGAAATCTATGCATTACTTAAGGCATTATTTAATTATAACCTTCATAATTAACTTACTTTTCTGAACTGTTTTTGTTTTGAGTTTCTATTGAATTTCTATAATGTTTGCTTTCAAGAACTATATATAGCTTGAAAGCGAAATGAATGACTGAGAATACTTTTTTTCCATTTCTTCAAAAAAGCTTACTTAAGTCCTTAATTATTTATTATGAATCTATTATACGTGGAATAATTTATTATTGCCTCATTTAATAATTGAGCTATTCATAACACATATTATTTATTTCATAACCATAAAATAATTTTCTATTGTTGTTATGCAAGAGCATCATTAATTTTTTGATTAATTAATAATCCCATAAGTTTTATTCTCTTGAATCAATGTCGCATAAAATTCACTTCTAAAAATATTTTTAGTACGAAAATTTAGTTCTTTTAATATTATTAATTCAATAGAAGAACAGTAATCACATTATTTTAAAAAAAGGTATAAATTAAGCTATAAAAAATTTTAATGTGGCTCAATTGTTTACTTGAAAATAGCATTGTATTGTTTAGCAACAAATTAGGAAACCCTCTGCGCTTTTGCGCATACGCCGGGGGGAGTTATTTTCGTCAAAATAGTGGGAAAGTGAAGAATGGAAGGGTGATGTTTACATTATACTGAGCGCGATCTAACAAAGAACTCCGAAAATGCGCTCATATGACTCATTGCCTGACACCCTTTTCCTGTGTAAAATCGTCCAAAAGTGGTAGTCTCGGAATCGGTTGCTGAACAGTAACTATTATTTTCCTTACAAGCGGTAAAGATGGCTCTGCAGATAAGATATTTCCCCAGAATATGTCATAATGCAGATGCTGTATTATTAATCCAATATGATTTCACTCCATCAGAGAAAATGGTAAGTAAAGTTTTTAATCACCGAGTAGACAGTTTTTATATCTTTTTCTATTTTATTGCTTCATGCGTTATGGCCGAACCTATTGACAATGAGGGGAGATAAGAATAATACCCACGAGATGTAAACAAATACTTCATATATCATCTTCCAATGACTTGAAAAGGGGGAGGAGCACTTTTCTGTTTAATTCATCAGGTTGAATTGGATTGCACGATGCAACGGTCTTTTCATTCTCATTGGAGAAAACCAGCGGCCATACCAGGGGGAAAACCATATTTACTTCTACGAATTAGCTTCCTTTTGTAACAAACTGTTCACTTGGGGTACCATAGAGTTTCTGCCTCTTTAAGACTGCTCTAAACTTATGAAAGGTCGTTAAATCAAACTTCTAAGGTCTTTGGAAAGGACATACACTTAAAAGTCCCTAACTTCCTCTTATACACCCTGTCCATATCTGAAGCTCAAGAAACCGTTGTTCTTCTTATTATTTCACTCAAAAATAAATTAAAAATCTAACTGCGTTTGCTTTTAAACGCAAATGTACCATGGTGCGAAGAATCCCTCCTTTCCGGGGAAAATTACCTCAGATCAGGGGAAAATTAGTTGTACCTTAACTAACAAATATAATTGGCATCCAAAGCAATAAAATGAAGGCTAGGTTTATTATCTTTCACATTTAAATGCACTCGCATTCAGAAATATCATACTTGCTTCACCGGAGCCAGGATTTTCAGCACTAAACTTTTTGCTGAAAAATTGGCTCTTTGTCTCTTTCTTCTGTAACTTCCAAATGATTGTTATGAATTACACTAGTCAGTGTTGCAAAGGAGTCTGAAAAAGCATCTCAATCCCGTACCCCTGATCAGTTGATTTCTATTTCACTTTTCACAAAAATTTTATTCTGGTGCAAAGTTACCTCCACAAGTGCAAAGTAACCCCATTTTATGGTAAATTTTAAAAACTAAATATTTCTGTAGTTTCATGATGTATCTCGGAGACAATGAAAATATAAGTGTACATTTTGGAAATAAAAAAAAACTCATTGAATTATATGTTGCTGAAAATTATTCAAAGTATTTTCTTCCATTGGTATCAAATGAGATAGATTATCGAAACGGATATTTCCATTCAGATCAAAAAAAATTTTAAGCCTAACAAGAACTTTTACTATAATATTAAAAATGATTTTACAAGGGTAATTTTAATTCTTTATAAGTATTTTTTTATCCTTATCTCCATCTTCGTTTTAGAATTTGTCACTTTTGCTTCATCCATCAGCATTCATTATCTCAATAAGACAGCACCAATATGCATTTTCAAATTTATTACTGTTCACATTTTAACTATATATCTTACAATACATAATCATCATATGGGATATTTTAAGTTATGATCTCTAAATATGATAGATTTTCTGGTAGAAAATTCCCATTCAAATACTTACAAACTTTAAAGACCTATTGGTCAAATCTGTTTCATAGAGACACAGTTCTTTTCAATAACCCATGACTGGCACGTTTGGACGATTAGACTTATTATGGAAAGGGTGATAGGCATTGAGTAAGATGATAGCTTTTACATAGTTCTTTGTTAAGTCGTGACTTTCACCCAATTAGGTATATTTTTTAATTGGAATTGTTTTATTTAGTTATTACAACAAATCAGTCAATGAAAATAAAATGTTTCTAAATACTTCTAATGAAATGTACTTCTAAAAAAATTAAAATAGAAACTCCCCTCCATTTTTCAGTATGCCACAATTTTGGTGAAATCGACTAAGCCTAGCGCATGCGCAAAACCGCGGAGGGTTTCCGTATCTGGGAGTGAACAGTATCAGTGCTTATAGATTTTTTTACCTATATGTATTAGCATTTTACGTTAAATTAGATCAAATACCTATTTTTAAGTCTTTGTCATAGTTATGATCACACGTTGCCTTTTATTCGAACTACATCACTTGTTTTATATTATTTTGGATATAATTAATTTACACAGCTTTTCTTAATCATTGAATGAAAATGTTTTCCCAAAATCTGAAAAAAGTGTTTATTTATTTATTGTTTTCCATCAAATATCTGATTTTCTCTCATTCAGTTTTTAAAATAAGTGCTTCAAAATAGAATTCATTTTCATTATTTTCCCGGTAATAGTATTACATAAAAATTTAAAATAATTAAATTTTAAAATATAAATATTATTTTTCAGGTTAATTAACAACGCCTAACCTAGTTGAAAATTAATTTCGAATAAAATATTTAAAAATATTTTGATTTTAATAGTTGCAAATTGATATGCATATGATTTTACTATACGTTTGGCTCATCATGATCTGATCTGTACCTGTTATTCGAAAACAAAAACAACTTTTTAAATATAAATTTTGTTAATATAATGTTAATAAATTAAATTTTAAAATATAAATATTATTTTTCAGGTTAATTAACAACGCCTAACCTAGTTGAAAATTAATTTCGATTAAATATTTAAAAAAATCTTGATTTTAATAATTGCAAATTGATATGCATATGATTTTACTATACGTTTGGCTCATCATGACCTGATCTGTACCTGTTATTCGAAAACAAAAACAACTTTTAGAAAACGGAAGTATGTACTGCATGTTGACAGGTGGGCCAATAATATTTGTAATGATATTTTTCTTCGCCACCTGTTATTTTATTATTACAGGTTTCAAATCTTCAAAAAATCCGGGGGAAGGGAAACCTAAATTTAATTTAAAATATTAAACCTCGAACATAAGGAGTATCATAACATTTTCTTTTTCAGGTTCTGTTTAATGTATAATTTGGCACCTTTCCCAGTTAGCAACGCAAAGTTCGAAGTTATGTAAAACTTTTTTTCGACCGCCTTTTCCTAGACATCTCCGTTAATTTCGCTTTGAGTGTTCCAGAGAAAAATTTAATCGAGTAATGCAGTTTAGATCGAAGCGAGATATTTAATTCGTTGAGAGCACAAGCATCCTTTATACGGTCTGTTGCTGAAATTCCGATTCGGAATTTCAAGCTTTCTCGGGATAGGAAATTCGATTGGTGGACGAATCCGAAATTCCACAAATAACCTAATAAAACGCTTTTGCTGACGATAAACCGAAGGTGCCCGAAATAGAACCTAGAGTAATTTAACTCAACAACAGAATACAGTTTCTTCTTTTTTAGTGCTAAATTAACAAAGATCCCATTCGAGAAAACACTGAAACTATTTGCAGTCTCTTCAAAGGAGTTCATTGTGTTTTAAGGGGACGGGCACCTTCTCAACATTTTTTTTAAAGTTTCATTGAAAACATTTTGATAATGTTGTAACATATCGTTCAAATATAACCACGTTAAAAATATTTTAATCTACATTTTAGTTGAAATTAAATTTTAAAAGACTCAATTTTTTAAATTCCTTACTAGTATTTTTAAATTTGCATATTTTTGCTTTAAATTTTATTTGTAAATTCTCTGAAATATTCTATACAAAATTTTGAACGAGAGACGTCTAATATAAAATTTAATGTAACATCTTTACTGTTATGGATAAAAAATGAGAAATTTAGCTGTACCTTATTTTATGACCTTTATATAAAAAATGAACGTTGAATGCTTATTATTCTATACAAAATTATGGACGAGATGCATCCAATATGAAATTTAATTAATTGTAATCCAATATGAAAATTAATTTGTATAAAAAAATGAGAAAATTATCCGAACCTCATTCTATGACTTTTATATTAAAAAAATGAACGGTTGAATGCTCAATTGCATGCATAGTTTTATCACAAACATAATTATAACATATGCAAAAATTTTAAATATCTTCCTAAATAGAAAAGAGCCTTAGAATTTTTAAAACACGAAATAGGTACGACCCCAGCCTCCCTCGGAAGAAGCGGCGCCCAAGAACACTCCTCCTTCCTGGTTAACAACAAGGAAAAAAAAAAAAAAAAAGCCAACTAGCCCTTTTCAGGGCTTTCGCGGAAGGCTTCCCTCCTGCACGACCCGAGCCATGGACCAGACACAGATATGACGGAAATCGAAGGTCACTTACACCAGTGCCATATATCAGGTAACGAAAAACCCCATCTCGCAATTCATCAATCATTCCCTAAATATTGCTTTTCCTTTTGTGTGCATGTGTGAGTGAAAGGTTGATTGTATGAAGTGAATGAATCCGAGTAAATGAGACATCTAATCGGACACAACTAACCATATCATGTTTTTTTTTTTTTTTTTTTTTTTTTTTACAGCTTAATCAAAATTCATTTCAGGTACCAGTGACCCAATCCAGTTAAACTCATCTTTTCAGCCAGGGCTATTGGTGACAAATATCATGTGCCGGAGATTGTGAACCACCGAGTTCGTGTGCTCCGTAAAACCAAATCATCGCTGGTGTGTTAAAACACGAAAGTGAAGAAAATCCTAACGTGGAGAAAAAGCCATTTAAATTTGAGTGCGATTGTGTGTTATGTCATTGTAAATAAAAATCTAAATAAATTCTGAAATATTAAAGGTGCTTCTTTCAAATTTTTCCACAATGAATAGAAGGGTAAGAGCAACGAAATAAGCTAATAAAAATTGAAATCGATATTTTAGCTTTTCTTTGGTACGGTTTGTTCTTTAAAAATACAATGCCATGTTCCGAAGATGTTGCAAATTTTATTCGGGGCTGCATTTTTTTTAAGATTTCCTTAGCATTAAGTAAAACAAGACGAGATATGTGATGAAGCACACTTTTGTCTTAAAACAACGTTCGGCAACATTTTTAACTCCTGACCTCTAAACTATCCTACAAGCCCGTGTATAAAATTTTTCGGCGACCCTAAGTGGGATTGAGTAGAATAATTCACCTCTTAAAATTTCTTAGCAAATTAGATCTGTTTGTTATTATAGTAGTTTAAACTGCAGACCTCTTCTTGCATTAAAAATAATTTTTTATATTGAATCCCATTTCTCATTTCTTTTGATCTTTCAAACACTTTTTTTCTGCTTGTTTTTTTTTTTACTTTTTCTGATCTTTTTACTTTTTCTATATAAAATCCCAGTCAATATTTAATTTTTATTAATTTTCCGAGCTTGCGAATACACCCAAATGTTTTGGAAACAAACTAAAACACGAATTATATGCAACCATAAAATTTGTGGCTCGTCAAATTGTAAGAAATAATCGTGACGCTATTTCCACGTCGGCAGAGGCAAAAGTGTGATGTGGCGATTTTTTCGTGTCGAAATAAAAATATACAATGAAACTTCGATTAACCATTACCAGGTCTGTGAAGTATAACACCGAATAAATATTGTTTAGCAACGGATTCGGAAACCCTCAGCGCTTTTGCGCATGCGCCGGGTGGAATTATTTTGATCGAAATATGGGGACAGTGAAGAATGGAAGGGTGATGCTTACATTTTACTGAGCGTGATCTAAGAAAGAACTCCGGAAATGCGCTCATCTGAGTCATTGCCTGACACCCCTTTCCGGTGTAAAATCATTCAAAAGTGGTAGTCTCGGAATCCGTTGCTGAACAGTAGATAGCAGAAATCTCTAAATACATTTGTGCAGTAACGTGATTTCACTGCTGGTTTGGGAAGATAATTAAATTAAAATACTTTAAAAGCTAATAATACATACCTATTGCATTTAATTTTACAAAACGATCAATATAATCTTCAATCTAAGAATACCAATGTACAGAAATGTTTTGTGATACTAAAAAAATTTTTTCAGATGATGATGGATAACAGAAATTGACGGTTAATCGACAAACGGTTAATCGAAACGTTACTGTACGACGATATATAAAACAATACATATGGCGAAATAGAAAAAAAGTGTAATGATATGTAATATAAATTCTCATACGCGTTAAAATTAAAGAACTTCATCTAAACCAATCGATCGGAGTCATTTACTAGGAGTGCATACGAGTGTTATTTACTACAATATTGTAAAGTAACTGATGAGGAAACCCTCCGCGCTTTTGCGAATGCGCCGGGCGGAGTAATTTTCACCAAAATAGAGGAAAGTGAAGAATGGAAGGGTGATGTTCACATTTTAATGAGCGTGATATAACAAAGTACTATGGAAATGCGCTCTTTTAATTCATTGCCTGACACACCTTTTCGATGTAAAATCGCCCAAAAGTGCTAGTACCGGAATCCGTTGCTGAACAGTAGGTACTTTGCTCATCTTGAAAAGATTATTATGTCAGAATCAAAAAAACTTTCAAAACACATTTTCGTTTTATATAATTTTTTTTGTGTCTAACAACTTCTTAGCTGAATTAAAACATGCGGATAAAAAAATGAAAAATGGCAACAATAACCAGCTTATGGAATATATTTCTTAATGTACTCAATATCTTAGATGACTTTATTTTCATGTTCCTTAAAAAAATTGGTGAAATAGAAGAACAAGTAAACTCCATTGCGACATTACCAAGAATATTAAACCAAGAAGACTTTTCATTTGTTGTCTTTAAACATTGGAAGAGAAACATGCTTTGAAATATTTGTATTAACAATAGAAAAGGTTTGAATTTCATTACAATAATGAAAAGCATGTTTCAAATTTTGCATAAAAATATTTTTAAAAAATTTAATTATGATTAGGATACAAACGTCAAGTAAATTAGTAAATAAGTAGACGTCAAGTAAATTAGCATAATTAAAAACATAATGATATGCAAATTAAGGTGGTGTAAAAATAAATTTTGTGCGTTAATAATTTCGAAAGTTGTCGCCATCAATGCCAAGATTTTGTTTGAATTTCATTTAATTAAAATTTCGGAAAAATTGTTTCAAATCGCACATTTACACACTGCAAAGTATTTCGCGCCAAACTTGGTAACTGTATGTATAAACGGTCTTCCCTGTAGAGTGCCAACACACACACAGAGACACATATATATTCGATTTTATTTCTAGTAAAAATACTATTAAAAATTGTGAGATGGACGACTGATCATTCTTTTTCCAGTTCCTACAAAAAATGAGAGAAGAAATTTTAATTAATATCAGAACCATAATTGTTATATATACTAAATGTATGATTTTAACACTTTCTTTGCGATTTTGTTCATACATTCAAACTTTATTTTGCTAACAATATTTTAATTTGTTATATTGTAATTAACATTGGATTTTATTGCATTAGTTTTGGTGAGCCAAGAATATAAAGAAATAAAAAAAATTATAAGTTTATATCGAATGTAAAGAAATAATTTAACTACAAACAGTTCTATGTAAAAGTAAATCTGTGAAATACACGTTTAATTTGATTACTGTGCAATGCAAAGCACGCTAACTGGGAATGATTTGATGAAGAGGAAATCAAGGAGGAATTTCGCCGAAATGAAATAGATTTTTCCTTTGATAGAGAAATAGTTGGATTTCTGAAGCGGAATAAATAATCCAATTTGTGTACTTTGAACATTTTCCTTCTGATGAATCAATTTTCTTTGTTCCAGATATAACTCGTTGTGTTAAGAATATAAATTAAAGCTGAAAGGCAACTATTTTAGTT
Organism: Araneus ventricosus; assembly: GCA_013235015.1. Lineage (NCBI taxonomy): Eukaryota > Metazoa > Arthropoda > Arachnida > Araneae > Araneidae > Araneus > Araneus ventricosus. The sequence continues at coordinate 1,166,302 of BGPR01000157.1, read as the reverse complement.
GTTAATAAGACATATGGGAAGTTGGGAAATGAAAGAAAGAATCCTCAATAGTTTAGATCAGTTGTGAATTATAAAGCTATCTACGCCTTCAATAAAAAGGATAGATTGTTGTAATTATATTTTATTTATAAACGGCGTTGATTAATTCTGAGGAATCGTACGTTTAAGTGCTGTAATTAAAATATGTTTTCCTTCAGTTACTCATAAAATGGCACGTCAGGTTTGAAACATGTATTAGAATTATTCTATTTTATCTATAAGAAATGAAAGATATTTTTATTTTAATTTTCTTTCAAGTACTTGCTTTTTCAGTATGCTCAGAAAGAGTCGAAAGTTTTGGAATAGTAAAAGTTACAAAATTCTCAGGATTTTATTAATACTTCTGTTAACATATAGGACAAGTCAAAAGCTCTCAGACAAAGTTTAAGGGTAGATCAGACATGCACAGACGAGAAATTTTTACTTAGGAATTGTCGAAAACGCAACTTTCGTCCTCTGAAAGGGTGTCAGACATGTTCAGTATGTTGGAATTCACACACTGATCTCGAAGCACTGCTGTCCATAACGTTGCATTGCTGTTGAAAGTTCCTGGTGCCCAAAGGTGCTAATCGTGAACATTCACCACATCATCCCTCGAAAATTGAGCTTCTTCACTGAAACAAATTCAGGTCAAAACATCAGCCTGCACTGCGCTGCAACCTATTCAAATGCCCCATGACAAATGAGAGTAAGTGGATTAATCTTCCCCTCCGAATGTCTGAATCTGAATCGGTACGTTTCAAGGGAGTCAATGATCGTCATATAGTTCGGATATCACGATGAATTCAGCAAGGCAAAGTAACGAACAATAGCTCTAGTACATGTACGTGTACAAGGATTGCATGTAACTTCAAGTATGTTTGCTTCTTCCGAGGCCAGTGAACGCGCTATCGGTATCCGATTGCAATGTCTTCTTACGCCGAAGGACGCAATTATACACAATTGTTGTTGCAATCTCTGAAACAGCTAATGATATGGCAACCGGTGATTTCAGTAATACAGTGGCATTTGACCAGAACTTACTTGCCGTGCATCAATATCGGAACTATGGTAGAATCGGGTCTTAAATCTGATTTTGACACCAATCTATATTAATAAAAAAAATGTAAAAAAACCGTACTTTTAGGTTACGATAGTGATTCTGATTAAATGTATATTTTTTAAAAAAATATGTGTGCTTTTGAAAAATATGCGTATCATTCAAAGATAGTAGCTTGAATTTTAACGAACATCGAAAATAAATTCAATTTTCCAAGCTACAGAAGTCCATGGTAAGGTTAAGACACCCTATTTTAGTTTATAATAAGATTTCTTGCTAAATGTATCAATTTTAAGAATATAAAGCTTTTTGCCACTGAAAGCCAGAAGCTAGAATTCTGAACCAACATAGAGGATATTTTAAATAAGTTCATAATAATCAAATCCGAAATTTGGTATATATTTAAAGCATGCTTGTGTTATCAGGCAATAAAAATTCGCACATATATTTTAATTCTGGCATTAAATTTTTAAAAGAAAATACACGTGTAATAACAAACTAACTTTGATTTCTGATTAAAATTAATGCAATCCTTGGTGGAATTTCAAACATAAGAAGAAAATTAAATTAAATGCTCCTTTAAATTTTTTTACCAAGATGAAATTCAAAATCTCCAATTAAACAACATTCATGGAAACAAAAATTAATTTAATTGCTGCGGAACAAAAGTTTTGAGAAGGCAAACAAATTGAATTAATATTTCGCATTCTCCTGCAAAAAAGACGCACTGAATACTTTCTTTTTGTCTGATTAAGAATGTTATTAGTACGAATCAGCTAATTTTTAATTAATGTCAGAAATGCTTTATTTGATCTTGAAATAGTTTACCTTGAAAAAACAATTTTAATACCTTCTAGTTTGCAAATCCCTTACTTCAAAGATGTTTGTGGTTTTAAAAGATTCTATTGCAACAATGGTAATCGAAAACTGGAATAAATATTAAAATATTTAAATTTTATTTTTTCTACGTTTGTTATCTTACGAGATGTATTTCTAATTCTTCGTTACGTTTCATGCATAATTACATATTTTGGGGACATTTGTAAGATTTTTGCTATTGTTTGAACAATGGTTCTATAACGAGCCATTAAAATGTTTTATTAAATATTTCACAATTATTTGATATTTGTATCAATTTAAAAGTTGAAAATTGTTATGTTTTGTAAAAAATATAAATAAAATCAAAAAGATAGGAAATGGGTTTAAATATTGTTAATTATTTTTAAACCCGTAATATTCTCAGCTAATTTAATTTATATCAACAATTCTCTTTTTGAAGTTAGTAAACTTTCTGTTACATTGTTCTGAAAAAACAACTACATTTTATTTCTTTCTGTTATTGAGCACAGATTATGTTATTTGACTTAAAATTTAACTTACTTATTTCACATTTTTGCTAAATATCGCTCTCTTACATTTTCGGTATTTTGTAACACTATATTTAATTGCTGAATGAAAGTTTTATTTAGCAATATTAAAACTTTTCACATTTCTATAAACTGAAGAACTTTAAAAATGACTTTGCAGTTTTTCATAAGATAAGCTTTCTCTAAATCCGTTTCATTGAATACGCAATCATTTATTCTAGATGTTTTATCTTCGGGATTCATAACTTCCGGACCTTGCAATTGTTAGGGAAAAGCGGCATTGCAAATATAGTTACAGAACAAAATTGGAAATGCCATATTAATATAATAACTTTTATTTTCCATGTTCATTTTATTGATTAAATGCATGAAAATTCTCTTTGCATGTAAAAACCGCAAGGGACAAAAATGAAAAATTACTCTGCCACACTTTAATATAAAATAGACTTGCCGCCTTCAGCGACCAGATGTTCGGCCGTAATATTAATAGCCTGTAGCTATGTTTGCAATCTGGCGAAAAACAAATGACGAATTGGCGGTTGTAGAGGCTCTGCCAAAGATTTTTTGCGATATATCTCAAAAATGGAGGGTGGTGAGTGGCATTAGATCATTTATGGAAAATCTAGGGGTCATAAGCTTTTATATGAAATAAAAATTGTCGAAATCGGTCCGGTGGTTGGAATTGGGCTACTGACCATCTGATTTTGCCAAATTATTTTAAACTGCTAAAGTAAAGTCGCATTGTAGGTATATAGAAACCTGTGGGTAATAAAATTAATGATTGAGTTTAAGATTTGATTATGTTTAAGTCCTTAGCAATTTGATATTATTGGCTTATGTGGTATCCGCAGTCAGCTATTCAAATAAATTTCTAAACAACTCTGAATGACAGTTTTAAAATGAAAATGATGGCCGAACAACATACTGTGAATTAATTAAACTATCTGAAATGTTCACTTAATATCCCATAATTAAATTGCTCCAGAGTAAACTCGAGAGATATTGAAATTTCAAATGAAATGTACCATAATTGTTAACGTTTAGAAATCTCATATTTCTCATAAGCTTTGAATATTCCATATTAATGAATATCACGACACAGAAGATACCGAAATATAAATAATTGAAAGTTATAAATTGCTCTAAAGACTTCGCAAAGGTAATCCATCTCTAAAATGATGGCTATTTTTACTCGAAAGCTAACAAGCACTTTCTATTTATAATTCTTCATTAACCACCTATAATTAATTCATCTGTAAATGACTTCGAGATTCTGTAAAATAATTAATATCTGGGAATTGTAGAGACGAATTTGGTGATTGCGCGCTGCTAGAATATATCTGATATCACACGCTTCAAACAACATGCAATAAAGAGAGTATTATTAATGCACTGCTTGCTTCAGTGTTCACTTTACAGCAGCAGCGGCGTTTTCAAATGGAATTTGCAATTTCAGTTGTTAATTTTGATCAGAAGACCTCATTGAAACTAATTTACTATTATTCGAGGCCCTTCTGACAACAATTCATCAATGGCCACATATGATTCAATGCTTTGAGTTTAAAGTGCTTCTCCAACATACTTTATTCCCTCATACAGGAAGAATATGCACTAATAATTAATCATTGCGATGGATGCATTGCCCTTTGAACAATTTGATGCATGATGGTCAGATTCAGCATTGCAAGATGCATCGCATTGGATGTAAAGTACGATAAATGCAGGAGCATTCCCATTGTTAATTAATAAGGTAATAATGTTCAGTTAGATGTTAAGTTTCTGGGTAAGATTCTGGCATTCGCGCAATCAGGTGGTTATTTTAGAGCGAAACTTACTGCCATTGACAGTGTCTCTGAATATATCAAATGGATGCAGGGTACTGATAGTGTGTTAAATATACCGTAATAATGCTTTGAATATTACTATATCGGGATAAATGTGTACACTCTTGTGTCTGGTATGATAGATAGTAATTATATAGGGTTACCTGGTTAATGCACGCGGTAAAGTTATTACTCAAATTATATAACCTTATAACTTTAAAATTTATATATAGCTAGCTATGTGACTGTAAATTATTATT
>BGPR01000157.1:1122192-1161764 GCA_013235015.1 Araneus ventricosus | reverse complement strand
AAAATCCTTCTACAAATTGAATAGGAAGGCAACTGAAAATCTTTAAGGAAATTAAACAGGCCCTTTAACTTCAGGTATATATGAAGACCTTCCTAGTGAAAAATATTTGCAGTAATAAAGTAACATGGAAATTCAGTTTGGAATAAATACTTTACTCAAAATTATCAGTGTAACTCTATTTGCAACCTTATAACGTCGAGACATATACATTACATGTAGTTCAAATATACAGAAGAAAATATTTTTATTTGCTTGAAAACATTAATATTATAATTTAATTACTAAGTAAAATATGATGACAGAAGTTTATCAAACTTTACTTCAGCGAAACAAATCGCTCAGTTACCTTATTCTAAATTCTAAGAATCAAATGTAAGAAATTTAAATATTTTCTGGAGGTGGGAGCTATTATTTCGTATATTACTTTGCATTTTGTAGGAACATGTCATTAATATGTTCAAAGAGACGAAAATATAGCAGAAAACAAGCAAATTAAACTCGATTATGTTCCACAAAATGCAAATTACTTTATGCATTCATTTTCTAGAGGTAGAAATGCATGCATTATTATTCATAAACAATAGTTAATTTGATTTATGGTAATAGCATTGGTTTCGAGTCAGAGTAAAGCAAATTTTCACAATGATCATTTCTCTAAATGATGTTCTACATTATTTTCATTTACCATTCTTAAAAAAGAGGCTTCATACATTTCCATTTTGTTCCATTCACGTGTTGCTTTCACAATTTAGAGTTTATCAGCGCATGAAAGGCTTTGTGTTCACTTTGAATTATTATATGTATTGTCCACAAAGTAAATGTATCTTGGAAGTGTTACTGTTCAAAGTAAACTACAGATACATAAGATTTAAAAGTATTTGAAAGCAAATTTAAAATTAATTAAACGTTAGAATGTTAGAAAAATATAGTCTTGAAAGGAATAAAATATATCGAACATTGTATAAATTCTGATGAATATGATTCAAGTATGAGTTGAAGTCGCTGATTTGAAGTTTAATTTCCGTGATTTTTAAACATTAACTAAAACTATAAGTGAATGAATCCATAAGAAAAAACTATAGAAAACTAATTCATTTCATTAAAAAACCCGCTTTTAAAACTTTAGTTATTTCCAGTCTGTAAAGGCAAAATTTTGTAATTGATTTTTCACTCACTTTTAGATTTATAATTCTTAGTATTATTAGAATTATTTTAGATCTTAGCCAAAAACATGTGAAGTATTATTTTAAACCTCTATTTAATTTTATAATTGTCGTTGTAATCCTACATTTCCCGCGATTTCTAAAAAGAATTTTAAAGCAAAACTTTACCATCAGGATGATGGTCAAATCACCCTGGGGCTTCAGGCTTCATGTTGGGTGTATATCTTTAATTTAATAAAATCTTCTGCAAAATATTTATTCTACCTATATAACCCAGATTTAACACACCACAATACAATGCTCTACAACGAAGCTCGGCAGTTCGTTTTCCCTCTCTTAGGCTCTTTTTTGCCTCTCGATAGAGCATATTAACGACATCTAAAGCTTGATATGTAACTGGGTCTGTGTCAGCTTACATTTTAGCAGAAGTTTCTAACTTTTTGAAGGAAGATTCGAAAATATCGGAATTAGACAGAAATGCTTCGCCAATTGAAGAAATTGTGTCTATGATATCTTTTCTTTCTTTCGGCAGTTTTGGAAGTATCATTGAATACCACATATTGGCGCACAAAACAACCTAGTCAGTGGTCGCCGTAGTTCAGTTGGTAAATAACTATGCTGGGTTAAATGAGTGGGGCAGAGGCGCAGATGGAAGAAATAAGACCAGGGATTATCAAACACACATTTATTAACACAAACACAGGACAAGAACAGCAAGATAGTAATAAAAGCACATCACAGTTCGTCAACGGAATTTCGTGATCTGACGAGAGGTTAGACTCTAGCCGCCAGCTACATGTACTTGGAGTCACGTGAGAATTGGACGCATCCGGGTATCAACAAACTATACTCAAAATCTGTTTTTCTGGGGTTCGAATGCCAGCCACGGTAATTTAATCTCAGAATTCTGATTCAAATATTTAAAACTCTAGCTGGATGATTCTGGCATATTCTGTAAGTGTATAAATACAGCGTCCCAGAAAATACGAGCAAGCCCTCTGCTGTTGCGAGTTGCTTCAAGCTAATAAATCAACTGTATTGTTAAACCATTTTCTATAACTCTTCGCTATTTTCAAGACAACATACTGTTTCAGAATGGCTTCTCGAATTAAGGTTGTACGAGACACATCTCTTTCGCAAAAATAATATCAATAAAGAATACTTTTGTAAAAATCTTTCTTCGATTTTTGAAAATAATACTAAGGAAAAAAACATATCAGTATTTGTAAATACAACACCTCTGTTGTTTCAGTTAAAAATGAAACAGATATAAATAAAAATATTTGAATGCATCGCTGAAAACCGAAATGAATAAAGTAATGACATTTTTATTGAATTGCGTAACAACTTTGCTCAAGACATATTTTCAACAGCAGACATTAAGGGGTCTATTCTGGTACCCCCGGTTGGGGGGGGGTCGGGTGTTATGGGGCGGAACCCACCCCAACTCCCAACCCAACCGGGAGTACCAGAATAAACCCCTACAGGTTAAATAATGAAATACCTGTCGTGAATTAGTCGATCGTCTGTCTAGACTAGTCAGACAGCAAATATTGACTGACTTAAATTCTGAATGCAATGTTTGTCCACTTCTAATGACAAGATGAAATTCGACAATAGTTCAGACAAAAATCGAAAGAATTTGCAAGACTGTTTCTGCTTAACATAATTGATTTCCAATAAAGGAAGTAATAAGTTTATCCATAAAATTATTTCATTTTTATTTTAGTTTCTCACATAGGAAATATCAATTAAGAATGCACTGAAATCGTTATAAAAATTCCCCTCGATAATTTTATAAACTTTTTTGTCTGCATATGTGCTGAAAGAAAATTTTTTGAAATATCCTCTGAGTTTTCCTGTATTTTGAACAAAATAAGTTAAAAATCGCAAGTTCAAAATAGATAAAATTGTCCTTATGCTCCTCACATCAAAACTGTAGATTTCATCACCATAAAAAATACTAAAAGTTCATATTTGCAAAGATTTATTTTAATATGTTCCTACTATTCACGTTGATATATTTGTAATTATTCATATTTTTACACCCGCATTGACATTCATTACAAGTAAACATTGTGCAAGTCTTTGGGCTTTTAACTGAAAAGTATATTTAAACCATTAAATAGAGGCAATGCTTTCAAATAGATTCACATACTGTATGATGAAGGACACGCAAAAATACAATAGAAGAGGCTGAATCCACTATCCCGGTAAAATCACAGGAATCTTTAGAAATTATATAAATATCCTACACTCTGAAATTGCATTCACCCAGCTGGAGTATTAATAATTGATTTTAATATTATCCGTGTCGCTGCTCCAACCAGTAAAAATGTTAAAATAATATAATTTTGAACAAATTAGTGTTATTGTAATTGAAGAATGATTTTAACTTATTTTAAAGTCGTAGCAATCAAACCAATATCATTGAAAATATAATTTTTTTAGTTTAAAGATGATTAAAAATAATTTCCCCCGAATAACGCTTCCTGAAGTCATGTCTGAAAAAATAATAATAGGAAAAAAACAAGACTTATGAGCCATCAGTGGAGACAGTCATTTTTTATGCTTCAATAGATATTTCAACACCATCGAGAGCATTTTCTTACTTAGGCACGTAACACAATCGTTTTTGACCACATGTTAAAGTTGATACCATGAAGTTGGAGTATTTTGGAAAATAAAGAGAAATTTCTCCCGTCCTGTTAAAACATGAAAATAATGCTGTTAAATCAGCGTTTTTCAGATGCAATGGCAAAGTTTTTCTCTGACCAACAGGAATAATATTGATAAGTTATAATTTTGTAAAACTTCAGTAAAAAGTTTTGTTCATGGAAAAGTTGTGGTGTTGAATAAAGTATTTTTTATTTCTTTTTATTTTATGCTTTATAAATGTCATTTTCCCACTGGCTTATATGAAGTGAAAATAAGTAATTAAAATTATATAAAAACCTTATATTATTTCTTACAAAATAAAAATCAAAATTTTTAAATGTTTAATTCCAATCATATTTAAGAACTATTAGCAAATTAATGCATGTAATTTATTGGAAATTAAATTGTTTATTTAAATGATAACTTTACTGAATGTTCGGGGTGTTTCTATACACACTTTGTTTCGTTAATGAATTTCTGATTTAAAGCTTCAAAAACCATCTTTTTCCATTATCTTAAAATTTTTTATTTATAAAAAGGGGTTTTTTCATTTTTGTAAACATTAAATGTTAGATTTTGTCCTTAATGTAAAAACCCAGTGAATATTTAAAAATATGTGACATATAAATTCTTACTTGGAAGAAGCAGATTCATTTGGAGGAACCTTTCAATTTTTTCACTTTTACTGTAAATTTCACCTATATGAGATACTAAATGCTTCTAAAGTAGCGTATTATTTCTTACTTTGAAATTTGGACAAAATGAGATTCATGTTTTAATGAAAAAGAAACACCTACTAAAACTAACAGTCACCAGATCATTGAATCCCAATTATGACTTCACCCAAAAAAGACCAAAAATGGCATCAGATTGAATCTAGGATTCTGAACGATGGTGTTTTATATATCTCCCAGAAGCTAGATGTTCCCTAACTACTCAACGCACGTTCTCCTCACACTGCAAAATCTGCCACAGTATGGCTACAAGTTTTCCATATTCTATGGCCACAATTCTGCTTTAGATGAATCTAGGTACAGCATTAATGGTCCAGGAGCAAACTCATTTTTGGATAGATATATTTTTACGGCTGAAATAAATTGGCGTTTTACGCAGAATCATCCACAGAGGGCTGGAAATTTTCGATGGTAATGGGATTTACGCACCGAAAGGAAATGTAGAAATTTAGCTTCGTAAAACTGAAAGACAAGGTTAAAGATTGAGTTACAGCGTGAAATTTTGTATATTTATGATTCTTGGCTCTTAAAATTCGAAGTACTTTCGACAAACGGGAGCGTGTTCAGTAACAAATAGTGGGGCGTGTTAAAAAGTGAATGGTGTAGAGTTCTGATGCTCATCGAAGTTTTGATCATAGTTGAAGTATGGTACTGCATCCTTAGTAAAACCACTCTCTTAAACACATTTATCGTGGGTATGGTGTGTCTTGCGTCTGTCTTCTGTATTATTTTAAAAGGTATATTTCTAATGAGGAATATAACTATAAATAAAAAAAGACTTAATTTTATCTGGTGTTTAATGAATAATTTTGACAGACAAGATAGCACATTTACCAAGCGATGAGGGTGCTAAAATTAATTAATTTTTAAACATATTTAAAATGATTGTTATTTATATTTACGTGAAATTTATTTTTGCAATATCGGAGGTGAATTTAATATATATATATATATATATCTGCTTTTAGATAGCGGAAACAATTCTTATACATTATTTTAAGAATGGAAATTTAAATAAATAAAATATATGATTTTATTTTTGCATTTGATAATACCGAAGGTGAAGTTAATATATATCTACTTTTTAGAAAATAAAATTATTTGGAATAAAATTCTGTAACATTTATGTAAATAATTTTCCAATCACTGGAATTATTATTATTATTTTACAGCTAACGGTCTCTTTTAAATTCAAAAGTATTTATTTTATTTAAAATATTGATAAAAATTTCCCAGAAAAATCTTGTATTGGTGCGTAGAATTTTTTCCACTATTTGTATCTTTATTATTCCATGAATGAACAATATCTCCCATTAAATTAAATACAATAGAAAAAAGGTTTATTTTAAAATATATGCGTGTTTCGTCATTTAATCAGTTTTAATGCACGTTTCAATGATTAGTACTACTTCAGAAAAGTACGTGTTATCTCGTTCAATGTAAATTTGCCTAATGCAACAAATAAAGTAAGTGGATTGATATAAAAAATCAAGATATCGGGGTTATGGCATTGTTCGCGGGTTCAAGAACAATATTATCTAATGTGAATCTGTCAAATTGCCTATGTTTAGATTATTTCAACATTTTGTTTGGGTTATCATGTAAGAAACCGCTGTGGTGTTGGTTTTATGTAGCTCCAAATTATACGTAACGCCGGAAGATGACTGTTAGCACAAATACACATTGCCAACTCTTATTCTATTTTTTTTTCAAATTAGCTTTTATAAACTATGAGTTTATAATATGAGGATTGTTCGATAAGTCCACGCAAAGTATAATATATGTCGCCCATTAGGTCGTGTCGAGATTATTATTAGTTGCGGGTAACTCAATTTCATTCAGGTTGGCTGTGTTTGACTCTAATTTGAATTTGTTAAGTACCGTGATTTCTGAAAGGTGCATGAGAACGAATTTCATGTAGAGATGGAAAATTGGACATTTTCTGAAAGGAAAACGGATCAGGAAATCAAAGTTAAACTTGATAACCAACATGGTGCATCTACAGCTTCGTTTAGAACAGTTAATAAGTAATTTGGTAACTTTTGAATTGACTATATGAGCACATGTGTCTCTGAACGCGGAGCACGCCATGTTAAGGTTGACCCACGACAGAAGAATGAGGATGCCTGATATTGCAAATATTGTGGGCATTTCAAATCACATTTACATAATATTTTGTTTGATCATCTACACATGAGAAAACTCTCCTTCAAATGAGTGCCATTATTGGTCACAAGGGATGAAAGAGATGTATTCTACCCTGATTAACAGGACCAATGTCTTTTCTTGACCAGAGATGCGCTCATGTATCAGAAGCGCAGTCTTTATCATCTGAACGATTTGAAGGTTCTATGTTTTTCCAAAATAACCCATTTGCAGCTTCCAAGTAACCTCCTAATTTATCATACCAACTTAATGGATCAATCTACTGAAACATTAAAGATAATTTTTCATTATTCAATTCATCATGTTAATTCAGGGTTATAAACCCTATAAAGATACTTATAGTTAATATTAAATTATAATAATATTAATTATAAATTAAATAAACTTGTATTTAATAATTTTTCAATAATATATAAATTTAGTTATCACATTTACATGATTCAACAAAGTCGTATCATTTCGTATCATTAACTCAAACTAATTATATTTAATACAATGAGGATTTTAAAAAAATATGCGTTTGATAAAATATGTGTGCAACTTTCAGGAGAACATCTCTCGTTTCCTCTTATTTAAGTCATGAATATTAAAAGTTGCATTTCAGAGTTCAAAATTGCTCAAAATTGTTTGTCTTTTTAAATCTGATAATGCTTAATGTTAGTTTTTATTTTATTAGTATAATAATGAAATACGAGTACAAACCTAAAAGCTGCAAACATTAGTACCCTTCAAACTTAAAGCTCACAACCCTTTGAACCTGGAGTATTTTCCTTAATAATTTTATAATTTGTAATTATTTAACTTTATTTTAACCCTTTAATGGTCGCGCCCGTCATATTGACGTGCATCGAATTCACGCATTTTTAAGCTTATAAACTAAAATTTAATCATTAATTAGCTTCATAATTTGACACAAAAATTACGTAGAATCCATAAGCATCTCAATTATTCGATGCTTTCTTAGCTGAATGAGAACGACAGCCCCTTTTCAAAACAGGAGGGGTCATCTTATTAGATAGCAAAAAAGGACTCTTAAGGGGTTAATAATTTAAAATATAATGCCATTTATATTAAATATAATGATGGACCAAACAACAGTATCATCTTAATGGTGACTCGTACGGTTTGCAGTATACAGGACTCATTACTTTATTCTTTTCAAAAGCGAGCTTGGTTGACAGTGTGTGTAATACGCATTTCAAATGATTACTGATGTCATGGCTGATGCAAACTCCGCAAAAACTATTTCCAAAATTATACATAATTAGTAACAACTTTTGCAAGTTCATTAACTCATGTAATATCGTGCGCATCGTGGAGAAGTATTTACTCTATAAATTGAAACAAACTGGCAGATGAAAGCCGCCGATAAATTGATGACCGGATTTCAGATATTTCATAGCTATATACATTAAGCAAGCATTTAATCACTGTAATATTGAAATCTTCTAGCTTTAATATTATGGTTGAATTACTACACTAGATTTTAAGTTAGATTAATACCATCCAAGAAATTATGGTTATTTCAGGTCTATCTTATGATTATAATACGGAACTTGTTATGTGTATGGCGTCTTATCAATAACGCAGCCCATGAATGAAATACTTTGAATACAATTCTCATTTGCTATATTAGTAAACGCCATTAGTAATAGAAGCAGTTAAATTAACGACGAATAAACGAATGAAGCAGATATTTCACGTTTCCTTTTCCTAAATATGAATAACCAGACAATATTCTTTGCAATTTTCCCCCAATGAGATTATCTGTAAGAGTTATTGATATAGAAAAACATTATACAGTTATCTGATGTATACTACGTCAGCACTGGAAATGTTTTATGTATCATATTACCGCTTACCACTATAAATTCTTCATTTTTCCCACTAAGATTAGATTTAGATTTGTGTTCATCTTATTTTGTACAAAGCTTAAAGATGGTAAAATATTGTTTATTTGCTTCTACGATGCCCTTTTCATGCAGCTTTATTGATCAAATTGTGCTACAGACGGTATCATATTTAAAACTCAAGTATCTGTTTTCGTCAATTTTGTAGTATTTGTCAATTTTCTTCATATTAAAGCCCGCTTCGTAAATCAATCGTTTCGTATCACAAATACAAAATTTATTTTACATTAAGTGAACAGCGATGCGCATAATATCGACATATTTGACATCACACATCATAACGAACAAAAACTGTTGCCAGAACACTAACCACTATAAAGAAAGGTTTAAAGGCAAACGATTAACAATGAATCCGGAACAGTTTTATATGCCGAGTTTTAATATCAGCTTTAACTCTTTAATAACGAAGCAACTTTTTTCTCCTAACGCCTTTAAAACATGGCCTTTTTAGGAGAATACAACGGGAATTGGACTCTCCCAACCTGGGTAGTCATTTACCCTACCACCCCATCTCCTGCTATAACCTTCCCTTAAGTCGCACGGAAATGGGTTGCGGTTTGCAAGGATAATTGGGCCCCCTTCCGCGCTTATCTCCTTAGAAATCTGAGAACCTCTCCTCAGAATAAGACAACCGCCTCAGACCTGCCTTTGTCGCTTTTAAGGGGAAATTTTTAGACAGCCCGGGACCGCCTCGCTCAGTATGAGAAGGTTAATGAAGTATTTATGTATCGTGTTATTAATATCCATATTAAGAGTACTTGAAACAGAATTCAAATACACTTTGGATGACAATCTTTCTTATTCATTTTTTTCCTTCTTCTCTTCGGAAACTCAACAATTATTATACAAACCGTTTATGAAATCACTTTCTTGTTAGGGCACGAAAAATAGTTTATTTATTTTAATTATTTTCTACTTCTCAGCCTTTAATTTATAATTCATTATTATTATAGATATTTTTTAATCTCCAAATTAATTTTTTTCTCATAAACACTACCAGATAGCAACACTCTTAAGGAATCAGATATCTGAAATGAAAATAAACATTATTATGTTGTTTATTATAACTAAGTATGACTTAAAAATGAATTTCATCTTACTTTGTTACGTTTCTAGCCAAAGGGTAATAATTTTTTACACTCATGTTCATGCTACTATTAAAATTGCTTTGCAAGTTGAAATCAATCCATGCGCGCGCATACAATTCGTAGTGCGTCTCAGAAATTTGCTTATGCTTTTTAAAGTTGGAATCCTAGTAGACACTGGAAGCACCAAATTGAAAAAAACAATTAACTTATTGCTTATATATCATTAATTATACAGATTATTATCTATCTATGCTGCAAGACTTTTAAATGTCAATACATTTATTATTTAAAGATAATATCTTCGTCGTTTAAGCAAAACTCGCTAAATCCACAAAATGTTTTGACGGACGGACTGCTGCAGTCGATTAGGATGTCCAATTAACTATATTTCGTGATATAAACTTATTATCTGAACATGATTAAACCAACCGTAGGGGCTAGAAATCCGTAAAATAATTTTTACTATTTATCATAACGACTCAAAATTAATTAAGTTTAAATTGACTATAACTCAAAACAATAGTTTTAGACTTAGTGACTTTTGAATGAACGATGACGATATATTTTTTGATAAATTTATGTCCCTTAAAGCTGAGCGTATTTTATTCTAAGTCAGGGCTTCTTAACTAAATACCCCGACAACAAATAGGGTTGCAACCACTGACATAAAAGGTTGAGGTAATGTTAAATATTCAAGGGGAATAAAATGTTCCTTTGTAACTTAAAAGCCATTTTAAATTACTTTTAATTAAAGTCGTTATTGCTGGATTATTAACCTTTATTTCCACATTTAGTTTGAATTTTTGGTGTGGCAATTTTTCACACCCACGAAGGGATCGAAAATAAGAGCCATCTCAACAGGCAGTTAAAATGAACTGCTTGATCAACAGTTTCGCATTCCGTAAAAGTCCATGACTTAAAGGATGTTAAGCATCGGAATACGAAGACAGTCGACACTCTAAAAAAGAGCAAAACAAGACATTTTTGTGATAGATATAAATATTTTGTTCAGAATTTAAGAATTAGAAAATTATCTTATTTCCTGAAAATGCTTGGTGAATAAGATATATAAATACTAATTAAGGGAAGTTTTAATTGTGAAAGAGGTAAAAATACAATAATATTAACTAAGAACGAACGAAAAAGAACGAGAAGGAATAAGAATCTGCGTGGATGAAGTCATTAGAGGCCTTTTTTCTTGAATGATGCCGCACTTGCGCGCGCCAAATAAATTGCTTCTATTATTGCTATTTTGTATTTTTTCGATATTAAATCCTTGGTGAATAAGATAATTTAATAAGCACAAAAACAGCTACAGAAGTGAAACTCAACAGCACTGTCATCGAGTAGATGAAATGACTTGTTCGATGAACAGTGCCACGTTCAGTAAGTGCCCATGGCTAAGAAGTGGTTACGCATATGTTACTTCCAATCAGAATATGAGGAGAGATGGTAGTCTTAAAAAGCAATTCCCTGTCTAGAGAGTTCCTCAAGAATGATTATTATTAGTTGGGTTCGTTTCAAAGCGTTGCAAAGAAAATTACAGAATAATGTTGACGGTAGATTTAAAAAATATGTGAAGAAAAAGAAAGGGTGAATTGTCTTATTCGGGGGGGATGTAATCATCTTTGTTTTTCAAAGGAACAATGCTCTATCTTATGATGCCTGGTGGTTAGTGTCATAGGTTTTACAAAAATTACCTGACTCGTCTTCTCTAATTGGTTTATCTTCTACTTGTATCTAAAAGTTTGCAATTGATATTTGTTACTTAACAACGTATTTGCAAACATATATGTCTTTCCTATATGTATGTATGTCTCTTGCGTATGCATAAGCTCTTTTTAAAAATATAAAAAATATATATTGTGATGTGAATGGTTTTATTCTGAAAAGCTGATGGAATTGATAAATTATTTATTGACTTAAAATTGTAATTTTATACAAATAAATGGTTATATTATTTTACAAAAGAAAATTTAGCATATTTTTATTTGGTTGTCGTTCAAAATAACAAAAATGAACTGAAAGTTCCATGGTAATAATTACAAGATTAATAGATTGACATACGTTTAAAAAAATTAATATTTTTCTGTTTGGTTTCTTTTTCTTTTTGGTTTATTTAATATTTGGTCTTTTATTTAAATTTTTCATTTCAAATTTATTTTCACTTCTATATTACTTTTGAAATTTGAAAACGAATTTATTCCAATAATTATAAATGAATTGAGATATATTTTAGTTTTTCAATCCTAGTTGTTTATATTATTGTTATATTTAGCCATCGTAAGCATTTGATTCAATAATGATACTATATGTTTAAAATATGGTTAGAAGCAGGAAAATAATTTTTAGAAACTTAATTATTCAGCATGCTCTTGCTTTTCATTTTCACCATGCAAAATGGAGTCATCCAAATATAAATATGCAGCCCCTTTTGATATTCCATTATTAGCAAACGAATAAATATGACCCATTTCGTAATTATCTTCAAAGCAATGAAAATCTTCATATTTTATGCAAATTCATCTATTTCATACAACTGCGGAAAAAATCTAAAGTTGGTATTTCAGCTGGAGAATTTTCTCAAATATACATATTCAATTTCAAAAAATTAAAACATAACCTTGCTACTTCAAAATGTAATATCTGTAATTAAAAAATGATTTGATTAGATACGAAATTTCTTTTTAGTAATTAATTCTGAATATTTCTTCGTTCAAAAGAAATTATTACTTTTTAATATAGATTTAATTAGAAAACTTATTTTGATTTCAGAATTACTGCAAGGTGAACAGAACTTTTCTGGAAACTGAAATCTGCAGTTAAGTTTCTAGAAAAAAAAGTATATGTTGTTATAATTTTTTCTATTTTTCAATAAGATGATTTCAAGATTAGTTTTAATTAAGAAATTAAGGAACATTTAATAAATTATCCCTTACATTTTTTAAAGTTTGATCCTTAAAATAATTGTAACGTTAATCACTAATTAATTTATCGCTATCAAAATACTGTTATTATTTCAAATGAAAACTATTTCTAGGTTCTTACTGAAATGTAAAATTAATTACATTTCTTTTTTTTATTTTCGCACGTTTTTGTTAGAAGAAATTTTCATTTGAAATCTAACGTCATGGGTTGCAATTTTTCCCTAGAGAACCTCTTATATGCAGTAACTTTCACTTAATTACTGATATCTCTTCTTGTAGATTTTATTCAATTACTTCTATCTACTGAAACAAAAAATGCTTTTTAGAATATTCAAAGTCGGAATGAGACTATTATAAATGCTCATTTAAATTCGATTCTCTTATTGTCAAAAACTCTTTGATTCTTTCCATGCTCCATAGCATTCTCCAAACAAAATTAATATTTATTTCGCATTTTGAACAAAGCATCGAAAAAATAATAATCGAGACAAGAATTTTCCTGCCAAAAATTTAATTATATTTGTACAACTTGTATGAATCTAGTTTTCGATTATTTCTGTTTACTTTATATTAAACACTAAGACAGATAATTTTTACAGTTGATGTATTTTTATATAAAAAGAGTATGGAATGAAAGTTAACATCAATTCAATTTTACGCAGCGAAATTAAAAAATTTTGAATTAAAATTATACTGAAATTTAACAGTAAATACTTAACAACGTGTTACCTTTATATAAAGCGAAAAGGGCAAAAATAGTAAACATGTTGTTATACTGTTGGTTATACTTTTGCTATACTGTAGTTATGCTACATATTGTTATACTGTTAGAACTATTTACTTGTCTGAATTTGTTTGTACTTAAAAATTATTAAAAATAAAATGTTTTCTTGGCTGAATTCATGAAATTTACATTATTAAGAAACTATTATTCAAAAAGGTGCAATATGACTTTTTATTTTGATTTAGAAATTAGTTCTACACCTTAACGTTTTTCCTACGTTTCGAGAACTAGTCAAATCAGAAGATATCTTTGGTTTGCAAGAAAAGCCTTTTCGCTTCCAATAAATAGCACGAAAATGTTAATACATTATTGCAATAAATAGTTATATAGTTAATATTGGGCATTTCAATAACTATTCATTATTCATAAAATATGAAAAGTTAAATGTTTTGCGTAATTCAAAATTGTTAATTAAAAAGTTATAAATCATTTTTAAACGCCTTTGTTTTACTTCCTTAGGTTTGAATACAATTTTTTATGAAGAATATAATATTAATATTTTCTAGCAATCACTAAGTATTTTAAGCAGCCTTGAAATTTGGCACACAGGTTGTACTAATGGTGACTCAATGCACCTCGAAGCCCGAATTTTAAAATTCATTCTTGAAAATGGTTTATTTAATATTTGTTGTATTTCGGGTGATTTTTCATGCTCATTTCTAAATTGCATTTTTTCTAATAATCGTAGCAAGAAAATGGGTACACCATAAGATAGAACAAACAATTTTCGTTCTAATGAAGTTTATTCAAACGTCTGAAAATTTGTTTTAAACGAAAAAGTTACCGCGCAATATTTTCTCTAATTTTAGTGCATTTTTAAAAAGATTTTTTGATATAATTTACAACAATGATTTTCATTTTCGCAACGCAATTCAAACCCTTTTTCATTATTTAAACAAGTATTTAATTGCGTGTTTCTCTTTCATTGTTGAAATCTGAGTTAATATCCTAATACATTTTGCTTTGATGTTTTATTTCACCAAGATTTTGTGGAATCTGTAAAACACGATCTCTGACATATTACGTATATTAATCTATACTTATAAAAGGCAATGTTTATGTGTGTGTATGTGTGTGAGAGAGAGCGCGATGTTTAGACGAAAAATATTGCAAAAACTTAAATTTCTTACAAACTTTAAATTTGGCACACAGATAGTCGTAATGGTAAATCAATGCGCCTCGAAGCCAAATTTTAAAATTTAACCTAGAAACATTTTTATTTATCGTTTTATGTTGTTTTGGGTGATTTTTCGCACGTTTCTGGCCGATCCATGAAGTATATAAAAAAACAATTGGTGACACATTAGATAAAACAGCACTTTGTTTCCATGACGTTTGTTTAACGTCTGCTAAATTACAGATTAAAAACTAGTCATCTGGCCGGAGATACAGCAAGAGCTATTTATTGGGTAAAAACCATAGGATCGTCATGATTTATTGGCAAGAGGCCCTTTTAGGCAAAAGCACTCATGAAGGTCATACATTCAGAGTGAAGATAGCTTTATCAGTATATCTAATCTTCAAGACCAGATCTTTTTTCCATTGTAACATAGCAGATGGTGCATAGCCCATGCGGAAGCATAAATTCACGTTCTCCGTGTTTTTATTTCGTTTCTGAAACTTCATTTTATGTCATTCAGGGATATATTTTTTTTATTTTGATAAAGTCATTATGCTACAGGATTACGTTCGTACTACTAGTGTATACAATTCTGAATATTACTAAAACATCTAGAAGAATGTTTTTATCATTATTTTAATGGATTATCAAAAGGTTGTCATTTCAAAATAAGAAATGTCATTACTATAGAGCATTTTACAGTATTGTCAAACTGATCTCTGCAAAGATTTAGACGAAAAAACGTTTGCATAATTTCGATGCACAAAATTCTTAATAAATTTCACTCCTAAAACATTATCAACTTTCCTTTTTCCTCTAAAACTCATGCATGAACTACTATTATGCTTTTCCAATCTCTCTTCCCTAAATGAAAGTATGGGAGAAACGGAAAACGGCACGAAAATACTAGATCCAGCGGAAAGAGAGGCAGGAAAGTATAACTCAGTTTTCCTATGTTATTAGATATTCACATTGGCGAAGTCGATGTAAGTATCAAATTATTTCTGCACGGACATTTTGGTTGTGGAGTTATGTTTTATCTAAGAAAAGAGAAAGAGTTCGATTTCCGAGGCGTGTTTAATTGTTTCTTTTTCAGGTTTGTTCCGTTTCCATGTTTCTAAATCCAGTGACTTAGCGTCGTTTGACAGCGTTCTTGGGAAAAGTATTATGCTTTCACATAAGAATAAAAGGACAAAAGAAAAAAAGAAAAATTTCTTACCTTTTGTTCGGGAAAGGCTACGCACTGCCAATTTACATACCTATCCGTTTCTCTCGTTCTTTCTCTTATTCTTGATTGCTTTTCGCTTTCTTTGCATTCTGTTAGCTTCATCAGAAAAGAATTTAGTAAAATTATTTTTTTTATGATTACGAGAATTTTGGAATAAAATTCGAAATCTTGGTTCACTTTTCTTCTTTTCTTTGGATTCGTTTGGGTTTGGATATTAATTATTTTTTCTGGTTCAGATTGGAAATAAATTAAGAAACAAGAAAAGAAATTTTATGAAATGATCAATTTCAACTCTAATATTATCATATTCCAAGCACATAATGATATGTAGGTTGTTTCAATCCCACTGGCCTGTTTTCAACCAAATCATGATTTCAAGTATTATTCTTATCACGCTGGTTCGCTAATATTAGTCTTATGGTTGGAAAAGATGCAAGGAATTCAGGTAGAGGCCAGCAATGCCCTGGCCTGGTGATAAACAGCACTTTCAACAAAATGCTCTTTCGAATATCGAGTATGTCCCTATCTACTAGAAACGGTTATGGAGAATCTTCGAAATCTATATATAACATCCTGTCGGAAAAGGTATAAATAACAAACTACTCTTTGGAGTTGTGTTACTGTGCAAGCTGTGATCTAATAGTCTTAAGCGCCATTGAAAGAGCTGGTTGCTGATACTTATTAGTGATCTGATGTCTGCTTTATTGTTGTTAATTTGTACAAGATGTTTTGTTTCGTTATATGTGTTTCGTGTTTGCTGGAATATTAGTGGAATAAAACTTTATTTTTTGTCCTGCTTGTTGAACTACATTTGCTACACCCACCGGATGATTTTCTTAACATATACTAATGCTAAAGGTGAAGTGTCATCTTCTGTTGGTCACAGCACCTCTGAAGCAGCTATCTGCTTGCATCTAGAGATAAAGTCACACTTAATTCCTATGTGGCGTTTGATTGTTTACCTGAAGGATTTTCAGGAAAACTCTTTGTTCTTTCCTCATTATTGATATTTCTTTCAAATTTTCATATTATTTGATAAAATTCTTATTTTTGGACCTTGAAATTGGTCTGGATTACATATATCTCTCCTCTGTTTTACTTCTAATTTTCAAACATTTGGATAGAATCTCTGTTGTCAGTTAATAGAATATATTTCTTTAATTAAATTGCTGACCAGTGATAGCTAAGAGAAATCGTACCTAATAGATTAGATGCAGTTAGAGATCCCTCTCAGCCGAAGCCATCCGGAACTCCTGATGGGGCAGCACGGCAGCCCCCTTAGCACGATAGCACAAGTTAGCACTTTGCGGGAGAGGAATTTGCTCAACCGACGCGTTACCATCCTCAAATGCAAGCGCAATTACACAATAAAATCTTTACAGACCATTTAAGCAAAATTTTAAAAAAAAAAAAATTTTAAAATTAAAAAAATAGATAGATTAGATATCAAATGATTTAATATGTTTGCTTACATTTCATTATTCAGTATTAAAATTTATTTAGAAGTATTATAGAACGCAGCGCAGATTTACAGCTAATACAGAATTAACATACTTTTAAATATATATTAAACAAAAATATCTCATTCTATGAAAAAGAGTATTTGAATTTTTTATTTTCTGTTTATAAACTTGAAACCAATCCAAACAATTGCACAACTCCTTACTATCAAGCTAATCTAAATATTTGTGCTTTGCTTTCTGTTTTTTAGTTGCAGGCCTAATGCCAGCTTTCGTTCGAATTATATTGCATATTAAGTGTTTACATATTCAGAACACTTTTAAATGCGACTTCGAATCATATTATATTTGCGAAATTATGATTCTGTCATCATAAAAAGACAATAGTATTTTTTATCTAACCAATTCAGACACTCAGACATCGTTTCCATTTGTTTACGGTTATAAAACCTTTCATATTTTATTGCACTACTAAATGATTAGAAAATGTCTTTAAAGTAATTCATTTGCTAGGTTTTCAAATAAATATTCATTAAAATATGGAACAGTGGATCCATTAAAAAAATATATTCAATTATAAATTTGAGAAATTTCCATTTAAGATTTTAGTCAGTTTCCATTTACTAATTAAAATTCAGAATAAATAATATGAGCATGAAAAGTAAAGGACAAAATGAAATGAATCTTGAAAACACGAAACTAATAATTGAAAAATGCAAAGAGGTAAATAAAAGATATAATCATATATATATATATATATATATATATATATATATATAATTAAATTAAATCCGTTCTAATATGTTTTCCTTTCATAACTTTAAAATGTTTTAAACTCTTAGTTGAGAGGCGTATCAATAAATTATACTCTTAATAATAATAATACTAATTCTAATGTAAAATATATTCGTTCAAATTAAACAAATGATATAGAATTTTTCAAATTTTCTTTAAATCACTAAAAAAACATTCTGAATCAAAATAATTATAATTAAAATTATATTATTGACACTATAAAGTAATTTATATTTATTCTGCAGCTAATAAAAAAATTTCTTGATAATTTCTGAAAAGCAGTTTAAAATAACATTTGTACTCCTGAATGCGGAGTAAACAGATTTTAATAGTAATGAATTGAAATCCATTAAAGAGGAGGTAAAATATTTTGAAAAATAACATGAAAGCATTATGGAAAACTAGAAATTTCATTAGAACAAAGGTAAAATAAGCTCCTACATCATAAATTTTTAATTATTTACTGATATTGATATTTGAAAAACAAGAACAGTATTATAATATGCTTTCATTTTACAACCAAAATATTCCCTCGAAATAACGAAGAATTATATGTTATTTAAATTTATCTACTACAGATTGCAATTAATTATTGAAAACTTTACTATATAAATACTGTGTTATATTCAAGGTTGAGGATTTATTTTGGCGTCTTTTATTTTCTGTTCGAAATGAAAATTGATACACCCAAGTCAATAGAGTTGTTCGAAAATTTACTATAAATAGATTAAGAATCTAGTTCTATCATGATTACATTGGTTTTAAAATGTCTTTGTGAAATGACAAAATATTTTATGAAATGCATCCATAGCATATATACAGATGAATTTTAACGATATTAGATTCATGAACATTTGTGAGAATCAAAAATGAACAGGTTGAATTTAAGTTGAGATATTTTTACGATATTTTTTCATCTCCTTCTTTCCGTATATCACCAATTACCAATTTTACCATTTTTTTACTGCCAATTTTCTGCAAGCTATTCATTTAGAAAGATTTCTACTTACAGCATCAAACTTAACACTTTTCGTTGCCACTATTCATGCTTGAGATTCGAACCATTTATCTAGTGGGACCCTTCTCTGCCGTCTCTGCTGCAGTAGAAAGGCCATCTAATTGAATAATATGTCCTGACACACTCGCACGCGTGGTGGCAGTGAATGTGTTCCTCAGAATGCTAGTCTCTTCGAACACTATACTTTTTTGTTGGTAATGAAAAGATGAAAATCTTTCGCCAATCCACTATTAAAACCCCCCAAACCCAAATTATTCTAAATTGTAAATAAATGGCTTACTTCGTCTTCTTGATGAGTCTATTCCTATTATCTTCTTTCTCATGTAGAGGCCGCGGTGGCCTAGTGGTAGGGTCGGGCCGGGTTTAGCTCGAACCCAATTCCACTGAGAAGATCCGCCGTGTATGGTCCTGTTGCACGTTAAATCATTCGTAGTGGCCAAATATTCTCCAGTTGGGTGGCGGGAAGTTTGGAGAGGGTTGTGCCAGCTCTGGTGCGCCCTCGTCAACTGAACTTGGTTCGAAATTAAGAGGTCCGTCCCAATGGCCCTAGTGTTGCTTCAGAACGTGACGTTAATATAACTAAATCTTTTCTTATGCATATTGTTGCATCTACGGTAGCAAAATAATCTATGTAACTGTCGTGGAACTCAATATTATCTTTTAATTGTATGAGTTTGTATGAGACATAGAAATATTTTTCAGTCAGCAAATTAATATCAAAAACGTACTTTTACTTAGAATATAGAATGAGTATAACGAATGTATAATGAATATAAATTTTAATTGTTTTTACTTAGGCACTTTTAGAATTTTTATAGTAACATGATGTTCCAGTTAAATTCCATTACATTTATTTTTATGTTTACTTGCATGAAAACTTTGGAAGTGTAGTCATTTCGTTATTCTAGAATTTTTTTCTCTGTGTAGCTTTCATACATGTTTTGGCTCGCAGAGATATGACTTTCTGAAAACTTTAGCCACTCAAAATGTGTGTTAATATTTATCTCCGGGTTATTTTCTGTGCGATGTTCGTGTTGACATATATACGTATTATGCGCATTGATATATGAGCGTAAAACAATATTTTTTCCATAACGTAAATGAATTTTAAATTAATGAAATTATTAAATTTCATTTTATTGAAACGTGATTAAAATAGTTTTCACACATTTATGACTTAATTAATTAATATATTAACTTTTTGAAATTTTTTTATTAAAATGAAGAATAATAAAATTGTTTCTTTCCACCAGACACACACCTTTGGGATTTTAGAAAAAAGGGGGAAAAAAGAAAAAATTATAACCCTACGAAAATAATTGGCAAACCTTTGGATCGTATAGAAAGCTAGTCACTTTTATATGAGCGGTATTTCAATGAACTTTATTTCAGGATTGCATTTGAAATGCAGTGCAGTTTAAAAATCACTGTAAAAACTGTTCGTAAAGGTATGAAACACAAAACTAATTCAAAATCACATGACAAAGCAAAGTAGGAAACGCCTACCGGATGAGGTAGAGGACGTTCTTCGGCAGCGCTGTGAATTGATAAATAGTGATTTATTTAATCTGGATATCTTCTTGGCCATGTGTTCAAATCCTACGTCTACGAAATGCCCTTTAACTCTACAATGACTCGCCGCAAGAATCTCCATCGCCACTGCAACTGTCTGTGAAATGCAGGGTATTTACAAAAGCATTCGCCAACCCACGTAGCGCCACTGTGAAGTGTGCATAATTGTAAATGATATGAACATCGAACAAGTGATGTGAAACTGGATTTGTGCCAGCAACTATGCAAGTGTAGAACATCGCCAATTATGGAGTTTTCACCAACTATTGGCTTGATATATCTGCATCTTCGTGTATCCTCTACCTCAGCCCGGTGGCATTTCCTGTCATATATACCTGCTTTGATCCTGGTTCATTTTTATGCTTTCTGTCCTATTATTTATTTCAAATAATTTGTATACTGAATTTTGAATTTCCCTGGGTCTGTGATAAAGTGATAATTAATTTTATTTCTATTTTACCACAGCGTAATCTGGAATCGGTATCATAACTAACCACTTTCTTTCTTGCAAAATAAATCCTTTTAGTTTTACTGACATCTTAATCACTGACGCTTCAACGTTAGTCCACTAAGGTAATATGATTCACTCCAATAATTATCGCCGTAACTTTCTTGATTTCAACATGGCAATTAACTCATCTGTATTGTTTATCGCCATAACTTAAAGTTCCAACATTACAATTCATTTACCCTTAACAAGTCCGTGTTAAGACACTTCCTTTTGGTGAGTCCGAAACTTAAATGGCATCATTACCGTTTTTAAAGTGTAATCCATCAGAGACCGTATATCATTCATAATTACAGGGTTTGTCTGGGCTGTTCAAAAATGTGACATGTGCCCGGCATAGTGCCAGTTTGGGTCTAGCGATAAAGTCTATTTACATTTTTAGTCATTAAGGAGAAAAAAAACTATAACGCGAGCCGGGTATAAGGAGTTAGGATATGTCATCCATAAATTACAATTAAATGAAGCGTGTATAATTACATTAGGTAGAAAAATGGGTGGGCTTTTTTTATTAACGGATAAGTTTTCGCCGAGGCCTGTGTAAAGCTATTACTCTCGATGCAAAGTGGAACATTAAAAATCGTGTTAGCGTTTTCCTGTAAATAATCTGGCTACGGTGCTGAGAAATTCTTGTGAGTCATGAAGGGTTCATTGCATGGATGGCGGAAATGTGGTAAAAACATGGCTTTGAAATATTAGTGGCTTTATGAGAATTGCTAAAAAATATGGTTAAGCAATTTATCGTTGAATTATAAACAGAATAATATTAAGAAAAAAAATGAAGCTAGATACTCAAAAGAATTTCACAAATAAAATGAAATATTTTGCCTCATTTTCTTCATTTACAAAATACAATATTTTCAGTAATATTTCTTTAAAGAAATTGCTTAAAATTTAGTAAATAAATTAAGTGCAAATAGAATAATATTCTCAAGCAAAACTCTAGATACTTAATAGTTTCACAAAAAAGAGTAAAATTTTGTTTAAAAAAATTATTATTTACTTTTAAGAAAAATAAATATTGTGTTAAAATTTTTGAGCTGTTTAAGAAAATGGTTAAGAAAATAATTCTCTACGAAAAATAGGTATTCAGACATATTTTGCAAATAAATTGCAAAATTTTGACTAAAAATTCATCTTTTATTCTTTGAAATTATACAATGAAATCAACGGTTTTCGGACCGATAGGAATAATTTTAAAAATATAGTTAATTTCAAAATCATTAAATGGTAATTTGAGTTGATTGTTCAACGAAATTAAAACGTTAAAAAAACAAAAGAATTGTCATATTAAATGGAGAATTTTGGATTTCATTAGGATGCTGAAAAGGATTGGTATACAGTCGACGCTCGTTATAACAACCACTCATTAAAAAGATCATTCCATTATAACGACCAGTGATAAAATCCCAACTGTTTCCCTATGCACTTTATGTTATTTTACTTCCGGTATAACGACCGTCCAGTGTCTTCTAATCCCAATATAACGTCCGAATTCAACGGACACTCTTCCCGGTATTTCTCCAAAAATCCTTTATTTTCTTCTTTAAAATCTATTTTTAATTGATAAAATTTTTTTTAATACCAATGATAAAAAATAATTTGAGTATTTAGTTGGAATCTCTTTAAAAATAGCCTATGTTTACGAAATTGCTGAGCGTGTATGTGTACATTTTTTAATTATATCCACTATAGCGACCAGTCGTTATAAAGACCTTTTGCTGCGGGACTCAGAGGATCGTTATAACGACCGTCGACTGTACTTATTTTGATTGATATTCTTGTAGTACTGAAAGCAGTCCTTCTAAATACTAATTAATCTACAAAGAAATGCAAAAACATGCAAAGAAGTGAAAGTTTGAAAAATGAAAAAATATCATTCATTATATTTCCTTTCGTAGTTCTAAATCTGTGTTTCTTGCACAAAAATTATCCTTTAATTTTGATTTGGGATCGCGAAGACACAAATATCAAGTGATTCTGTCAACTTCATCAATATGAGGAGACAAAAGTAATTCAAAGTATTATCTTGATTTAGAAAATTAAATTAATGTTTAATAAAAATTGTGTAATGAAATTAGTTTTCATTTATTATTCATTAATATTCCATTACTCTTTTTTTCTACCCGAATTTTGGACCAAAAAATTGTTTTCAGTTTTAATTGGAATGACCAAACAATATTAAGAAATTAGTGAGGAATATCTCCAGGAAAAATTCAAGCATATGAATCTTTGAAGGAATTCTTGTATTTCCGCTTATTTTCCACAAAATAGATTAAATACGCTTGATATAAGCTTAATTTGAAGATAAGATATCTTTATTTGTTGCCCTCTGACTACTAAGAGTTCTCAAAATCTGAGTACAGTTGTATACGGAGGTTTGCCTACTAATTGATCTGTGGAATGGTTTCGTCCGCCCGGTTCCCCCTTTTCTCCTCAGTACGGGTTGTGGGAGATATGAATGGCAGGCCTTTAATATCTCATCTCTCCCCTAAGGGTCCCTTTAATGACCACTCTCCCAACTGCTTCACCCCCCTTTCGGAACAGCAACCGGCCGAAATCCGTCGCACTAGTATAGAAGTTGCATGGCCGGTTGCGGGCGGCTTAGGAGTTAGAGTGTTAAAACGTAATAAATATTTTCATAGCCTAACTTTCAGATTCTCTTATTAATGCCCAGCTACATATGGGTGTCTTCATTATTAACGCGAAATATTTCGAAGGTTAATTTTTGTCATTACAATGCATTTTAAATTAAAAATAATATTTTTAATAGCGAATTTATTGCTGCACATGCAAAATTCGAAGCATTGGAACTGTTGCATCGATGATATCCAGATCAAAGAAATTTAAAATAAGCGCAATACTGAAAAATATCGTATCGTATGTCTGCGGAAAACAAAAATTTGTTTTGTTTCCTTCATTTCTTCCTTTCTTAAGTATACGAAAAATAAAATGATATCTTTTGATGTGATGCATTTTGTTTAAGCCTCCTATCGAAATTCAACCGATTTAGATATATTATATTCTACTTTTTCCTCACAAAGTTGAGAAAAAATATTTATAAATACCATCTTAGGTAGATATCTCATTTTCCGTTTTGAAATTCCTCCTTAAAAACTTAGTAACACTGCCCTACTTTCTCACTGAATTTTTTTGAGGAAATCCAAACTGTAAAATAAATGCATTTAGAAGTTCAAACCTTTATTTATCATTATCAAAATTATTAGGTATTAGACTTTGTAATGTTCTTTTGCTTCTGAGCAGCAGTAAGATCTTGAAGTTCAGAAGCCTACGAGCCCACCTTTATTCCGAAATCAGCACATAGCTAGATATATCATTCCCAGAGAATAAGGAAAATTCCCAACTGTAATAGTTTCCTTTTAAATAATTATGAATTTGCACTTTTCATAATTGAGATTTAAGTCTGGTGATATAATTGTTCAGAAATATTTTCATATATTTCATTTTTATAGTTATTAACATACATGCACGAAGAAAAAAATTTGAAAACTATTTAAACGCATTGTGTCTTTTATAAAGTGCAAGTATTTGACTTTGCCTGACTTCTGTAACTTCTAAACATTTTGGTAACAAATATTTACCCTAGAAATAATTTCTCAAATGAACTTTAAAATAAGTGACATATATATATATATATTTCAAATCACTTCTTCCCCAAGAAATGCGTATTGGGTAATTTTCTTCAGAACAGTGCATAGAAGAATGTGAAGTGAAGCGATCTTATATTTCTGCACTTCTTGACTTGATTTCCTATTTTTTTCCCTTTCCATCTAAGTATGCAAAAGGACAAAAAAAATTGAAAGTGATCGCAGCTTTTGTTTTACTCATGTAAAAAAATAATATCCATATTTATGCGGATATACTAAAGATACGTTCCATTTCTTTTGGCGTTTTGAATAATGACCCATAATCTCGAGTACAAAATAAAAATGTCGCCAAAACAATCGCCGTAGTAGTGTCAGCTAAAACAATGCAGCGATATATTTCTTTCAAGTTCTGCTGTTTCTGGGGACAGACATTTATCTTGTTGGGAATGTTTATCATCTTTGTAAGAAAATGTTCCTTCATCAACGTATATGCAAGCACGGACATTCGAATTTTTAGACATTTAAGTGCATATCGTATGCAGCGATATTGTGCTTATAATGACGGTTATGGGTGCTAAATCATGCACGTATTTCTTTTTTTTTCTCAAGAAGATAATGAAACCGATTTTTTTGTTTTACTCTAGGATAAAATAAGTCCAAGTTTGTCATATATCTGAGCAATTTTGCAAATTACAAAAAGTGTGGTCTAAATTATTTTATGTCTTTTTCCTTGACTTTTCCAGATTATTTTGTTTATACTATATCCGCGTTTTGTGGAATGCGTAAATAATTTGAAATAGAACGTGCTTTTTTATGAAAATTTCTTATCTTTCCTGAGCAAAAAATATTATTCCTTTTGAGTAAATATATGAACGTATTTACGTCTATTGATATCTTAAGAGGCTGCTTTAAGGTTCCTATTAATCAACTGAAATAGGCTTTTTATCATTCTTTTTATTCATTCTAGCAGCAAAAGAAATAAAAGGACTCTTGTCTAAAAAACCGTTATGTTTACTTCCGAAGCCTTGTAATGTCGTGAAGTATTGTTCCTTTTTCTCTATTCAAAAAAACGAACAATTATAAATAAAAATTTACCAAAACTTCAATGTCCCTTATATATCTCATATGTTTTGTCTTGAAAGGATGTAGTTATTTAATTTATATGATACTTTCATTAAAAATAAATTTATGGTGTTGAATATTTGTATCTTTCTGTCCAATTTTATTGCATGATAAAATTAAGAAATAATAATTTAATAAGTATTCCACTGTGTTGAAATGTTTTACATCTAATAAATTACAAACTAAAAGCCCTTTAAATATTCTAAAGCCAAGCAATTTCTAACAATAATTTACTATTAATCACAGGTATCCAAACTCCTAATTGAACTTAGTTTTCAAAGAAATCATGTAATTTTAATAATTTCCTTGAAAACTAAGTTCAATGAGGAAGCTGGGCACCAATGATTAATATCAAATTATTGTTAGAAATTGTTCGGAGTAACGCCATTTTAAATGCATGTTTTGGCGAATTTAGGATTTGAGTCAAAATGTATTCACAGTCGATTACTGTCAGAGATATCAGTGGACATGATTTGCATGTTTTGCTGTTACATGTTCTTTCAACTCAAAAACAGGTGCCTGCATTTACATGATATCAAACTGAAATATAAAATCAATATGATCTTCAGATACTTTAATTGTTTCAAAATTTACAAGGAATTAAAATCAAATATTTTAGCATTATTCATTTTAAAGGTTGTGATGCTTGATTATTTATTGTTTATGTATTGGAATGTTGTAAATTATATTTCTACAAGCATCATCTACAGTTCTTCTTTCTACACCGTCATCTTTCGCTTATATATAACAGTAAATTAAGAAAAAGTAGCCGCTCAGCAATGCTCCTGCCACCTCACTACTTCAAGGCTCTCAACCACTACTTTTTCAGTTTTAAATACTGCATGAAGATCAGTAAGCCAGACCATAAAACCACAGCAGACTTCATATTCTTTGCAGACTACAGATTCTTTTAGAATTGTAAAATCTTTCAATAAACCTCATCTAGTTGTAATGTTTTGTACAATTTTTTCACGAATTTCTGCATGAAAGCCTTCAGATCCATAAATACAGAATAATTTCGCCTTAAATAAACAGTTTCCACCACCTACTATAGGTATTTTAAAATAGTTTTGACACGCCATCGAGATGGAACTGTTGGGATCAATATATTTAAAATAATATGGTAAAACCCTCAGACAGCTCGCCAACCCTAACCTCTAGACGGAATTTGATAATTTTTATTTAATATGAAAGCTTATAACGTCTAGATATGTCATCAAGGGTTTT
Organism: Araneus ventricosus; assembly: GCA_013235015.1. Lineage (NCBI taxonomy): Eukaryota > Metazoa > Arthropoda > Arachnida > Araneae > Araneidae > Araneus > Araneus ventricosus. Next base: position 1,134,679 of record BGPR01000157.1, on the reverse strand, counting down.
CAGTCCCCCATCCACCCATTTTCGAACGAAATCGAAAAAACATTTCTCCACCATGCATTATCTATATGTTTAATATGGTAACAATTTCAGACAGTTCGCCAGACCCAACTATTCGAAGGATTTCGACAATTTTTCATTTGAAAGGTTATGACGTCTAGATATGTCATCAAGAGTCGTATGCCCCCACCACCCTTTATTTTTGAACTGGGAACATCGGAAAAACACCTCTCCTCTTTACATTGTCTATGGATAAACCTTACAGAAATTCCCCAGTCCCAACCACACGACAGATTTGGGTAATTTCTTTTTTCATTTGAAAGGTTATGACGTCTAGATATGTCATAAAGGCGTTTGTAACAAATCGAGAATGTATGGTGTAGAAATGTTTTTTTCCGATTTTGATCGAAAATGGGGAGTGGTGGGGGCAGGCGACCCTTAATGACATATCTAGAGGTCATAAACTTTCAATTAAAAAAAATGTCGAAATCCATCTGTGGTCGGGGCTGGAGGATTTCTACAAGGTTTACCCATAGACAATGTACAGAGGAGATGTAATTTTTCGATTTCGTTCGAAAATGGGGGTGGCAGTCGAACCTGGATAACATATCTAGACGTCATAACCTTTGAAATGAAAAAAAGTTGTCCAAATTGGTTGAGTGGTTGAGGCTGATGGACTCAGTGAAGGTTTCTACCAAATTATTGCACCTTGTAGAAATCCTCCAGCCCCAACCACCCGACGGATTTCCACATTTTTTTTTCATTTGAAAGGTCATGGCGTCTAGATGTGTCATCAAGTGCGGCCTGCCTCCCACCACCCCGCATTTTCGAACGAAATCGAAAAAATATAGAGAGAATGTATGGTGAAGAAGTGTTTTTTCGATTTCGATCGATAATGTGGGTAGTGGGAGGCAGGCTACCCTTGATAACATATCTAAACGTCATAACCTTTCAATTAAAAATAAATTTGAAATCTGTCGAATAGTTGGGGCTGGGGGATTTCTACAAGGTTTACCCATATATAATGTACAGTGAAGAAGTGTTTTTTCTATTTCGTTGGAAAATGGAGGGTTGTGGGGGCAAATGACCCTTGATGAATTATATAGACATAATAACCTTTCAAATGAGGAGACATCGTCGAAATCGGTCGAGTCTGTTTTTCTACCAAAATATTTTAAATATATAGATTAAAAAATATTTAACTGCTATTGCTAAAATAAATAAAAATAGGGTCTTATAATTCGACCTTAATTGCAACTGTTTAAGTTAACATCAATTCAGTTACACAATAAGTATTTTGACACGAATTAATCAAATTTAAAAAAAAATATTGGCAAGAAGGTGGGAAAAATTGAATAAAGACCATAAAAATAACAGAAAATTACAACTCATAAATGGAAAGAGGAGTCTCGTTTCTAAAAGGTTCAGAACTTATGCGCTGCATAATTAATCCAAGTATTTTGAAATTATGCGGTGAGGAAATATTTAAGAGTTTCAAAACTGTTGTATATGTGTGTGCTCCACATTTTTATTTTTCTATTTACGAAAATATTTACTGGTAAATTAAATTTTGAAAATGGGTTTTAAGCAATATAAAAAATATGGAAACAAAAACATGATAAAATAATACAACGGCAAAAGACTAAAAATATAAGAGTTGTTCTTTTATGCAATATATCTTCTACTGCTGGGATGTTCTCTTGTAAAAATGGTTTTTCCCCTCATCGTATATCTTCTGCTGGCAAAAACATGTTTTGCTTTGTAATTTTTGAAGAACATCACTTGAAACGGATTTCTCATGCTGAAAATGCTTTGAATAATATATTTTCAGAAAGTATTCTCATTTTTTAAAAATATTTTCTTTCACAATGTATCTATTGTATAATGAAAAAATGTAAAAATCTACGAATGCTCTAGAATATGAACAAACGAGTAACGAGTAAGTCAAGAAATGTAAATTGTTTGGAACTGTACCAGATATACAAAATGTGTAATGTCGTCTTACATCTTTAAATTAATCAGTTCCAAGATTAAATATCATAATGAAAAACATACCGATATCGGTTGTTGGTATCGATAAGTATTATGGTCACTTTTCGTACCCAAAATTTATTTCACTGCTAAAGAAATCTTTCTGTGCTTAGTCAGATAAGAAATTTGACGCAAGAGTGATGAGTTACAATATGCAAGAATTGGTTAACTAAACAAGCTTCTTTATAGGCAGGAAATTAATGAATACTTAAGGAGAAATGTCTATATGTGTTACCAAGAATAGCAATATTATATCAGTGAGTACACTCGATATCATCTTGACCAGAGCTTAAATTAAGTGTGTTGAATCATTTATTGAATGGTTTCCAGCATATACACAAACCATCGAAAAACCTAAACATTCCTTTCTAAATTCTCGTCGTTTAACAAGCAACACCACCTATCTCAATTTTTTGAAATTTCAAAGAGTAAGAATACTCAATATTTTGCAATAAATAACGAAAATTTCTGATTGTTTTTCCACATCTGGTAGGAACATGGGGTCTGATGTTTTTATTAGATGTTAAAAATTCTGAAACATTCGTTATTGGTTATGAAAAATTGAGTATTTTCTTCTACGAAATTTTAAAAACTTGAGATAGGTGGTTGCTTGTTAAGCGACGACATTCTGATTTGAAATTTCCAGAATTCAAAAATCATATTCTAATGTTTATTTTGTTTTTCATAAATTTTATCAAATAATTACTGAATTTTGTGTTACTGGAATTTTCATTCAGGATTTTTTTTTTAATTTTCCTCACCCTATTAAAACATAAATATCGCCGCGTTTTTTTCTAAATGTTTTTATAATAGCGTATTTCATTTATTTTCATGTGCTTTAGTATTCTATGGTTTTGATTATCAAAATATTATATTGCATTTCTCTCTTCTTTACAGGTAAGATATTTGCTTCATACTATATTTTTTGAAGACATGTCTGTAGAGTTCTTTGGAAGTCGCATGTAAGTTACTTAAATAAATCTAGAAAATTTGAGTTTTCAATTAACACTTCGATTCTCAATGTTTTTGTTGGCCCATTATCACTGAAATATGCACGTGTATTTGAATATATATAGCATTTGAAATTATAAAAATAATACATTTCTATAATGATTCATTTCTAGAAGTTTAGGCAAGAAATGCATCTTTAAAATGATTCGTTAAAATACTTGATTTATAACATGTTATTTAATAAATAATATGCTTTTAATACTTTCAATATTTCTGCCTTTTCTTTGCTTACAGATACTTTGTTATGTTGTATAAAATGGGCAAAAAAATTTCAAGAATTAGAAAATAAATTTACGCAGAGTTTCAACATTATTTCTTTTCAGTTTATTAGGCGTTAGGTTAGAATGGTTTTAAGAAGTCACTTGGAAGATTACTTTATCCAATATGCATGTAGTTATCGCAGTACAATTGTGTGCTGTCTTATATAGAGCTAGTCGTAAAACTCTTTATTACAGTAATGTAAAGTTGGAATCAAAAATAAAATATCAACACGTCCTGCTACCTTTTCTTCATAAACGTTCGCTGTCGATACTGTTAATCTGAAGATATAAATAAGACGAACTGATGAGTCTAAGAATATTGTATAAAAATGATACTAATGATAATGAGAATAAGAATGACATGACTTAGTCCACCACAAGTTAAAAAGTGTTATTTATTTCTAAGTGACGATTTGAAATACCGTGCCGGAATTGTTACTCTCAAAATTGAAGTAAATGATAAGTTTCTCGAATATTACTCAAAGTGAACTGGTCCATATTCGTGTAACTTATAGATCAATGCCATGAACTCTCCATCTATCATCTCAATTGAATTAAATAACCCTAACTTAGATGGAAAAGCTTTCGAAAAACTTCCATTGCAGCAACGAACGTACCTTTTCTTTTGAATTTATAAGAGTCTATGTTGTAATGCAGGATTCTTACAAGCAACTTTCGGATATTTAAAGTATTATTTTCTGTGTAGTAGTATCTCCTACGGGCGAATTTTTGGGTAACCCAAATTCAGTTAATTTGAAATCATATGATCCAAATAAACTCAAATAACATTGCCCTTCGTGTATTTCTATTTAACTATAAAAGGCATTTAATTTCTATCATTTAAATTACATATTTATTTTGAGTCTGGAGAAATTATCAATTTGTCGTATATTAGAGCGTCGAAGAGGACATTTGGCGCATGCTTTTCCATTGAATTGTTTATGCACATTTTTTCCGTAATTTCTTGAAGTTTTTATTAGATATGAAAAGAAATTAATCAAACATTTATAATTTTAACATTCATAGAGATAAAATAAAAGTCATTTTTTTCAAGAATATAAATTATTTAATAATAAAATACAAATTCGTTAAACACATGTTAACATTGAAGAAAGACTTCCTTCGAAAATATTCACAATCAAATACGGTTTTCTGTTCAATTTGAAATTTTATTTTTTAATGTTCCTCCTTGCGTGTATATTGTGTATTAAAATAATAGTTTTTATATGTGAAAATTCTAAAGTGTGTCTACATGTATCGATAGGCATAGCAAATATTTAAATGTTTAAACAAAAAAAGAGAATTATTAATTAATAAATTAAACAGAATCTTAACTGAGAAAAATAATTCGTTTCCATTGGAGAATTTCAGTAACTTTCTGAAGTATCAGATATATATCATTTATTACTCTTTGAAGTGTAGAAGAAAGATTAAGAAGTATGCAAATTATTAAAATCTTATTTATGCCATTAACCCTTTACGGACAGGTACGGCGTACAGAGTGCGCCAGTGGGTATTTACCAACAACTGAATAAAAACTATAAAAGGTGGAGAGTTCGCCACCCGTCTAACCTCGTATTAACATTCTTCCTACTTGTCCTGATAGTTTTCACTGACAATGAATCAGTCAGCTCGGTCTGATCGCGCTTGAAAGTGCATGAAATGCTTTCCATAATCCAATCAGGTTATCACGAAACGGCATAAAATTATCCATACCGATCAATATTTGGCTGTTTTCTAAGGATTAAGTAAGAAAATTCCACCTGAGGACGAATATTATGCATTATATCTCAATGGAGAACTGACTGAATACAGCGACCAAGAAACTGATTCTGAGACTGAAGTGGAGGACAATTCAGTTCACGAAGAATATAGAGACTCAAACTCGAATGCAAATGTTTGTATAATCCATCCATTCAACATATAATCTTATTATGCCATGAAAATTAAAGTTGTGTATACTTAAATAAGCGTAGAGTTGGAAAAACGAGATGGATCATAAAGTGCGCTAACCTGATCTGAGTGTTCTAAAATGTTACCTGTCCACGAAGGTAACATTTTAGCATGTTTTTTATTTAGCATTATTTTCATTGCTAATTTATTAATTGATAAAAATGTGGGAAAATTTATTATTTAAACTGTGAAACATAGTGAAATTCAATTACGGAAAAGTTTGAATTCGGTTAAAACTTTTTAAAAGACTTTACTTTCGTGACAGATGAGTAGAATCAATCCCAATCAAAATTCTTGTACATGAAATGCGTACAATAATAAGAAAAATGGGTATTTAAGATCTGCAGCTGATCTGTCATTGCTAGATGTTGCATAAATAATAGATGATTGTTTTTCAAAAATTCACATTTTATTTAATTTTTTCCTCTTCAGTTCACTTTTCAGCTCAGTGATTTGGGTACCAGATTTGAAGCTGCCAATACTTATAGTAACAAATTACCGACATTTCAACAATCCAGTTTATCTTATCAAATTAAATTTTGTGTCGAGAAGAAAATCATTCTTGAACATTACATCAGTTCAAATAAAAATAAATGATACCATATATGCAAATTTGTATACAAATAAGTATAAGTGAAAGATAGCCTGTGTCCGCTAAGTAACATTAACATATTCTACTTAGAATTATTATTGTACTGAGCAGACAGAGTTATTTATTCGTCGTTAATGATTCGATAGAATTTCAATCATACTTTTTTCAAAAATATACATGTTCCGACATTAAATTAACAGTAAAATAGCGTAATTATTTATAGCTCACAAACAAACACATTCATTTATTTAAGAGAAGAAATCTAACATAATATACTGATTTTCTTACAGTTCTTCATAAAATACTTGTTTGAAATATCACTATGCATTGTACATTGACTGCTACATCAGTTTCTTCGAATGAGAATTCGAACACTTCCTCGAATCCATATATTTTTACCTTTACCGATGTAAACCCAATAAAACCACTTCAAAGACATATTTTCCCCAAAATCGATACTTCTTTCTTCCGAAATCCAGACAGTTATTTCCTACGCCTACCTCGAAACCAAATAAGTGGCTTGTCCACTAGTAAACCAAGGATTCCTTTCTGTTCAGCGATTTCTTTCACAGGCCAGTGCGGAATCGATTCTTCTATATTTTCAAATATCTCAGCCAAAACATATTTGTTCTTAATGTCCCATTCGAGAATAAAGACTTCCCCTCATTTTAACTAGTATCTGGTATTTGAGGAAGAAGAGGGGAAATATAAGCCACATCTACTGCGAGAAAAAATTCTTTTCTCTAAAGAACTCGAAACCAATTCCAGGCTATTAACGAATTCAACCGACACAACAAGGCTGCTTCGTGGAAAGAAGTACTTTATACAAATACAAAGCTATAAAGTTGTCACCCTGAGATGCTAATCTTGGCGACAAATTTGTAGACCTGGGCGACATATTTGGCGACTTTGGCGACCAAATGAATTTTCTAGAAAGACCTCGAACTGTCAACTTATTTCTACTGGCTTCATGAACTTTCTGCAGATTACGTCACTTCCTACGTAATGACGTCGCTTCATGTTGAAAAAGTATAAAAGCAAGCTCTCAAGCAAAGAGGAATTGGATTTTGATCAGCAGTGAACGCTCGTGAGCTGAAAAGAATATTGACCGCTATTTTGAAAATGCTGTGTTTGAGATTTATTGGTAATCTCTGTTGTGAATTTTTTGAAGTGCTGTTTTAATACTTGTGCTGCGTTCCTTTGCTTAGAATATTTGAAAAATAAAGAGCTTTATTTTTTTATTCTGCTTATTGGACTGCATCCATGTAAACCCACAAGATTTTGTCATAATACTGATAGCCAAAAGACACGAGAAGAGTTCAGGTATTCTGGAGTTATTACTCTATCGAGGATGAAAAAGTAAAGTCCTGGGCGGTGGAAAAAGGCTGAAACGGTGCGTATAAAGATAATGTCTGAAAGATCATTTAAAAGCTTGAGTGGACAAGAAATGCTTAAATTCCATTATTCATTGGGATTTCAAATAGAAAATAAATTAGTTTAGCTATAGTACCGTTTTGAAGCAACACGATGATCCCATTAGGACGGATCTCATTATTCTAACTGCTGTCAGATGACGAGGACGACACCTGAGCTGGCATCTCCCACCGAAACTTAAGTACCATACAAGCGAGAGAAGGTATGACTCGCCATGTCCAATCTAACTTGCACCAGTACAGATCTTCAGTACAATCCAGTCGAAACATACAACTAGACCATCCCGACCCCTCAAATAGAAAAAATAGTGTAGGACATGTTTGCTCTTAATGTAACTGCATCGTTATTTGCAAATAATACGGACAAAATATGAAGAAAGGGAGAAAGCATTTTAAGAAGAATTCTACGTGTGTACATGGCGTTATTATCACTTATGTTGGACAAACCACGCAATAAGATGGAGTACCGTGCGATAAATTAAAAGTTCTACGGTTTTGAAAAGAGACTGTGGTAAATTAGTTGGTAATATTAACGACCCGTTTTAAAACTCTACGAGGACTACGTTTTTGCAAACTTTATTTTAAACTGTGATCCGAGCAAAGGAGGATACCTGTGCTAGCATGTCCTCTTTCCAATCTCCCACTCGTCCAACCAGACAACGTTCAATCCACGATCGATTCAACGTGTAACAGGCCAAGTGCGTACCAGATTGAAAGCAGGTCTTCTTTGGCTGGTTCTCGAACATGACACTTTGGTACGAACCTACTGCGGCTTTGAAAACTCGCTAGAATGGAAGCTAAAAGTGGTGTCTACAAGATTATGTAAACGCCAGAGAAGCCATGGCGACTTGAAATTACGCCATATACGAGATTCTATAGTGAAAAGAAGAAAACCAATGTCATGCTTTGAAATGATGAAATATTTAGAATAAATTAACTTAAATATTTGAAAACGCAGCACATGTTTCATAGTTAAAATTGTAAATAATTAAAATTCTAAGAATATCTGTTCTGTGGAGATCTTAGACGATAAGATATGACGGTGTCCAGGACATTTACTTAGATACGAAATTATGCTCGACTATTTTAAAGACCTTTTTTCTCATTATAACTAATTATACCATATTAGAATCTAACGAATCTTTGTTAAACTCAGAAATAAAAGAAAGGATAGACCACAATGGTGTTCCGAAGGACAGATTAATTCAAGTAAGTTTAAATAAGTTTAACCAGGTTGGTAAACTTTCTAGCACGAATAAAAAAAATCTGTAGTTTTCAGTTGAGTATTCTCCTAGCATTGTATCGGCAACCATGATACATAGGCCTTATTCTAACTTAGCTTTCTTATAATAACAAATATGCTTCTAACACAGGAGTCGCTCAGAAGTTAATGTGGTTAAGTCCATTTTCTGATTTTTGTATATTTCATGGGATTAATAATACTATTTTTAGTTATTAAACTAATTACTAGTTGTTTCGTTAGAAGATTTTATATTCTTTTCTCATCAAATTAATAAACAAAGATTTTGAAAATTAATTTATTAAAAAACATTAAAATTCTCTCTTTTTTCTGAATTTAACCGCATTGGCTTCTGACCGACACATAATATAAACACCTTTTTACTTCTCTGAGAAACCAATTAATATAATTTTAATTGAACTTACTTGTACGATTTCGTTCTAGATTGTAACAAAACTTCAAATTCATCCGAGCCGGGGATCGAACCCGTGTTCATAGAGTTTGGAAGCAAGCGCACTAACCACTATACCGGACGGGGAGGGGACAGGCGTTTCATAAAAAGCTTTCCTACGTCAATTTTGCGGGAATGGTTTCCGAAACGGTTTGCGCGGAAATGCTTTCGCGGACAGCCTATTTAAAGTGAAATGACAACCTTTCCGCAACCTTCTTTGCTATCTGGGATGGGTTTAAAAGTGGACACAGATCTCATATCCCAGTGCTTCAAAAGGAGGGAGCACTTTTTGCTTTCCTGACAAAGTTCCCTTTTAAAAGTATATTTTGAGGAGATAGACACTATAATGTTATATTTTTTACACGAACCATTGCCGATTAAATCTACCTCAATTTTTCTAACAAAAGGCCGCATTGTCGAACAGATATCAGAGTATCATTCATATCAAAGGATCCCAGGGGATGTGTCGGTAGTTTCTACAAAACAAAATAATGCCTTAATTATCATTCACCCAAGCTAGCTCATCTATCGATTGAAGCCACTTCAGGCAGCCATAGAAGGATCACTGGTGAATAAACGCTATTATTTCAAATCTTATTAATAACTGAGTGAAACACATAGAAACTTCTGATGCATATCGCCAGAATTAATGTAATGCCTTGCTTTTGGTATAATAATAATTATGTATTAATACTCGATTACACATATTGTATATACTTAAATACCATTCATTCGTGTATTTCTGATTAGCGCATACTAGATGCAGCTTAAGAAGATATAAACGTGAATAAAATAAGCCAAATTAAGGAAGAATGCATTCAAGTACGGAAAGCTATGAACGAAGACTCATTGCATCAGTGAATTGATTTTATTAGTGAGTACATTCATGATGTATCAACTTGCTTAGTATCATGCTTAGTTATCCACGGATATGCTGGTCTGTCTCGGTCCAAAATAGTTCACTTTATACGAATGTGTATACAAAAGTGTATTCATAAATGTAAAGAGAATTAAAGAAATTTTAATAATTGTGAATGAAACTGTTTCGATTACAACCAGTTGTTTGCCACAAACATAGAATTGTTGCTTACTTATTAATACGTATCACTACAATCTAAATTCTAAGCTTACCCGAAATATATCAATGGGTTCATTTAAAATGTATTTCTCTTTTAATTCTGAAATACAATGAAATAACTTGTGATAAAATTTATTTAGGATCAAATACATGCATTAAAATTATTTCATGTAAATAACTATTGCAAATTTTCCAATGATTAATGTAATAAAAATAATTCATTAGTAGTATGAATTTATATTCAACACAATACTTACAATACCTTTGGATGTTCGAATTTAACTTATAGTTAGTTTCTAGTGTTTCAGAAACACTAAACGTATTTCTTTTACATTGAAACTTCTTTCTTGCGATTCCAAACCAAGATTGAGTTATTCGAAATAATATTTGCCTAATACATTGCTTTATTGTCTTATGAATTATCAGTCTTAAATATATAATAAAACAATAAATAAAAGACTTTTCTTACTGACTCGAACGGGTCTTACGCGTAAACTCCAGCAGTGGTATAAAACTTCCAACATTTAACAGTCCACCGTCTTATCAATGATCCTTATAGTATTTTACCACTTGCCAAAAGCACTCCCTTCAATTACGGCTGCGAGAACTTTAAGAAACGAATAAATTGACCGGATCAAAACCAACGTGCATTCAATAAATCTTCTTCCTCATAATTCCAAGGAACAATTGAGTGATTTGAAATAATATTTTCCTAATCCATCTCTTTACTCTCTTAAGAATAATCAGTACTTAATGTGCTGTTCGTTTAAATAAAACAAAACAATTCCCTTACAGACTTGAAACAGTCTTCTCCGAGGATTCCTGAGCGACAGACAATTTTCGAATTATTTCTCCCTTTTCCGCCAGTCCACTGTCTTATCAATGATCTTTATAGTGTTTTCCATTTACTGTCTTAAGAATGATCAGAATTTAATGGGCACATTATATTAAATAAAAAAAATTCTTACTGACATGAACCAGTCTCATCTATTAAGGCCAGCAGCAGCTGAAAAGTTCAAAATTATTCTTTCCTTTTCCGCCCATCCAATGTATTATCAACAATCCTTATAGTATTTTCACTTAACTATCTTAATAATGATCAGTATTTAGTGTGTATAATATATTAAATAAAACAACAATTCACTTGCACCACTCTTCCCCGATAACTCCGGCAGCGATAGAAAATTTCCAAAATATTCTTCCAATTTTTGCCCGTCCACTGTCTTATCGATGATCCTTATAGTATTTTCATTTTACTGTCTTAAGAATGATCAGTATTTAGCGGATATAATATATTAAAAAAAATTCTTACTGACTGGAATCAGTCTCACCCGTTATCGCCAATAGTGACAGAAAACCTCCAAATTATTTTTCCCTTTTCCGCACATACAGTGTCTTATCAATGATCCTTATAATAGTTTCACTATAATTTATCCATCACTGTACTGTCTTGAAAATGATCAGTATTTAATTTGTGTAATATATTGTATAATACAAAATTTTCTCACTCACTTGAACCACTCTTCTCCGAGAACTCCAGCAGCGATAGAAAATTTCCAAATTATTCTTCCCTTTTCCGCCCATCCACTGTCTTATCAATGATCCTTATAGTATTTTACCACTTGCCAAAAGCACTCCCTTCAATTACGGATGCGAGAACTTTTTAGAAACGAATTAGATTGCCCGGATCACAACCAACGTCCCTGCTCAGCGTCAAGATACTATTGCTTTCCTTGTTCCATCAGCCTTGATTACAACAGTGTCATTCCCAGAAGCCAGCAGAACCGAAACAGTTTCCTCGGGAAATGGAGGAAGAAGCTCAAGAATTATGAACTGGAAGTGAGAAAGTTTCGTTTTCTTCGGGCTCCCATAAAAATGTCGTGCAGGTATTTGTTGGGATGATAAAACTCGGATGCGTAGAAGATTCTGTATCGAAATCTTCCAAATTAGTTAGTTGAGATTTTTTTTATTCCTTTTATCTTCTTTATTTTGTGCTGAGAATCTTCCGCGGGTGAACTATCCACCGGAAGTAAACTGTTCCTGGTAATTTTCAAAGGAAGTGAAGCTCGTTTCTTATTCGCGTTTGTTTTTCCGGGTATTTATTATCCGCTTTTTCGTCTGGCTTGAAGCTATTCGACTTCGTTGTTGTTGTTATTTCTGTTTTTCCCTGGAATATGTGCAATTAGGCAACGCCTTTGTTGTGCTTTTCCGTTCTTTCTTTTTAAAAATGAAGAAAAAATGTTAATGATGCTTAGTTATGTATGATATTAATTTTTTCCGCCCAAGATCAGCAAAGAGATTAAATTCTTCTTAGCGCAGAGTTTGGTAGCGTAACATAAACAGGAAATGTTTATAATTTTTAACTCCTGCGCTAAATTGGAAGAAATGGTGTTCTTTTAAACATCGGACTGAACTTTGGAGACTATTTCCTTTTATTAGAA
>BGPR01000157.1:1080563-1122182 GCA_013235015.1 Araneus ventricosus | reverse complement strand
CAATTGTTAAGAAAATAAATATTTTCTTGAAATGTTCAAATATTTCAGAACTGAAAAGATTCCTTCTCTGAAGAACAAATTCATAATTTAAAACATTTTCTGAGAACATTTTATATATTCCATACAAATGCAGAAATTTTGTTACTTTCAAGATTTAAAATACATTATTTTAACCGAGAATGTGTTCCTCTCCAACAGCATGTAAGGAAACATAACACAATGAAGTGAAGTTAAAACAAATTAAAATATGCTCTCATAAATATTTCATTCATAACAAGGTGCAAAATGAATGCTATTTTATTTTTCCGACGGAATGCAGAATTTAAATTATGACGGTCTGATTAAATAGTGCATTTCAACATGTAAATTAATTTCTGGTGTGAAATATTCTCCGAGATTTGATTCCGAACTTAGAAAATTTGTAGATTTTCAATAAAATATTTAAATTTGAATGAGTAAGTAAAACATACAGGGTGGCCGAATCAAATGTCCCTAATTTGGAGAGGTATATACTCAACAGAAAGTAAAAAAGAACAAGAAATATGTAAAATTAGATAACAATACTCACAAAGTTTTTATTAAAAATCAGTGCACTTCCATGTGGACTCCCTTAGTAACTCTGAGGATATCCAGCCGGTAGTAAAGTTCCAGCCATGTCCACTGTAGCATTTGCGTAGTCACCGTAGCAACAGCAGCGGTTATTGAGGCATGAAGGTCTTCAACAGCACGGGTCTCCCTTGAGTAGACTTTGTCTTTGACGTAGCCACAAAAGAAAAAATCCAGTGGAGTAAGGTCTGGAGATCTTGGTGGCCAGGCAATTGGGCCACCGCGTCCCATCCATCGATTAGGGAAAGTTGTATCCAAAAATGCTCAAACATCCGTGCCGCAGTGAAGAAGGGACCCATCTTGTTGGAAGATAAGAGTAGGTTGTAAATGCTGCATTTGGAGTATTGCGAAAAAGAGCAACATGTCCAGGTAAATGTTTGCCGTCACAGAAGTCTCAACAAAGAAAAATGGTGCTATGACTGTATCATGTGAAAGAGCACACAACATTCATTTTTAGACTGTTACTTTCCACTTCCTGTAGTGCATGGGGATTTTCTGAGCCCCAGATTCGGCAATTGTGCTTATATTCACTTTGTTGCTCACATGAAATGTTGCTTCAACTGAAAAAATTATGCGGTTTAGAAAATTGTGTTCATTTTCGGTGCAAGATAACATCTCCACAGCAAATGCAGCAGGCTGCGGCCATCATTTGGTTGCAGTTTCTACACAATCTGTACACATACAACCTCAGTTTTCATATATATACAGGGAAAATAAAAATCGTCGCCAAAATTTAAAAATTCATCAGCCAATTTTGCCTAATATCGCCAATGGCAGCCAATTTTGAATGAATCGACTGTTCAAATTAAGGACATTTGATTCGGACACTCTGTATTTTCTCTTCCTGCCGTGACTATTAATTTATTTATTTTAAGGCGAAACAAATACTTCATTTAAAACTTGCTAATATTATTTCTAAGAATAATCTGTAACTAAATACATTTCTGAATGGATTAGCATAAATTAGTTATATTAACGTCCCCTTTTGAAGCAATACGAGGGCCAGTTTGGGAAGTACCTCGTAATTTTTAATCGCGGTCATATGACGAGGATGATACCTCAGCTGACACCCTTCTTCCCAAACTTCTGTTTACTCCTTTTTCATTTCACTTGAAATATGTAAAATTTATAGTAACTAGATTTTAATTAAATTATTAGAGAAATTATATATTTAATTTTAAATTAAAAACCAAACAAAATGTTAATTTTTAACATTATTCTCTCTCTCTCTCTTCTTACTCTTTAGTTCGCCAGTACTTCTTAATTTTATGTACACAAATTTAGACAACTGCTGGTTAAAATAATTCTAAGTGCATATTTATGAAAAATATTTTTGGATGGTTACAGATCTATGAATTATAAGCTTCTATACAAGAACTTTTTCCTAATCCATGATGTAAATATATGACTGGTATAAGTGTTTCTCCAACATTTTCTCCTAAAAAAACATTTTAACGTTTACAAATTGTCTATATTTGAACAAGCCAGTAAAAATAGAATCCCTCATTCGTAAGAGAGTATTTATTTTAAAGACTGAGTAAATACTTTATTTAAAATCCGCTGTTTTTATTACTTTGTAACCGTAGTAAATTGATAACTATAATATATAATATTTAAAAGAATGATTTATTAGTTGTTCAACGAACTAAGAAATGCAAACTCTTGTTTAAGCGTATTTTTTGTACCATTTGTTCAGTTAGGTGGTTTGTAAATAGCTTACGGCTTTAATGTATAGAACTGACATAAAGACAAATTTATTGTTCAGAGGCAATTTTATATGTTTCACCTAAAATGAATTGCCCCATTATTAAATTTGTTTATTCCACAATAAAGAACATAACTCTTTTTGTGATAAAGCTTCCTACGCTGTCTGCGTTTTACAAAGATTGTCAAAAATAATTTAAGCGCGTTTCAGAAAAGGAAAATGTAATAAATTGTTTTTGGTTTAAGTTAATTTAAATATATAAGTATAAAACACAGGTTATTATTCACTTCTAGGTCTCTTTTAGTTCGACATCACACGTATTTAAAAACTCTACCTATTTAAGCTAGTCTTATATATACATTTCCACCATATGTCAAATAGAGAAAAAAAATTAATCTAATTAACCCTTTGCGGACAAGTAACTTTTTAGAACAATCAGATCAGGTTGGCGCAATTTATACGCCATCCCATTTTTCCAACTCTATGCTTATTTAATTACATAAAATTTTATTTTTTTGTAATAAGATTAGGGGTGTGAATGGATCGATAATATACACATCTGTGTCCGAATTTTAGCAGCTGTCCTCTACGTTAACTGGATTTCCTACACCTCAATTTCGGAATCAGTGAACTGGGGCGTACATTATACGCCGTACCCGTCCGCAAAGGGTGAAGAATCTGTTTCTAACATTTACAAAGACATCGAATTTCAGATAAAAACAATATTTTCGGAAAATACTCTTGCTGTTTCAATAAACTAATTGTTAATTATAAATATTCAATTATTAAGTTATTCTAAGACACCAGAAAGTTATTTTAAAATAATTAAATTTCTTTCATAAATATTATATCTACATAAAACACAACTCTTAAAAGAGGTAAACATCTAGATTATCAACTAATCCCTATTCAAGTTTTAGTTTCAAGTGTTTGCCAGTAGGTTCCTTGTCTCGTGTCGCAGCTCAGACTGAATTCTCACCTTTAACACCAGACGGCGGCACCTGTCTGGCTAGAAGTGGGTGTGTACTTGTCCTTGGTATGGACCGTGTGTATTTATAACAATTAGATGTCTTAAATGTGTTAATTTTCAATTATGATCCAAATTACAAACCTATTCATCCAGTTTCCAAACCTATTTGCAAGGAATATAATATCCTAATTTCTTTCCGTTCCGATTTTTATAAAACATTAAAATGTCTTTTAATGCATATACAATATACATAGAATTGTTTTAAATTTATATAATTTCAAACACCATTCCTCTTGCATAATTTATGTTCTTGGAGTGGTCGAGACTTTATTCAAAACGACTCTGTGTAAATTTATTGCTCGGTTAGATTCAAGAACACGGTAGGATTGGCGAACATAGCGATTGGCGAAAGAAACGAAATGAGGCCAATTTGGCGACGGAGCAAGTTTGCGATCTGAAATCTTACCAGTTTCTCATATTTCACCAATATTGCTTATATATGCTTTTGATATCAGTAAGCATTTCCATGTATCTGAAATATATGGTTTGTATTTAATTTTAACTTACTCTGTAATAAGATCTTGAGAACAAAGATTTACAATCTTTAGAGCCACCACTTAAAAAGATGCGATGACCTTAAAAAAGAGACAAAAATTAAATGAAACTGATAATTGAAATTGAGATAAGAAAATCCACATTACGTGAAGATAAAAATTGACATCTTAATATTATGTAAAAATAAGTAACAAATTCATTCTTATCAAAAGCAGGTTTGGTATCTGTTAATGCAGGGATGTTAATTATAAAACGTTAATGCTAGATTGGTGCCCTATTGATAAAATTATATTAATATATCAATTATTAAACCAATACTGGGTGCTGAAATATGAAACATCAAATATACAATTTTGCTGTACCTAAGAATGCACCTACCTTTACTGTCTACTGGCGGAAGATGCAGGCATAGCTGAAAACATTTTTTTTTACATTGCGTTGAACGAAATAATTTAAATATTAAAGAAAAACAAAGTTCTTAAATTCAAATATCTTTTATTAACAATTTTATGAATATTAAACTGCCAACACTTTTAAGATAAGAATATTAAAATAACAAACTTTACTGTTCATGCACACAACATAATTTATGAAGTCACACCCCGATAAAACAGATAGTATGAAAGATAGTATACATAATGAAAAACGGATATCTATTCTTTACCAAATTAGTAAATGCAAAAAAAAGAATACCTTTCATAACGGCCATTATGAAATTCAAAATATACTAATCAAGAGATAAGACAGTTTTGCAATGAAATGTCCTTGAATGAACTGAACTGATTTTATTCATTATATTCAATGTTCACATGTGATATTCTGTATCACGAAAAGTGATATTCAATCAGTATAACACACTTGAAGATTTTTTTTAAATTTTCACCTGGAGCTGATGTTGGCATAGAAAACCAAGTTTTTTATGATTAGAATTTGTCACGACAGATTTTCTTGCATATAAAATTGGCGCACGAATTTCAGAAGCAGCATCTCTCCTTCTCAAATTACAAAAATGGTAAAATGCAAAATCGCAAACAGCAAGTTTCGAGATGATCCACAGGTGATTTAATAAAAATCAATCAGGAACAGTAATGTGAAATATTGTCATTTCATCCCTACTCCATCATATCACACCACTTTCCATGTTCGGAAGCCATCACTGCTGTTAACTATATGAAATGCACATTATACCACAGTTATTTTGCAAACTTCTTTAGAAGAGTAGACGTACATATAATAAAAACCGCCATTACCAACTTAAGAAATCAGCTTCAGTTCAGCACTAACTCAATTCGCCCTAGATAAGGGGAAGTCGGATCTCACAGCATAAGCCGCCTGTTGATTCCTTTTTAATCCAATGTTGTAGATCTTTAGTAGATTTTTTACAAGCAGGTTTATTCTACTGTATGCACGTCTGAGAGGCCGAGAACCGAAGGGAAAATCCCAACGGTCTCGAGAACCTCCAGACGTGCGGCGGTTACTTTCAGAGAAAAAAAGCAATCTCACTCAGACAAAGGAATACTTCCAGAGAGGCAACGCTTAAACCCTTTTACACAAAAATTCATCCGCGGAACAAAATGGCGAGTAAATAGTCCCGTTGAATTAATTTGATTTAAAATTTAATAATGCTGAAACATTAAATGAAAAGACATAAAAAGTTAAGACAAATAATATTTAAGTTGATTACTAAGTAAATCATTAAGAAAAATTTAGATATTTAATAAAACTGCAAAAAATTACCGTTTAAATTTCAAAGGTTGCCAGAGATGCCACACGATACGAAAGAAACTTTGGTGGCGAAGATTTAAATATTTAAAAATACTGATAAAACCGAAAAATGATGTAGATGCAATTTTTTGCAATCTAACAGTATCTTTCATTTATTTTCTTCTCATTTTCGATAATTTTCTGCAGAAAGATTCTCCAAGTTATCCTGATAAATATTGACATCTTGATATTATGTAAAAATAAGTAACAAATTCATTCTAATCAAAAGCAGCTTTGAAATCTTTCATTTCTTTCCTTCACATTTTCGATAATGTATAATTTCTGCTGAAAGATTCACCAGGTTATCTTGGTGGAACTTAATTCACATTGAACGCATTATTATCTCATGGCTTACATTCCTTCGAAAACTGGGGAAGAACCACTAGTTAAAGAGGCATGAAGTAAAAATAAATAAATAAAGTACCGTCTTCTCTCAGACGGGGATAGAGATGGACTCGAATGGAAGTAGGCATGCAAGCGTGTACAAAAATAGACTGCTTGGTCCATTTAGGTTTTCCTTTTGCATTCGCAAATTATATCTTACCTATTCGTACTATTTAATTAGACATTTCTTATTTGATTCGTGTTTCATCTTAATTAAAATGCTGCTTTAATACGTCTAATTAATTTAAATGAGTACATCTAATTATTTATTTAAAAATTCATTCTTTTAAATATATGTACTTTTCAAATTTTTTTCCATTGCATTGCTAATAAAATACGCAAAGTAGCAATCATAAATTGCAGTAAACGTTGTTGTTATCATGAATTTTTCCATTGTATAAATATTTAATGAAACGTTTCGAAAAAGGGTGGAAAAATGTTAAATCATCATTAAGATAGTAATAATTCAAACTGAACTTAGCAATGCAATAGAATAATTAATATCAATGCGTATAAATAGAAGTAGAAGATTAAAATTCTTCTGTAATGGAATAAATTTAGCGTTATATTTCTAACTCTGAGCACGTTAAAATAAAAATGAAAGTAGCAAATCTTTTTCTCCGGAAATTAATCAAAAAACGTTTCTTTGTTCCTTCGATGTTCGATGTATAAGTATCTTTACAATGAAGCGTGTGAATAAAAATTTTCTTAAAAATATTTTATAAATTGCCAATTTTAATTTAAACTTAATTGCTTAAGATTATATCAATATTTTAGAAAAATTAAATAGCATAAAACACGAATCATTCACATGATTGTTTATTTTCCAATGCTCAAAAGTCATTTAAATTTCAGTTATTTTGCTACAGGATAGAAAGCCTAAGAGTATTGATAAGGTTATATATGTAACAATATACTATATGGCAATAATGTCGCCTATTCGTTTAAGCAGATTAAAATGTTTTTTTATTAGTCTTATCACATTTTGATTAATCACTGTAATGCTTCTTGTCTATCTAAGTCTAAGAAACGGGACTACTTCATATTATTAAACGTATTAAAAACATTCTTGTATTATTGTTGAATTACAAATTTTATAATCAACCTATAAAAATATTTCTTTATAATCGAAATCCTATAGTATCAAAAAAAATTATCACAAAACCATTCATTATTCTTACTTTACGAACTTCTGTTCCAACAATTTTAAATTCTCTCATTCTAAGAAATACAAATCTCAGACAGCCGGTCCATCAACGGATTTCTCCTCTTATCAAAAATGCTGCAGAAAGACGGCTATTTTACAGACAATTTCTTTATCTTCTCTTCTTCGATCTGTGTCTTAACTTCATAAACTGTTTCCTATCCATTCTGCGAGATCTTGATTATTTTCATATTTTAACGCCATCTATATTTAATTATTTACATTACAGTCGTTTCCAGATTGATATTTTGATTTTTGATCAATTTTTATTGACATTTTTAGAGAATTACATAAAATTAACATTTTTGCACAACCATATTGATCTTCAAACCCTCGTTACATTTATATCGGTTAATGATATAATGTTTGGTACCGATTCATTTGCATTATTCGATACGTACCGATAAACCAAAAAAAAGTT
The DNA here is from genome assembly GCA_013235015.1 of Araneus ventricosus. Classification (NCBI taxonomy): domain Eukaryota; kingdom Metazoa; phylum Arthropoda; class Arachnida; order Araneae; family Araneidae; genus Araneus; species Araneus ventricosus. The sequence continues at coordinate 1,114,573 of BGPR01000157.1, read as the reverse complement.
TCTTCAAATAATCTTTTCGTTTCTTCGTTGTCATAGAAAAAAATCCAGATATGTTGAAATTAAAACAGATAAAATTTTACCATATAAAAATATTTCAACGGACTCAGACTATTTTAGTATAGCCAGCTTGAACCATTTGGGACATACAAATCACTACAATTGTTGTAACGCGCCGTTTGTGAGGGGATGGATTATATTAGCATGCAATATTTGATAAAAATTCGACGGGAGATTGCCTCTGCGGAACGGCCGATGGGATTGAGGGGCGTTAACTTACTTACCTTACTCAACTGTCACTTTCTGTGAATAAAGTATCTCTATGTCACTAAATTAGTTCTATATGAATGAGGTACCTTTTTGTGACTCTGAGATTATGTGACTTGAGTAGCTCTTTGAAACCCTCAATTTATGTGGCTGATTCTTGATTTTCGTTGTATATTTCCGCGAAAAAAATTCTTGTTCTCAAATGTAATATATTTATCCATGTTATTAATATTGGATACAATTTCTGTTAGTAACAATCTTATGTAAAATCGAACGATGGTACAGAAATAGCAAACGTAATTCAACAATTCTGGAGTAATATTTCGCAGTGAAGCGCGCATCGGTCGATGTGATGACATCAAAATTCTTTGTGATTTTCACCAACTTTGCAACTCAACTGTGATTAATCCGTAATTCGAAATAGTAAAATTATTGTTACAATCTTTAACGCTTACTTTTCTCTGTTAAATGAAACTAAAACCAACTCTCTATGTTATTTGGTTGCAGAGATATAAGCGTTTAACTTAAGCAAGAAAAGCGTCATAAATTTTTCTTTTCCCGACACCCCATTAGACCACTATGGAATGACTTAAGTTTACGTCAAAAAGACCCTATGTAAATTACTTGTGACAGACCAATGGAGAGAGATCGACTAGTTTCTGCCGACGGGTGCATAATGTTCCGCTGGAGAACACATTTTCTCTCTTGGGATAAGGACAGCTATACGTAGGTACCTAGGGAGAGTTGGAGACTAGTGGGCAAGCAGTAGGCTTGCTACAATAGAGACGAAAGCTGTCACTTATGCATTGAATACACGGATACTTCAGAGATGTGAAATGTAGACGTCAACAAAGTTTAGCGTGCAGTCACTGCCGTAGTTGAAGGTGTCCCGGATTTTAGCACCAATAAAATTATTCAGTATTTCACATTTTTGTTTCTCTTTGATACCCAACGTATATTTCAAAAGAAAATAGAAAAAGTAAACATTTAAAGTAACCAGATTTTAGAATATTGAAATGTTTAAGTTATAGTCTATAATATAAAGCAGAAAATATATGTGTCTGTCTATCTGTCTGTCGGTCTCAAGAACTCCTCCTAAACGGCGAACGGTAGCGGCATGAAATTTGCACACGACATTCTAGAGCATATTTCTAGAGCAACTGTGCTATTTTCAACTTTCGTAACTAATTAGCCCTTAATTAAATAGCGAACATTAAGCTATTTTTAGATGTTCTTCGCTAATAACTTCTGAAATACTTATGGTACGAAAATTATTTTTGCATCACCTTAAAGAGCAACAAATTATCTTTTTAATGATGCAAATTTAATTGCTGTGCAATTCTTTTCTCTAACTGTTATTAAAGTTTCAAAATTTATTTTAAACTCAAATTGTTATTGTTATAAAATCAAATGTATTGTTTCATCAAATTCTCTATTCACGTGTCTTTACCACTGTTAAAACTAAGAAAATATTGCTTTTTTTTGTCAAGGTAGACTTCTTACTTCTGCTGTTATTTTGTAGCATGCACTTAACTTCCGTTTTTATTTTGTAGCTTTTAACATGCACTGAAACATCCAATGATGTTAGTTTAGTTTAAAATGAACATTATTTTCAAATTTCCTCGCATTTTCATACAAACTATACTGTTATAAGGTGATAAAAAGTCTATATTTGAAAGTTTTTATTCAACAAGAAAGGATTCAAAGAAGATTTACGTTTGTTGGCGAAAGATAGTGCCAATATTTGTAGGGGAAAAAAGAAGAAAAACAGGATGCCGGTATATGAAAAATATGGATCCTGAACAACGCCGGGTTTTCAGCTAGTTTATTATAAAGAATGAAAATAAAAGTCAGTCGGCGCTTCTAGCACTCACGAACCGTCAGTCTTGAAGCCTCGAACCAGAGACATGAAGGTAGATTCTGCTCCAAACAATAAGATTCGTTTCAATCTTCTCGTGTGCCGCTGCCATGTTTCAGTGCTGAATCTTAACGCTTTAAACCAGAGGCGACTTTTTTCTTCTAGCTCCTTCAAAACCGGACTTTTTGGGAGGAAGCAACATGAATTGGACTCTTCCAACCTGTGTGGTCATTTACCACACCACACGACCCCCTTCTGTAACCCTCCCTTAAGGCGCACGGAAATGGGTTACAGTTTGCAAGGATAATTGGACCCCCTACCGCGCTTATCTCCTAAGCGATCTCAGAACCTCCCCTCAAACGAAGCCAACCGCCTTAGACCGCCCTTCTTCTCTGTTAAAGAGAAATTTTTAGACCTCCCGGGACCACCTCGCTCGGTGTCAGACGGTTAATACAGTGAAGTCAAATATAACTTCTTGTTCATTTGTGCTACAATGCTTTGAAGAGTTAGTTATATTCGAGGTATATATCATAATAAAACTCGTCAATTATTATTAATATGAGCTTTGAGATGTTACATTATTATTCTTTTAGATATTACATTATTACTTTATTCAAGAATAAATGCTTGAATTCTCCATCAATGGTTGAATTTTCATTGTAGAGAAGCGACATAATACAGCTAGGTTCCGAGATTTTGTAGAATACAAAACAGAAAAAAAATAGCCATTTGAATACTCAAATAAACGTTATTTGAAATTGCTGATGAAATATCCTGTAAATCACACTTCACAACTGTTAGTGAATAACATATCGAAAGTTAGCAAAGATACATTTATAGTGAGGAAGAAAAATTCTCACGATCCTCCAAACATTGTTTTACTAATGACGAAGAATGTTATTTATTAAAAATATTTTTCGAACATTTAAAATTATTTTGCTACATAAGTTTCAAAGTTGTGGAAATGCTTTATCCAAAATTAGTTATAGTCACTTCATAAAACCAGCAAAATTCTAGAAAAATCTTGGGTCATTTATGACTAAGCAAAAATGGTTTAGTTGCAAAAACATATTCCATATGTTTTACATATTGCGAAATTAATATTAGATATAAAAATGTTTTACTTTTGAAGAAGTAGACAGTGTTCAAAAACAAACAAATAATGTTTAAAAAATAATATAATATACAGATGCAACAAAAGATAGTTTGTTTGAAGTAAATACGTGAAGATATATATAACAATCTATACTATTTCCTAGCATTAAAATCTCGTAAGTCTTAGTTTAATTTCAAAACAGAATGAAGCTTGAGAGATATAATACTATTTTTTAAAATTTAGTCTTATATTTTCTGTAGCTTAATATCAGTTTAGTCTAGCAATAGTTTTACCTTGTCTGATCTAGTTCTCTGAGTGCCCAATTATTTTCAACTTTTAGCTATCAGGTTAGAAAAATTGGCTTTTAAAGTAAATGAATAGATCTTTTTTGTATTTAATTATATATCTTAACTCTTAAGAATACTTTATCCATGATTTTTAAGAAAATATACATATAAATACGAGCTATCTGCTTTTGAACTGAACAAGAGGAACGTAAAGACACGTTTGCACCGTCTCACGCGCGCGTTGTCTCAGTTTTTGTAGTTTTCTTTTCTTTGCTTGGGTGAATGTGGAATATTTGCCTCCTTGCGGATGTTCCATTCATAGTTTTTGTCATGCATATGAAAAGTTTCTGACAAAAATGCCATTTTCTTTGGTAAGAATTTTTTAAGTTGATAAAAATTTCCAAGAATAATTTTTCTTTGTAATAAACTAGATACAGTTCTGAATTCTGTTATTATCATTCATTTTATTTTACCTTCATTCAATTTATGGATGTAGTCTGGGAAATATGCTCAAGACAACAGAGCCCGGTCTAGCCCGGCCGAAAAGTGACATTAATGAAATTTGATTGAGTATAAATAAAGTGAAATTGAGTGTTATTTGAGTTGCGTCTTTGAATTAAATTTGCAACAGAAAGAAAGTGTCTGTTTTCCTTTGAGCATATGGAAAAAAATTGACATTATCATCAAATTTCATCATAGATGTACAATTCTCTAAAAAACTGGGAATTTATAAATGCGTCGCAGAACAGATTTTAATTCAAACATCTATCTAAAATATACGCAAAATTAAAAAGATGTCTAAAATATTTAATAAATAAAATTAACAATCGGAGCAGAAATGTATTTAGCATTTATATTTCAAAATATTAACAAATTCGCTGTAGGATGGAGTGAAAAGTAACTAGAAGGGAAATTTTAGATTTTAGTTGAAAATGAAACCCTGAACGACGGTATAGCGTTATCAATTCATATCTTTTATTTTGAAAATTCATTGAGCATTTTTGTGGCATTCTATGCATCTAATAAAGCGAACATTATAATGGAAATTGTGTAAAAATCTATTTTTCGGAAAGTTATTTTTGATACGTTTTGAAAATTGAATAGTGTATTAATCCAAGACGAAGTTTTATCCTCTAAAAATGCAGTTTTGACATCTGATTTCTCAAAATAATAGTATATGCTAACATACGGAAAGACTACTTTTGTTGAAAGGCTATATATATCTCGAAGATAACAGATTCAAAGGAAACGGCATTGATACAAACAATTTCTAACATTATTGTCTCTCTAAAATAACTGCCCGATATCTCTTGATGATAAATTGTGCCAACTGATAATTTTGGCGTTATGCCTAGAAAAGAATTGATCTACAGTTATTTTTCTTGCGTCCATTCTACTCCAATTCGCCATAAATATTGCTGGTAGATAACTATCACAAAGCCATAAAACTCCAAAAACAAGCGCGGTACAATTGAGTGCTATTGATATATCTGGCATTACTTGGGATAATATGGCAATAGTAGTTGACATAAAAGCAAAATCAGCACACTGGAGCCGCAAATTTGATTGTTTTCGGGTTTTCCTCAACAATATATTACTTGGATAATAGAAGATTTAGCTTTAGGGCGTACAAAATCAAAAAAGGAGAATCAAGCTCTTTCTCCGTATCAGAAACATATTTTTATCGTTCTATAAGGCCATTAAATGCCGTTTAATAGACTTTTTCTTGGATATGTAGTTCTTACCAAATTTCAGAAATACCTTCCTTGTAGTGATGGCTGTTTCTAAAATTTTCGAAATACGCAAATGCATGATTTGCTGAAATTTATTTAAAAAAATTGAAAAAATCATTAAAGAAAGGGGTTAATCTGTTACTTTTTAAATTGTACTTTTAATTATATACACAATGCTGCTTGGTTTCATTGTCTATGATTATGTTTTAAGATGGCCTTCTTTGACTGAACTTCAACTTTCAGTTTATTTATCATGAGTAAATAAAAATTTACTTTTTATTTACAACTTACTACAGTTAGTTATTACGAGGATTGGAAGTTAATATAAGCAAGTATATGATTACAGCTAGTGGAAAATACTCGCTAGTTTGAATCGGTTATAGTCCTTCGATGTCGCCATCACCATTCTAAATAACTTGTCACCGAGAATGTAGAAGTGGTAGAATATCTGAAGCAGCGCATTTCTGTCAATGTTTCGAATGAAACGGTCTATCAGTTTAAGAATCTCTGAAAAAGTTCGGTAGCAAACAGTGACTGACTTGTTTGTTCGCAGGGAGTAGAAGTCTCTCTACTATCCTCGGTAGTCCCCGGATATAAGACCTTGTTATTATGATTTGATACCAAAGATGACTCTCAAATAATCTTGAAAGGAACTATTCCATGGTATTCACCAGATTCTAACAGCATAGAAATCTCCATCCAAACCATCAAAAGAAATTAATAGCATTTCCTCAGTAATTTAAGACTTCCACATCACTGGAAACAATTTGTGTATAACTCTGGTGACAACATCGAAGAACTGTCCCCATTTAAAGCACGAACCAATGTGTTATCGGCTGTATCTCTATAGTTGCCACTATATAATTTCCAACCCTTGTATACAAAATTCGTAACGTCACTGTGTTAAGTAATGCACCAGAAGTGTTTCTTCAATGATCCTCTCATATTGTATTTGTTAGACATTTGTCATCATCTATATTTGCTACCTGTATATTTCTTCCTCCGTTCGACTTATTAGTCCGATTTGACTTTTCTCTCCAAAGTAAGAAGAGAAAAATCTCGAATTTTAAATAATTTCTTTTACATATTTGACCATATATTTTTGAACGTAGATAGGTGCAACTACGATGTTTCCTAAACGAAAATGGCAAATTTTATGGTCATAATAGATTGGATGATATTTTTAAAAATGCAGTAAAGAGTGTAGGCACCATTTTATATTTTGGTTAGATGGGAAAAAGAAAATATTCCTACCTTTGTATCTCACGAAAGTGTTTTTAATTCACCTTCCGTACTGAAGACGAGATATCGATATCATTTATTCTCTATAAAACGTATAAGCTGCCCAAAATATTGAATTTCCTTCATTTTTTCTTAATCGCTGAAATGACCAATATTTTTTAAATCGTAACCTGATTTAACAATAGATTTTATTTAAGAAATACCTGTAGTTTAATGTACAAATTATGAGATCCGAAGTTTGTAAATACGCATATTTTCCAGATATGAAGTATGATATGTCACAAATAGAATAAATATAACAAGAGATAGAAACGAAGCAAATGGATTTCTGGTTTGCAGTTTTGTAGATCTAATTGTGTTCTCTGACCACCATGAGAGACATAAATTCATATAAAAAGAAAATTGTAATTCATTGAAGGTGTCTCGGAGAAAACTTTTTAAAATGCCAAAATAGCATATCATAGACATATATATTGTTTCAACGAAAGTGATAAAATATTCCATTGTGAGGACTGTAGGGAAATTTAGGTTCACTATTTATTCTTACTCCTGGTCTTAGATTATTAACCCAAACTAATACATATTTATTTTATATATAATCCAATTTCTTTATTATTATGCTAAATATAGATCAATATTTATGGATATAAATTTTGAAACTCATTACTTATAGATTTACATACTTCCTTCATCTGGTTTCAGTTACCTGAGTACTCTTTATTTTCTTGCTTAGAATTAGAAGGCTGATTTTCAAAAAATAAAGGACACCATTATTTGTTTATTTGGAGATAAATGGAGATATAAAAAAACTAAAATCAATTTTCTGGATGGGAGTGAACCGTTTCTTTCCTAATAGTCCTTTTCTATGAAGACGAGCGATAACGAATCGATGAATAAGAATCCTTTAAGAATAATAATTATCGTTTGATAATATTATTCCCTTCAATTTTCATTCATTCTTTTTTTCTTACAACTTTACTTTTTTGCGAAAGTAACACTAAAAGAACATCCGTAACTGTGAGCAAACTTTTTTTAATCGATATATATATAAAACCTGGCTAAAGCTTGTCCACAGCCAAGCTGCTATATTAATTGTTAAAGACTCCATATACTTGGATTGACTTTTTCAATACTTTTAATAACAACAGAGTTTTTTTTACTTGTTGACATATAAATGCTTATACTTAATATTTTGCTCATAGTATCTATAGTATTTTCAATTCTTTAGATTTTGTTTTAAATTTGGTTGTATTGTTCAAATAATAACTTTTTTGTTTAGGATTTGATTCTTGATATGTCTTGTTTACTTTGTTTCAGTATGATCATATATAATAAGTTATATTTAGAATTATATATATATATATATATATAGAGAGAGAGAGAGTATAAATCTAAAAATGAAAGAGTATAAAAGATAAGAGTTTATATATATATATATATATATATATATCCTTAACTTTAAAAGACTTCTTATGTAAAGAGTTTCTACAGCTTTGGATAATAGCAAAAATATTTTATTATAAAGAAATTTATGATATATTTTTAAAAATTTGTGTTTAAAGCAAGAGCATTCTTAAAAGTTGTTGACACCAGCAAAATTGTTAACTGATAATTCTAAATCAAATCTTCGATTCTTCAATTATAAGAAATTTTGACGTGTAGTCTGAATTTTGAGAAATTCTTCGCCTTGGAGTTTTCAAAATAGTGTGCAAATAAATTCGCATTATTTATTTGGATACGAACGTGAATAATGTAAAATGCAGAAATGACAACTAAAAAGTCTAATTCTTTGAATGGCTTCCATAGAAATACATTTCTTAAAGAAATCCAAGCAGCAAGTCCTTCTGAGTTGGAAGAACGAGAAACAAGCTCTCACTTGCAATAGCAGTTACATATATACCGGTGAGCACTCAAGCATTAAACATCATTCGTACGAGCCTTCTTTCAAGTCTTCTCTATTTACCACATTTCAGTAGCAACACCTTTTTAGAGGAAAAGATCCCCACCGTTCTGAATTATACTTCCTTCCTCCTAAACAAAATATAATCGTGCTGAGTGTGGATGTAAGTGCCTTCAACTGAAGCCTGTTTCTAGGGAGATAATGCAAGAGACAACGTTGCTGGGGAAAAGAGATAGAGTTCAAGGTATACATAGAAAAAGGAAGGAGAATGCCCGTTTGAGAGAATAAAAAGGTAGGTGGCATCCTCTATATTTTACCTGGGATCGATTCTTGCAGAAAAGTATTGCAGGCGGTGCGTGTACTGCTTTAACCTTCGGTATTCTAAGAGTTAGGAGTTTATTTTGCGAATTCTACGTGCTGTAGAAAGGTTCCCTTGAGTGGCGGATTGGAAAGTTTAGCGGGAAATGTTTCAAAGAAAAGTAAAAGTCAGATAGGTATAGTTGTGCTAAGGGATGTCTTAAAGTAGGTTTATATCTTACGTTGATGGTTACTGATGCGTATCTTAAATCGTATGTCTTGCATGTTGGCGAGATTATATTTTTATGAGTTATTCACAGATCGGAAAGATCCGGACTACGTTTATTTCGATTTGAAAGTTGCACATAAGTTGGGTATTTCAAGTTCAACATTAATAGTAGGCACAGAATTTTAGTAATTCAGTGTTACGTCAGATGTTTTTTTTTCCTTTATTTTTAACCAATGCATTTATTTTTGAAATCAGTTGGAAGTGATTTCGCGCCCTTATAAGCTGCCTTCATGGACGATTGACCAGTGAGGGATTAAATAATTTTCGATTTCAATCTCACATCTTCAAAGGCAGGAAACTCCAATTCCGCTTTATAAACATTATCATGTTAAAAAGATCAACCAGAGTAGTATTTTCAGATATATTGTCTGAATGATGGCACTTTTACTGAAAAAAGTACTAAGTTTAAGAGAGAACAACACAAATAATTAACAGCATATAATAGAAGCTATAAATTTCTACTAAACGGAAGTAAGCTTTATTAATTGTCAAATATTTTTTTGAAAAAATATAGAATAAAACATTTGGAAATTCTGAAAGATGTTCAAAGGATGAAGAGACCATCTCTCGAAAGGAAACGTCGAACCTTTATGCACATTGATGACGAAGAAAATATTATAAAAATGCATATTAATATGCCGTATGTTTTTATGAAGATATTATAGTGATTATAAAAATATAACAGTCATAGATCATTTATTGTAGTAGTTATTTGTTTTGTTTAGTTTAGTTTAGTTTAGTTATATTAACGTCCCGTTTTGAAGCAACACGAGGGCTATTTTGGGACGGACCTCGTAATTTTGAACCTCGGTCAGATGACGAGGACGACACCTGAGCTGGAACCCCCCTCTCCAAACTTCCACGCCACACCAACGGGAGGACGTTTGGCCACTACGTATGATTTAACGTGCAACAGGCCCCATACACGGCGGATCTTCAGTGGAATCGGGTCTCGAACCTGGAACCCTCCGGCCCCAAAGCCCAGACCTTACCACTAGGCCACCGCGGCCCAGTTATTTGTTTTGTGTTTTAAGGATTTGTATAACATATAACTTTTTTATGAACCTAACAAACGTGTTATACTAGCTTTTTCCAAATATTATTTCTGTCGTTATTTTATTTTCACTTATCACATTTTTTATCATTTAATCAAATGAACTATAATAATTAATTAAATAATTTTGACATTTTAGAGCAATTTTATATTCTGGCCATCTAATTTACATATTCAATAAGTATATTACTAATACGATAAAACTAATGTGCAATTTCATGCACGTTACTGGAGTGTTAAGTTTTTCCAAATAATTATACATATTGAATGGAAAAATTAATCCTTCGTCATGGAAACATAAATAATTTGTTCATTAGTCAGAGCAATTTTAAGATCATTTGTTAAAATACGATCATACCTTCATTTCCTTATGAATCAAATTTATGAAAATATGACGCTTTCGACTTTTAATGAATAAAATTATAGTTAAAATTTCAAAATTAATGAAACTATGTCTCACCGTTATATTCTCTCATTGCTTATTTTGAAATAATAATGGATTTTAATTAAGTTTCATTTCACAAATAAATATACTTTATCATCATTAAAATAGTTAATGCTGAAAATATCAAAACTCTTTATGAGTCTCCAAACGTCTTTTCGAATAAAGAATTAGAGGAAATGTCCTCAGAATTCTAGAATAAAAATACAAATTATGCTTAATAGTGTGAGTCGGAGAGCTTTAATGACTCCCCTTTTTTTATCACAGAAAATCTCGAGGGATACATGAAAAAGGAATCAGTCAAATATTTATTCCAATTACCAAATAAAAAGCTCTGAGCATTTTCGAAATAAATTAATTCCTCCATTATATGTGATATTGGAAAGGTAGGATTGCAATTAAATTCTATTGCTGGGTTGAACGTCTGCTGCTCTCATCAACCATTTACAAGTAAACAGATCCAAATTAACTTTTTAAAGAAAAAATGCATAATTTTATCTTTATGTTTATTTTTCTCGATCGTTTATTTCTTTAGAATTTAAATGTTGCTTTTTAATTTATAAATTTGTCCCTTCAAGAAAAAAAGATTGCATTATGGAGTTTAAAAAAAATGTATCTTGCCCTTTTTTTCTTCTTTATTGAATAGAAAAATGTCTGTAGCAAGATCGTGAATTGGCATTTTTTCAACGACATCTCATTATGCAAATAAAGTAATGTAAATGGCTTTATAATGGTGTTGACAAATGGTTCTGCACTCAATTTCTCCAGCTATTGTCAAAATAAAAGTGAGGCAGGCTCATTTCTTTTTGGTGTGCCATTTTTTGAAAAGTTTCTCTGACAATGGTTGTCAGTCTTTTAAAAAAGCAAAGGCACTGTTGTATGTGCTAAGATAAAATTGTTTTCAATTGATAATGGAAATGGAGTTCATTCAGTGGCCATCTTCTAAGTGAAAGGGAACAATACTCAGAAATATGAAACAGTTAAACATCTTGGGAAACGTTATTTTCCTCTGAAAATCTAATAAAATTAGTTTGAGGAATGTACTTTTGCAATGACTCAAAAAGCAAGCACCATTGTTGTCAATGTTAAATAATTGTAATAAAATGGGGAAAGTCTGGACTTACTTAGAATGTTTATTTTGCTTTCTCGTTTATAGAAGTTTCTATTCGTGTCGGTCTTTGACACGTAAAAACAGCGATTTTTTTTATTCTTCAATATTCTCTTCGGATAAATTCAATGAATTTTATAAGTAAAGAATTTTGAAAAAAATTCTATAAATTTAAAGTAAACATTTAGGATTGTATTGGTAAAATTCAACAAAATCGATGATTGCTAAATTTTACCACAGAATTTTTAATATAATCCAAGTGTCATCTTCTTCTCCAGATTAATTAATTACAAAAAATATTATTCACTTTTGCTATATATACTTAAAGAAAGTGCCTTATTCTATTGGTTAATTTTACCATCAAGTCTATTTTTTCTATTACACTCACCACTACAAATGCTATCTGAGATTATGACATTTTATTAATCCTTAGTTTACTGTCGGACACATCTGCCCCATATAGAATATGTACACATATAGAAACATTGCAATTCTACATAGAATTGATGGTTTTTCTCCTCTGAACTGTACAATGTAGCGTTCCTAAAACATCGATATATCTATCTTATATATCGATACTATCGAAGCCAAGTTGATTGTATCGAGTATTTGGAACTATCGACGGAAACAATACATAGTATTGACTTTCTCAAAACTATCGATACCATCGATAATTTTCTCCCGGGCAATACTATGGATAGGCGCATTTTCAGTCGATAGCTTTAAAACTATCGACTGGAACTATCGATAGTTTTAAAACTATCGCCTGGAACTATCGATACTATCAAATAGTTTTAAAACTACCTACTGAAACAATCGACTGGAACTATCGATAGTTTCCAAACTATCTACTGGAATAAAACCTATCGATAATATCACTGGTGAGAAAACTATCGATAGTTTCCAAACTATCGACTGGAATAAAACTTATCGATAATATCACTGGTGAGAAAACTATCGATAGTGTATAGTTGAACTATCGATGTTTAAGGAACACTAGTGCAAAGAGTAAAATTAACTTTTTTCTTCTAAAAGTTACCAATACTACAACGGTAAACCTTTTCTTTTGCGTACGATGTGGTACAACATTGAGAGTAAGTAACTATCCAAGCGATCAGAAGGAACTACGAAACTTAAAGAGTGAAAATAGATGTTATAGTTGGTGGATCTAAATCTTGCGTTGAATCACGGCTGAAAGGCGATACATTGGGTTGGTAGATGTCTGTTGAGAATTGACATTCGGAAACTGAGTTCTGTCTTGAGCTGGTAGATGGGATATCAAGTTTTGCGAAGAAAATAAGCGGAAAAAAAGAAGAGCGATTAATCACGTGGTGACGCATGAATTTGGGGAAGTAAAAGTGCTTTAGATTGCCACCAGTAGAGGGCTCTATCAGAAAATTTATGGTAAAACCATAACCCACAGAAACATTTGGTGGAAGATAAAGTGGATTTCCCAGATATAAATACAGTATAAGTGTCCTCTCCGAACCCGGACAAATGTGTCATATCCATTATAACAAAGTGAAATGATACTTCTTTTCAGGTGTGGTTTTTTTAATACGTGTATGATTAATCATAAATAAAGAATATTGTAATAAATTATAGGTGTTTCACTGCAGAACGAACAAAAGATTCCACAAGCTTATTTCTTTGTTTACAACGAAATACCTGTGTTAGGATATAGCGATTTTTCTCTTCCGTAATCTCAAGGTAATAGACAATACCAAAATAATTTGCAACCATAAGTCAAATAGTGTTTGCGAATGAAATTTTAAATTCTTTCCTACGTACAAAATGACAAAATTTCTGCAATGCTTGTATAAATTGCTGCATTTGAAAATAGCATGTAGTCAAACATTTTCAGTTGCATTCCTTCATCTATAAACATACTTCTCAAGGTGGAACAACAGAATTGTAGTCTACGATCATTCATGATTATTTTTAATACTGGTTGATCGATGACACTATTCAACGCTGATTTTTTTGCCAATGATATTCCAGTGATTTTAGGAAAATTTCATGGTGCTGGTTTTAAATCTGACATTCTTCTTGTCAGATTGGCTTTAGTTTTTGAGATAAAATGAAAATTAATTTTCGATAGTAGTGCGTAAGCACTACTCAAATTGCACTGACACTGTCTCATATATAAATCAATAATAAAAATAAATCAATGCAATAAGTCAACTAAATCCTGAAGAGTAATCAACATATAAATCAGAAGATAAATTTATACAGAAATCACACGAAATCTGTGTCAAATGCAAGTTAAAGGAAAAAAAATTAAAATAAATATTAATGATTGAAATAAAGAAATAATTTTCAACAAAAAAAATAGATCAATCCTAATTTCATGCTGAAAAAAGCATGATGGTTGTATTAAGTCCAATAAAATTAAAATTAAATAAGTTGGTTCAATTAATTCATGGGAAAGTTTCGCGTTGGGGCCTCCTGCAGGAATCTATCTCATCTATCTTGATATCTTTGTTCCATTACTTTTATATACTGGTAGCAAAAGTCTTTTCTTAAAAGTGTGTTAATTTTTGCTACTTTCTGTATTCTTGTTACACGTCATGAACTAAAGAATAAAATTCTAGTTTAGCACTGTGTTACCCTAATCCAAGAAAATAAGTTTGATGCTTATAACACCTAAATATCCTTTTGCTATGCCTACACATTGACCTTTTGCATTTCATCGAGAAAATTATATGTGAAGATTATGGTGTTGGATAGCAATTAAAATTTGCTGATTGAAGTAATTTCACATATTTTTGACAAATTTGAAAGGGATCTGTGACAGGAAGTTATTGACCGATTTTGATAAAATAAAATTTATTACTCTTAAGAAGTAAAAGACTTAACAGCTGATGCTATAATAAAGACATCAAGAGAAATTTTAAAATTAATGGAAAACACTCAAATTTCGTAACTTTGAAGGAAATTTAAGGCCTGTGAACGGCAGATATCAATCAATTTAATTAAAAGTTCCCCTCGTTTTATTTCTCATCAATTCACAACTTTTCCCGCTGTATAGTGACATGAAAAAAATTGATAATTTTTCGACCCTCCCTACTGGAGGCACGATTGAAATTTTAACAATATGCATTATTTCACAAACTAGAGCTCCTTCGGCATGAGTAAAATTAGTTTTGAAATCAGCAGCCTCAAGATACTCTGAAACCGTTCAAATTTCCTTGGGAACTGAACAAAAGTTCTTTTTTGTTCAACAATGTGATAGTTTCCAAAAACAAATTCAAATCGATAATTATTCTCAATCATGCATTTCATAGTGGGTGTGTAATTTATTTGGGTATAACATTGTAATATCTTCATAACTATATTTCGTGCGAAATGAAATTCATGTCAGCACGTGATATTTTTTCCAGGAATTTTCAATTACAGTTAAAATGTCATACTTGCAAATATATATTTAGTATCTTTCTTATTATGATAATAAACTGTACTAATTGTTACATTTCTGTTTTGCCAAAGCTACTTTTTCACAGTAGTAAGTAAGAAATTAAGTAATTGAATAATAAGTAAGAATACGAAATAAGATAACGAATCAGTTCTTGCAATTTTTGTCATTTTTTACTAATTTGCGTTAAGAAGAAAAGCGATTTTAACAAAGTATTATCTTACTATATAGTTAAAGCAAAGTAAAATAAAAAGAAACCAACAAATTCCATGCATTTTATGGCATTAAATATAAGTACTTCCATTTCTTCATTCTGTCAGAGAAAAATCGATTCAATTATAAATTTCGTTATATATTTCTAGATACATTCGAATCCATTTTTCTATGTTTTACTACATTTTTCAAAATATAATTTTGCATTTTGAAAAGAAAACCTATACGAATTCTTAGTTTTTCCATATAATCTCTTAAGAAAACAAGGTATATTAGCCATATACTTATAATTTATCCTATCCGTTTGAAAATTTCGTACAGAAAATCTGTTTTTCTTTGTATCTATTCACAAAACTCAAGATCATCAGACCGCGAAATATCTACTACAGACTATCTGATGCTGTTCTAATTTTGGAAATTTACTTTACCGGAAAAGAAGGAAGATTTTTGTTTGATGGAAGCCAATAAATCATCTTTTGACGGAATCCTACAACCATTGTAGCTAATCTTTGTATTCGATGCTTGTAGAAAAAAAAACAGTT
Organism: Araneus ventricosus; assembly: GCA_013235015.1. Lineage (NCBI taxonomy): Eukaryota > Metazoa > Arthropoda > Arachnida > Araneae > Araneidae > Araneus > Araneus ventricosus. Next base: position 1,098,833 of record BGPR01000157.1, on the reverse strand, counting down.
TTGTGGTTTTGTTGTATTTGGTGGTAGCAAATGCTGAGAGTCAAGTACGTCCTCTTTGCAAACAAGGCTGTCAGATGGTAAACTACGAAAACCTACGAAGCATTAGGGAAAAAAGGGATTTTGGAATATCGCCAGGAATGTCAGAAAAAAAAGAATAAAAAATCGGACGACAAAAAGATTCGAAATATTTCCATGCGTGCATTTTTTTCCATTCCAATGTTTGAGTAGCAGCCAAATAAGAATTTTTGTGCCTTCACTTTTATTAATTTTGGTCAATGAACCGTTAGGTATGGCGCTATTTTTTGAATTCGCTATCCATTCATTGCTAAGAACTCTCCCCTTTTTTCAATAAATTCCATTCTTTTCCTATGATAACTCATTCGTATGAAAAATAAAAGGAACTGCTTAAATCTGAACTGAAAACGCACTTAAAATAATCATAATAATAAAAGTATGTCAAAAAAATTAATGATGATAATTTTCCAATAAAAAATTTAATTCAAAACTGAGTGAAAAACTAAAATTATCGATAGATTTGTTAATATAAATCATAATTATCTCTGTGTATTTGTACTGAAAAATAAATAATTAAGCCTAATAAAATTCTTAGAAAGAGGAAATTTGAATGAAAAATATTTTGAAACCCTTTTGCAGGCTTAAGATTCCACGTGTCAATTCCACATCAAAGCACAGTTCCACTATATTTAGTATCTAATTCTGTATCCGAAGACAAAAAATAAATATTTTAATGACCTTTCCAATTAGTACGCAATTTAATATTTTGAATGATAATTGCTTATTTTAAGAACTATGCTTAATTTTTTAAATGCATTGATTTGAACTATCTATATTCAAATTTTAAGTGCGTGTAACATAGCAAGTAACAAGAACAGGCAATGCATGAAAAATATTTCGAAACACTTTTACAGGCTTAAGATGCCACGAGTTTTAATCAAAGCACAGTTCCACTATATTTAGTTTCTAATTCTGTACCCGAAGACAAAAAATTAAATATTTTAATGACCTTTCCAATGAGTAAACAATTTAATATTTTAAATGATAATTGCTTATTTTAAGAACTATACTTAATTTTTTAAATACATTGGTTTGAACTATCTATATTCAAATTTTAAGCGCGTGTAACATAACAAGTAACAACAACAGGCTAATAAAAATACTCGTAAAATAGAGCTTTACTTTCAACAGTAATGATGCTTAAATATTTCGAAAACAATTAGTGTTATAAACAAAATAATTAATATGTAAAAAACAAAGCTTCCATACAATGTTTCTGATTTTAATGACATTTTATCTCTTATTTGTAAGTTGTTATGACACATAGAATATATTATTTTAACCTTTGCATTCAAAGGTATTTGCTTTTGAAGAAAGTAATTAATATTTGAATAATTAAAAATGAATGGAAAAAAATATCCATTGTTGGTCAAATTGTGGTTTCTTTTATTTATAGAACGCTATTTTAAGCAGATAAGTTGTTATATTAAATTGACTAACAGGAAAATTGAATAACATTTGAGAGTAAATAATTATAAACAGTCAAAATTTTGAAAAATATCTCATATAATACATTTTGTAATGCTATTCTTATATTTTGACGTTTGGGGAAATATTTATACTTCGTTTACTTAAAATTTCTCAGAAATAAGGTTGGTTCTCATTTATTATATGGCTGCAGAAAACTTCATAGTGTTAGCGTAATTTATGTAGTAAATAAGATTGTAGTTATTTTTGAAATTAACAGGTTACATATGAATTTGAAATAAATTACGATATATATTCTGCGTTGCCTACTTATGAATGCATAAGAAAAACATTATCTACTTTTAGAATATTTCAGATATAACTTAAATAAAAAATTACACAATCTCTGTGCGCTAAGCGGAAAAAATAGCATCAGCAAAATCTGATAGCATTTACTTACTGATTCACTTGCTGATAACTCTAGAGAAATGGTGTAAGCAAGAAGTATTTCGCTATATGAAATTAATGTATTGCATTAAAAAAAATACTTAGAAAAGTTTAAGAAAAATATATTAAAAATCTCCAATATTTTATGATTACATACTAAACCGTCATTTTTATACACTTTAATAGCTTTCATATGCAAACATTTTAAAATGTATCATTAATGAAATGGCAAAGTATTACTTCGTTATGTGTTAATATGGTTCTATCATCCTCTAAAAGATATTTACTTCTGCAATATGAGTATCAATTTAATAGTTATTTCTTCTTTCAAAATCATGAAGATAATAACCAATGCTTGATATCTTAACAATTACTCCTGACAAATATATTTTTATCGTTGGTTTACAACATTAAACATTATCTACTATAGTTAGTATTTCTAAATACTTGAAAATTACTAATTTTTATTTTTTCAAATGGAAATTTCCTCCCATATTATTTGGAAGCATCATTAAAATTTAATTCTGAATGAATTTCAAGACACCCAGTAAATAAGAACTTTGAAATATGATAAGACACTAATATATTTACTTTTAAAATGCACGAAATTGTTTTCTCACTTTCACGCTCTATTTCCATTCGTGCCACTATTTAACAACAACAGGAAATGTAAACAAGCAAAAGAAAACAGAATCCGCAGTAAAGAAGTTAGAAATATATTTGACAACCAGAAAGGACACATTTAAATTCGAGATTGCACATAAGACAATAAAATCAACGCTTTCAATCAAAAATAATAAAAGAGAGAAAGAATTGCATTAGATAATTCAATGCGCTGAAGCCTGACTTTGCATTGATAGCCCCCTGTAAATGATCTAGCGTTTTTTAACCCAACACCTTCGTGACATTTCCTTGAATTTTACAACAAGTGTTCTGAACCTAAATGGAATAAACCCCAAAGAGATAGAGAACAACCCCAAATTAATTGAAAAATATATGCAAAAATAAAAAAGCCAAATTGCTGAAATATTAAAAATACAGCTTTGATAGTTTAGTATATTGAGAAGAAGGCTAAGAACAATGAAATAAGTCAATGAACAAAAACAGGTATTCTGGCCAATTTGTGGATACTGAAATAATATTAGATATCAACTGATATTCAAATATACATTTAAATATAAAGCAAAGCAATATCTTTACATTCTTGTTTTATTTTCCTATGTTCACTTCTATTCGTACTTTCATTTAACAGCAAGAAACGTAAACAAACAGAAGAAAACAGCATCCTCTGTCAAGAAGATGGAAACGAATTTCACCACCAGGGAAGAAGCATTCAATTTTCCAGATTGCACGTGCGGCAATAAAATCAACGCTCCCTACATCCGACCAAAGAAGGAAGAAAGCAAGAATTGCATTAAATAATTCAATGCTCGCAAGACTATTTCACCTGGCTTTACTTCGATAACCCCCTGTAAATGATCCAACAGTCAAGACGTTCTTTAACCCAACACCTTCGTGATGTTTCCCCTAGTTCCACAACAAGTGGAATGAACCTCAATTCAGTGGAATGGACCCCGAAGCGATTGAGTACCTACAGTCTAGAAAATCATATGCAAAGATAAAGGGAGGGAAACAGACGATCAGACATTTGCTGAGAATGCTTATAAAGCGAAGATTTGAAATAAACATAAATAATGGATAAGGTTTTAGACCATTTGCTAAGACTGATGAAACATATATCGCAGGAGGATCACACAACATTCGTAGCATAAAGCTTTTGTGTTTCTGGCGTTCAGGAAGTGGTAGCTGGCAGAGCTCAGAATGTAAATACATTTGCTGAACCATTCCTAATGCGTTTGTGAGAGTTGAAAAGGGTAAAATATATAAAATGCCGAGAGAAAATGGTATTAAAAGATTCTGCATCCGTTCTGAATAGAAGTCGAATGTAAAGTACTTTATGACAATGATGGTATTGTATGAGTGATGTTTAGCTATGCGTGCCATTCTTTAAACTAATGATTATTTTATTTTTAAAATGGTGTAGATTTTGTTTTTCTGTTTTAAGCACATATCTTAACGAAATGCTTTGCGAATATATGTATATTAAATTATGCAGAAAGCAATACGAATTTAACGTTGCGAATATTTTAAGTATATTTTTGAATTCTCAAATGTATTCTCGCTTTTGTTGAATTATTTCTGCTTCCGAAAAAATGATTCATTTATATTTTAAATAGAATTTATCTGATTTATGCATAATATATAGTGGTAAATTATCAAATTTCAGATCTTTACTTACTTGATACCTCTACTAGTATTAAAAGTTATTCCGTGTGCATATTTCTACAGGAAAGACCGTTTAACTTATTGTTACCAAATTTTGCACAAAAATGTTTTGGAGAGTGGGAATGTACACATCTTAGTGTTTTTTTGTAATTTTATTTATAATTTTAATTAAGTAAAAATTAATTAATTGAAATTTTAATAAAAATTTCAAAAAGACTTTTGAAAAGCCGCTTTTTCATTAGTTTTATGGAATCATTTTTTATATATCATCTTAAGCCAATATTGCATTTTTTTACTAATTCTCTAAAATTTTCAAAGACTTCGTAATACTCAACATTTTTTTCTTTCCCACGCAGTTTTAATTAAACGTATTTGTTTAGAAATGCTATTTAAAGAATCAAGCCCGAAACCCATGCATTTCTTATACCTGGGCTATATCAAAGGCATAAATCCCTCAAAAATATAAGAATGGGTCATAATACATATCTAGGGTTTCAAATAACATCTCTAAATATTATTGTGTTAAATAAAGATACATAAATTAAACGCAAATGTCATTCAAATGTCTGAGTACCGAACAGTTTCGTACTACCGTTTTATATGAAAGTGACAAGCGAAGGAGGTAAATTGCAGATCGAGATCCTTCTATCCCATTTTCGAATTCCCTGATCAGCAGTCAGTTCCGCCTCATATCACTGACCTGACGTATGACACAAATTTCCTATTTCACCTCCTTATTCTACTGACATAAGCCCTTCTTCATTTATTTCGAAATTTCACTTGCCATATAATGCCTCAAACATGCAGGAAAGGTGTTGGAGAACATGTTCACGTACTCGCATTCATTTTCAGTTTAATTAAAGTGCGATTTGTTATTTTCTGTGTAGTTAAAAAATGCGTTTTCTGGATTAATAGGGATTTTAATTACATTTGACGTACATATACAAGGTAATGGAAGGCGGCATATTCCTTAATTTTAAAAAATGTCTTTGATGTATTGTCAGATAGAAAATTGTGATGTTCAAACTAAGCAGGTGTATTAACAAAACATGAACTAAGTACTTAGAGCCAACTTGGATTTAAAAAAAATTTAAGAGCTAAGGAACGCACTTAGATTTAAAAGATACTATAAAAAAGCCACCAAAAGTTTCTGAAAGAATAAATTTTGCGCACTGTTACCAATGACGTAACTCATGTTTTGGTTTATTATTTATGATAACTTAAAGAAAACCGATTAAAGGTAAAAACAGAAAATGTTGGTCTCCAGGGATTTAAACGCAGTAATTTAAATGATAAAACTGGACACGTTTTTCCTTAAATGAGGTAAATTAGGATTTTATTTTTTATCACATACCCTTGCATTAATTAATTAACCATCAAAAGCCTGAGTTTTTAAAATGTATTTTGACCTTCATTTCTTGAATAAAACAAGGTAAAAATCTTTTTAAAATTCCTATTTTGTTTTAAGTGTGGTTAATAGCTAAAAAACAGTTTGTTATACCAACTGACTACACTGGGCTATATTTCAGAAACAATTTCATTAATAAAATTCTCTAATGTCAAACACAGATGAATTTTAATGAATAATAATACTGATAAAGAATTTCCTTCAACATTGTAGAATAAAATATAGTATTCCCAAGCGTACAAACAAAGCTAAAAAGATGCAGCCTCAAGTGAAAAACATCAATTTATTTTTATTTTTATCAGCACTCAGGCTGCCATCTATTTGTTGTAATATAATTTAATAAAAATTTAAGTCTGTATCCTATTGACAACAACAGGCATTAGAGCTTAATTCTTACTCTGAAGATTTTAGAAGACAAAATTGGATATGTTGCTTAAAGCCAACACTGTGCCTTTAAGGTATTTTCAGTATTTTATTGCAGACATCTTACAAACGAAAACTGATGGAAAATGTCATATTAGTATCAGTATTAAAATTGTATTTTTAGATATTCTAAATTCCTAAAGATAAAATCTCTCTTCGCATTTTCTCGAAATTATTTTATACATTTTGCTACTTATAGATATCACAAATAACGGATCAAATCCTTCGACTCACATCCTCCCCAACTGTTAAGGATATAAATTTTAGAAACTGGAATGTGGAGTATTAGTCAACACGAATGTGGAATAAAATACCTTTCATAATGTCTCAATTTCACTGGTGGTCTTTGCCGTCATATATTTACTGTTCCAAAATAATAAGTTGCAAAACGTTAATATTAATCAAACAAATTCAAGATGTTTGTGAAATAATGATAAGCCATTTAAACCTTCGTTAGCCGTGACGATTTCTGAGATCGATCGCATGTTCATTTTTATCTACATTGTCTTAATCTTCGCTTTTTATGATTAAATACCTAAAATATATTTACGTTATCTGATATATTTAGAATACTTTGGCAAACACAAATTGTAATTAGCCCATCCCCAACCACTGAATCGATTTCGATAATTTTTATTTCGTATAAATCTTATGACTTCCAGATATGTCTTCAAGGGCCGCCTGAGCCCCCTCTACCCTTCATTTTCGAGATTATAGCACATTAAAACTTTGGGACTGTACCTTAATCTCTACAATCGCCAATTCGCCAATTTATTTCGCCAAGTTGAGAGAATGGACACAGGCCATTAATATTGCGATCTAACAGCTAGTCACCGAAGGCGGCTGGTAAAATATTAATTTATTTTAACAAAGTCGCTATAACATCCCTCAGAGATTTTTCAAATCCTTCTCATCCCGATGGCGTATTTTTTAGAAGTAACCGAAAAATTAGAAAATAATGGAAAAAGAAAGCGTGCTATTATAAGTCCTGCCGATTTTAGAGAATCATTCCCAATTTCTAAGAAAAAGTTTACACACAATGTTAAATTCATTTTGCATTAAAAAAATTGCTATAATATTTAACTTAAAATGTGTAAATAAAAAATAAAAGGAAAAAACAACTTTCGCAGAATATACTCAAGCGTACTGAGAGATAACCCACGCCTATGGAGGGTTAATATACAATTGTGTAATCTTTTCAAAAGACATACTGTATGCTAGTGGTTCTCAACCCATGGGCCGCGGCCCACTTGTGGGCCTCGTGTAGAATATTAATGGGCCACGAAATGCTAGTCGAGAGTCGAAGTCAGGGGAGCTTCAAGAGTCTTCACTTATTTCTTGCTTCATAAAACGATATATTTTTATTCCTTTTACAGTAAGCTTCACTAATTACTAGCATATAAGGGGCATCTAATACACAGGGTGCCCAACACTTATCGTGGTCCAATAGCTAATTTCTAAACCGTTAGATACAGACATATAGTTCCAATTGGAAAAATGCTTTAAATGAAGGGAAGAATTATATTTTGTTTTTTGAGTCACTAAATATATTTCTGAAAAAATTACGAATTCTAACTTTTTATACGGTTCCCCCGGTCCTATCAGTCATATTTAGTAAAATATTCTTGACACTTTAAAATTTTAACCAAAAAAAGTCCCACTCTTCAGCGACTAAAATTGAGCGAGTTATGGAGCTTTGAATTTCATGATTTTTACCAATCAGCGGCCTCGTCGAGCAACTGTTGAGCGATGATTGGTGAATCGTCTGCAAGACAGCTATTGAAATGGCGTAAAGTGGAGTAAGTCAACGATATTCAAAGCTCCATAACTCGGTTAGTTTTAGTCGCAAAAGAATTGGACTTTTTTTGTTTAAAATGTTAGAGTGTCAAAAATATTTTACTAAATATGATTGATAGGACCGGAGGACTGGATAAAAAATAAACTTTCGTAACTTTTTCAGGAATATATGTTTTCACCGAAAAAAAACATATATTATAAGTCTTCCATTCATTTTTTCTAATTGAAACTATATGTCTATCTCTAACGGTTTAGAAATTAGTTATTGAACCACGATAAGTGTGGACACCCTGTATATATATAAATATATGTGTCTGTATTTTTTTACTTGTATATTTAGTTAGTGCGCCACAAAATATTTTTTTACACAGCAGGTGGTCAGCACAACCAAGAAGGTTGGGAATCACTGCTATATGCCATTTCGAGGAATTCGATTGGAGAGCTTTTCCGCCGTGACGTATATCTAGAATAGGTTAAACAACAAATTTATAATTAGAAGGTATGCATAGATTGGCATATGTAGTCAAATGAGATTGCCTCCGGCCTGCTTCCAATTGTTAATATCTGTGTATGTTTTGTGGCATTGCAAGATTCCATTAAAACCATACTAAACTATTTTGCTTCGAGTAACTTCATTGTCGCTTCTGGTAGCAAAGTAATTAATTCTCACCTCTGAAGACTCCAGAACTTTAATTATGCTTTGGCTTGTTCCCAAAATAAACAACCGAAGTAAGAACACGGATTAGTATTCATTAATTTCCTCACTTTTCCCTTCCAAAATCTGGAATATATATTTTAAAAAGTGATCTAGGTTTACGAGTCTTTAAGAATAGCTAATGCTGCGTTAATTAACATTTTAATTGTCAGTTATCGTCGTGAAATTTTAAATAGCTATTACAGAAGGCTGAAAGATTTTTTTTCTACTTGGGAGAATTAATGATTACAGTTAATTAATTTTCGGCAACCAATTAAGCAATCTTTAGGATGATGAAGGGAAGAGTGCTCTTCAGATTAGTTTGTCAAGATTAGTGCAAAGGAATAACTCTGAATTTTTACTTATTCTGTATTATTATTATTATTCAAATAATATTTGGAGGAAATTATAATTCATTATTTTTTGGTGAATGAGATTTAAAAATTTATTCAAAGATTCGAAAATTGAAATGCGCTGCTCTATTTGACATTAATAATTTCTTTCATTACAGAACAGTAAAGTACAAATCTCAGAAGATTTGTAATGATTGTAACAATTAATGAACTCAGACAATTTGTAACGATTTTCCGTTTATTCTTGAACTTTACTTTTGAAAATTATAAATAAAATTTGATTTAATGTTGGATAACGTGAAATAAATAGAAGATGAAAACGACTTGATTTTAAATTAACAAGTTCAGTCATGAACAATTACCATAGTACAAATCTCATGAGAATATTATATTTAATACGTATTTCAGTTCATTATTCGAAAGATTGTATTCAGATGTATTACACATAACTAAGAAAGGAAAGCCCCTCAGCGAAGGTAATACATTTCTTTTACCATAATTAAATAGTTTATAAAAGCATGTAGTGAAACTATATTATATCGTCATTTTATTATTATTTTATTATATCATTATATATTTATTTTATTATTATTTTTTTATTTTTATATTATTTTTTTAATTTTTTATGTTATTTTATTATTATTTTTTATTTTATTATACTATTATTTTGTATTTTATTATATTATTATTTATTTATTTTATTATATTATTCTTGTATTTAAAAAGGCTTATAGACTTATCATTCACAAAAAAAGCTTTCTAAGTAAGACATATTTAAAAATACATTCTATTCTTGTATCAAATATCTGTCGTTATATAATCATCAAAAAAGCATTGTTAAGAAGATATCACTTAAATTCTTGTTATTCTCAATAAATTTTCTCAAGAAAAATTTCTATATATATGGAACTTGATACGACATCACTAATTATAGTTAGTTAATTAATGTAACTTTGAAAAGTGACCAAATTTTAACCTATACGTTACGTAGCTCGCATAAAAACCTTTTTAATCGATAGTTGTAAAAGAACATATGGCTTCGTAAAAACCTTTGACACTCTTTATACATTGACTTTGATTCAGAAAAAAGTGAGAGTTTCGACAAATAGCTTAATTAACTTTCCATTAAACCAGAAAAAAATATTTCTGATACCGTAAAAAAAATTCAGATAAGTGAGAAAAAATATTCATTAAAATTTATGGGTTAAAAACTTTCAAAGAACTAAGATTGAAGAGAAACTTAATTTGTGAATAAATTTTCCTTCTTTTGCTATTTGTCAAAAAAATAGTGCAGTTTTTCAAATTTATGGTCAACGCCCGGGTAATTATTTTTAATCAGAAAAAAGAAAGAAAATCTCAAATTAATCTTTTAATCTGCATAGAAAAACGTAATTTGAATAAATAAGTTTATTTAGAAGTATCTGAATTCAATTAAGACGTTCTTGCCTTTAATTGAACGCCAAAAGTTTCATTTTAAAGAACTTGATTTTATACTAATACTTTAATAATTGAAGCTCTAAGACTTTAGAAATAAGAGAGAAATCAATACATTCCTTGGAAATCAAGTGTAACTAGGGCCGCTATAATTATTTTAGTTCACCTCCGGCACAAATGAAGGTCAAGGAGTTGAGGGGGGCCAAAGTATAGTTTAAAATTCTAAAAGCTGCCTACGACCTTAATTCATAGCAAAAGCTCAGAGTTTGAGGAAGTGAAAAAAATGTAAGACTTCAGAATGCAAAGAACATACAATTTCTATTATAGTTTGATGATTCAAAATTGCCTTAATGAAAAACAGAATGAAATCAAAGCTGTCAATCTTTTAATTTTCAGTTTGAACTGCGGCTTCGATAAGGAGGCTGATTCACTTTCTTATCAACAATAGATGTAAAGAGTCTAAACAGTGAATTTTGTTTCATTGGAGGAATGACTTTTTCGAAAGCGTCATATTTTCTCAACTGCAACCAAATTTCACTCTCGCCGCATTCATTGGCTGGCTTTTTGAAGATTCGTACATTAGCCCGGCTGTGAGCTTGAAATCCGAACGTATGGTGACCCTAAGTATAACTGATGTCCAACCACAGCATAGAACTGGAACAACTAAAAACTTAAAGAAGTAAAGGCTTAATTAAAAATCCTTCAAGGTATAATTTTATCATAATATATTAAAAGCACTTTTTAATACTTTTGCATGAACTTAAAAATATTAAAAACAATTTATATTCTGTAATTATAGAAATGTGTTTCTTAAAAAGCTTTTTGTTGTGTCTTATTATTGCGCCAAACAATTTGGTTGTACAGTTAAAAGTTTTAACGAAGAAACTAATTTAATTCATAAAAAATTATCTCCTTTTAAAATATGCGTTTTGGCTGAGCAACATGTAAAGTACTTTCCCTCTTTTCAAGGCATTTGGAGATGAGGTTTCTGGCCAACTTCAATCGCCAGTGAAGCTATTTTTTCCTGTATTTCCTCACTAAAAAAACTATCTATTATATAGTAAAACTGACAACATAGTGGTTTTGGGACTGACGAATTACTTTCTTTCTGGGGGTTGAAACCCTAATAATTTAGGGTTACAGATTTTCTACTAGAACGTACTCAGTGGAAGAATTCTGTTGGCAGTACAGCCATCGGGTACATTTATCTATACTGTCTGTACCGGTTTTATGATTAAGGATTGCAGAAGCTCTGCCAGCACATACTCAGAGGAAGAATTCTACTGGTACATCCATCGGGTACATTTATCTATACTGTCTGTACCGGTTTTATGAATAAGGGTTGCAGAAGCTCTGCCGGTACATACTCAGATGAAGAATTCTACTGGTACATCCATAGGGTACATTTATCTGTACTGTCTGTACCGGTTTTATGATTAAGGATTGCAGAAGCTCTGCCAGCACATACTCAGAGGAAGAATTCTACTGGTACATCAAAAGGGTACATTTATCTCTACCATTTTTATGATTTAGGGTTATAAAGCATGCCAGTTCTCATTTAGAGGAAGAATTCTATTGGAACATTCATCATCTCTATCGACTGTAAAGAAAAGGTTTAAACCATTAACGCCCAAATTAGTTTAAGGCATAGATTTCAATAAATTTCTATTAAATTACATATAAAATGTCAAGACTTGGTTAAATGTGAAGTAAAATTAAAATCGGAAGAAAACATTTCTTTTTAATTTTCTATTTTTTAAATTTTTTTTTACAAAATTCGTTAAAAAATAATTTTTTAAAACTTTTTTTGCATAAATATTACAGATTTTTGAAATACAATAAAATATTAAAAAATAAAATCACTTTCTAATTCCGTGCATCACCTCAAAAATACATGAAAGGAAAAATCAAAAAATTTCAAAATGACGATACTTTCACTTCAAAATCTGGTCAACTGGTAGTATACACTGGTGGCGCTCAAAACTACTTAGGAGATTGGCAACACTTATTGACTTCCTATACGTAGCAGAAGAAAAACAATGGAATGCATTCGGTTCAGACAAGGAAGTGAAATGTAATTGTCCTATAAATAGGAATGCTGGGCGTTAACGGGTTGATGTATATTTATTTCATTTTAACTATCATTATTTAATTCACCAGCAAATCAAATAATGTCGTTTCAAGTTATTATTCTTATAACTTATTTTTTATAGTGGATCAAATCGAGATATCATATATGTACATGAGGAAAAAATAAATAAGTACTTTTCTCTTTTCAGACGACCCAATATATCAAAAAGATTAAACCAATATCAGCAAGTTATTGGCAGTAAAAGTAAAATAAACTTTGGACAAGCTGTGTTAATTTCTAAAGGAAAAAAAGATTAATGGTAGAAAAAGGATTAGTGTAGTTAGTTCAGCTTAAATAAAGGAAATATCCGCTTTTGAAAATGGAAGACTAAAAGAAATTCTACTTTTGATCAAACAAGAATAAAACACAGGAATTATGGTTTCAAAAGTATTACTGAGAAATTGTAAAAATAAAAATAAATGAGCTATGGTGCTTCAAAAAGTTATGACTAAATAAATGTGTGTGATTACATATAGGTGAGTGTGACCACCGGTCGAGAATCTTTGAAGATGTCACAGGATGATACATCGTGATTATACCGAGGATTACAAATTCTTCTTCCAGTTTAGAATAGTCAATACTTTAGAAAGGTTTCTGACAATTTTCAAATTTATCAGCCCAATTTTCTCTTGATATGGTATTGAAGCGTTAAATAAGACCACAACTGTGCCACTGATGGAATGAAACATTTCTTTTATTCTTAATGCGATCGGTCAAATAAGAGCAGCCAGATTTCTAGGAGGTTTCTTTATAAATCAAATAATCTTTTTTTGCAGACTAATGATGCAAATTCGGTCTCTAAATAATGGTTAAAAATAAAATGGCTAAAAGTGTTGTTTCGAAGCCATAATTTAGAATTTTTAATAGTCCATAAATTTACAAATTTTCTCCAAGTCAAACATTACAAAACTGCTTCCTTTGCTTGAGGAAAATTAATTTATTTCATTATTTAAATGTCACAAATATTATACAAAATTTCTATATAGAAGATAATCAGGGTAATTTGACGTAAAATGGATTAATTTTTTAAAAAATATTCTGAAAAAGTTCCTACCGAAATTTTAGGCATTTTAAGCTAAATTATATATGACTAGATACTTATGAAAAAATTGCCTGGTACTCTATTATACTTCACTATGTTAACCTTTATTGTTTCCGAAATAAATTTGTGAAACAAAAGTTATGTACTGAACCACTTTTCTTCTTTAAATCCTTATCTTCCATATTGTACAACTAAGTTCCTCGTTAAATTGGTAACCGAGGGTTGGACGACAGCTTACTTTGTCACTATATATTTATCACTATTAAAAACTTTCTTATCATAACTAATTTCGTAAATATTTATCCAAAGATAGCCATGTGTTTTAGTTTGTGAGTACAATAACAATTTTGCCTATTCAATGATTGTTCAACATTTGTTGTTTTAAATATACTTAAACGATTGGGGATGTTTCTTCCTACTTTTTAACCGCTTGATTCAGGGCTTGATATCATGCAATCATTCTTCTGAACAAATATTATTATTTTGAATGGCTTTACATTTAACATCGTTTTACAGTTAAACTATATCATATACTACATGATCCAAAACGCATGGAGTCTGATAACTTGCTACCGAATGGTGTTTCATGTTGGATAACTTAATTTGAATTACATACACACTGTACAGCGGAATTCAACACAATTGGAAATCACATATAAAATGTGACAACATGTTGGGTAACAATTTTCATTACACGGGCGATAAGTTAATTTTGAGTTGACCAGTATACATTTATATATTGTACATTGAAAAGTTGGACATATACGCTCAGAGATTTCTAATGTACCAGAACCAACGAAAAAAATGAAAAAATAATGGATTTCGGGATAAACAAGAAACTTTGTTACCTCAAGAGAAAAAAAACCCTTTCAACAGTTTCGGCATTTTTTCTCTCTTATAATGACAGGCATGCTATTGGTTGTTGTCCAAATATTGTGTAGAAGTTCGATATATCATGTATTTTTGTCCTTCTTGTCATGAAGAATACGTGATGACAATAGCGAAAAGAGGACAATACCTACAAGACATAATTTTATTGCTTTATACGTGTCCTGTGTAAAAACTCTTAAATTTTATCCACGTCGCTTCAGATCAATGTTAAAAGCCTTCAGGCATTGCAGCGAGGTTGTTGTTTTGATAACACCGCTTTTATTTTATTTTCTAGATGGTAAAAAATATGAGTATTACTTCTCTTCATCTCTTATAATCAGTAAGTAAGCTGACCTACGATTATTTTATGTTCGAAAATTTAACTTTCAAGAGTAACTAAAATTCTATATGGTGTGAACCAATTATTATTTTAAAAGATGCGTGCATTTTCAGACGTTCCTAAATTTTCAATGAAATTCTCTTAAAATTTAATTGCTGCTTTTTTAGATAGGACATATTTGTTTCATACCAAAATAGCACAATTATATAGTACAGTATACAAATATAATAATGTACGCTATGCATTATTATATTTACTTACATGTTTCATAACATTGCGTAACGTTGTATTTTTCGAGCTTTATAAGTAACACTGTATTTCTTTACCCCTTCAGACATACTGCTGATGGCTAATATTATGCTTATGTAGTGGTAATATAACTATTTAACACAGAAAATTATATTTTGACGTCTTTTCTGCACAAATACGTAAAGAAAGTACCATTAATGAGCCATATAGTGTTTTAAAAACTGGAAATTTCTAGTATACTGATAGGTATATTTCCAATTTTTAGTTTAAAATTATCTCAGATAAACGATACGAAAGTAAAAACATTTTAACATCATTTATAAAAACGCAGTACTTACAGTAGACTTCTTGCAAAAGTAATGGAAAACAAAGTGCTGTTCATTTCTGAGGAAAGTATTCTATTTCTATCAGATCCAAAATCGAGTGGAAGTGCTACCATTAAAACCAAGCTAAATGCGAGTCAACATCTCATTTGTAATTGTCTCAACTAAATGCTGTCATAAATCATTGAACAGGATTAATTTTAAGAAAGTAAACAAGACTACTTTGACTAATGACTTACATTGATGAAACAATTTGCTATGAAAACCATGGTGAAAAGAAATACTTCTTCAGTTACGCTTTATAAAGTGGAATAGTTTCTCGATACAGAGATTCAAAGTAGGGAAGAAGTAGAGTATTGCATGCATTAGGAAAATAATAGTTTCAGCCGCTGTATATCGCAAACTATGACGAATGTTGAACGAAGATCATCTTCAAACAGCAAGATTTAATTTTCCAAAAATTTTACTACGTCTTTCAGATTTCTTCTCGGCGATTCCAACATAAGCAATTCATATGATATGTATGACAAAATTCAAATAAAATGAAATGTAAAATTGGTCAGATGTCTAGAGACTCTTTGTCGTTCAAAATTATAACACAGTTTTTTAGTGCGTGTCACGAGGTGTTCGGAGAATCATAAAAATGTTTCTTTTACTCTGGGAAACCAAAAATAGTCTTATTGTTTGGTACTGAAAAGATCCTAGTAACACAGCATTTAGTAAGCGAAACATTTGCACACATTTGACACAGCATCTACTGATCGAAAATTTTTGTATTTCAAAGTAGAGACACTGAAGAAAGAAACTTAATTTGCTACATTGGTCCATTATTTCTTGGAGGATTTGTATCAGTTCGGAGAATCATAAAAATGCATTGCATCGTTATGAAAGCTTATAGTCTTTGTAGGGTCTTGGGGTGTAACGAGCTGCAAACTTCTATATAACATAGGACAGTAATAAAGTAGATAATTTCTCGTGCTGTTTAAGTTTCACTTTTGGTACTCTTTCCACTCTGATCGTCAGGTAAATGACAAATTTATATTCGACCTTAGAAGAACTAAATACAGGATTTAAATTTTTTATCTCATTCATTCAATCTTTGTAGTATTGTGTCCATTCGATTCGTTGTTGGAAATTGCATGCAATCAGGCTTGTCAAGAATTACAGAATTCCATGCACATAAGACGGGGAAGGGCTATACAGTGTTTCGCATTGGTTATATTTCAATTATGTTATAGATGGTATATTTCGCACTTCTGTATAATCGCTACACACAATGAAGAAAACCACCTTCCTTGTACAAGTCATCTAAGGACCTAATAAGGCTCGGTGCTAATTTATCTGTGATTCAAGCATTCACCATAAGAAGTTTTTTGTAAAATATGTTGAAAAACATATTCCATGGCCTGTTTTCCTATTCTGGAACTCAAAAGCATCTCTCCATTATAGTTACCATTTATCGAACTTTAAAAACTTTGTTTGAAACTTGAAGCTTTGCTTTCTCAGATGTTCAGACATTAAAGCTGTTAGATTCTTCATACACTTTTTACAATTTTCGAGTTTTCGATTTAAAAAGTTCTAATTTCTAACACAAGCTACTTCCTAATTTATACTGCGAATGACCACTGAATATTAGTAATTAATATGCGGTATTTTTAACAATACAGCATGGTGTATGTTAAAGTTAATCATAATATAAAACATGGATTCACTTATTGTACCAGATACACACCATCAGTATTATAAAGAGATTGCTAAAAACAAATTTTTAAATTAAAAAAATCACATTTTAAATTTTTCAGAAAAGTTCAAGTTTTATATTTAAAAAATTATTTTATGCTTTATTATACAAACTGATAAGGAAAAAGTTTCATTAAAGATGTACATCTAGAAAATTGCCTCGTTATGTGCTCCATTTCTGAACATAAAGTTGTGTATTAAATTCCCACGAAAGCTACAAAGAAACGAATTTACTCCTCAAAATTCCTCTATTTAATTCTGAAAACTCTTCTACAACTATAGCCGACAAGTTAAAGTATAAGCGCAATCAGTTTTAACGTGGTTCTAGTTAGTTGCTAATAGGTGCACTTAGAGAATTTTTTAACTGCTTGAAAATAATGTAGCGTTAAAGTTATTATTTTAATGTTCTTTCTGAAAGATAAATTCATCTAAATTAGTCTAAAAGGTTTACTTTTATTGTTAATTCGTGTTTTTTACAAAAATTATTTAATTAACTAGTTGATCAAAAATCGTTCATGAATTCAGCATTAATCATCAGAGTTTATGTTTTATTCCCTTCAAACTGCAGAGAAAATGCAAAATTGTATAATTATAAAAAGAAGCACAACAAATTTTAAGAATATCCATACCTATATATTTTCATATTATAAAAATTAGTTAATTCTTCAAATTAGTCAATTTATCAGATTTTTTATCAGTACTAAAAATACAAAACGTTTAACTGCCCATTTTTTATATCGATTTACTAACAACAAGAGCAGTTCTAAGGAAAATTTGCTGTCGAATGAAAAAAAATATATTCAGAGAGACAAATTATGCGAGTAAATGAAATTTCCACTCAATTACGTGAGCGGACTCCAAGATAAATACGCAAATCTAGTTTGGCAGATTTAACGCTCGCGAAAAAAACAGCCCTTGAAACTCTATTCGAATTAGGGTTGTTTCTCTGTTTCTGTAGTTTGTTTGAAAACAAAAACGACTTCGGCTTGAATGATTAGTTCACGAAATAGTTAGATCTCATACCCAAATGCACTCGAAAATGGTATGAGTTTTAAAACTGGAAAACAATATACTAGAGATATTGATTTGGTATAAAATTACATAATTTTTAAATGAAGAATATCCTTTGGCTAGAATGAGTAATTCAAGAAATAGTTAGATCTCACACCCAAATACCCTCGAAATTGGTAGGAGTTTCAAAACTAAAAAACAATATACTAGAGATATTGATTTCGTATAAAATTATATAAT